>JARGYO010000094.1:23778841-24266325 GCA_029206835.1 Rana muscosa | reverse complement strand
CCCAAGCGCAGTTGGCACAGCAGAGAGTGTACAACCGTGGAGCCAAGACCCGTACCTTTTCCCCGGGGGATAGGATATTGGTACTTGTCCCTACGGTTGAAAGTAAATTCCTTGCCAAATGGCAAGGCCCCTACGAGATAATGGAAAAAGTGAGCGAAGTGAATTACAAGGTCAGACAACCAGGAAGGCGAAAGCCCGAACAGATCTATCACGTTAATCTGTTGAAAGCCTGGAGGGATAGAGAGTCCCTAGTCGCAGACACTTGGTCACCAGCTCAAACTGGTTGCGTGATTCCTGAGGTTGGAATAGCAGCCACCTTGTCACAACCCCAACAACAGGAGGTTAAGGAGTTTGTGCTTCGCAACAAGGAGGTATTCTCTGAGCTGCCGGGACAAACATCTGGGGTAGAGCATGACATCATTACCCCGCCCGGTGAAAGGGTGAAGTTAAAACCCTATCGGATCCCAGAGGCTCGACGGGAGGCAATACGGGAGGAAGTACAGAAAATGCTGAACTTAGGGGTGATAGAGGAGTCCCAAAGTGATTGGTCTAGTCCCATCGTGTTGGTGCCTAAACCGGATGGGAGCTGGCGATTTGTAACGATTTTCGTCAGTTGAACAAAGTTACAAAATTTGACACCTACCCCATGCCACGTATAGATGAGTTGATCGACCGGCTGGGAACAGCCCGATACATGACGACTCTTGACCTCACAAAAGGGTATTGGCAAATCCCCCTGGCCAAGTCGGCCAAAGAGAAAACCGCATTTGTAACCCCAGACGGGGCGTTCCAATATAAAAGAATGCCGTTCCGGTTACAGAATGCGCCGGCCACATTCCAGCGGAAAATGGACCAGATGCTGAGGCCCCATCGGAAGTATGCTGCGGCTTACCTGGATGACGTAATTGTCCATAGCACAGATTGGGCCTCACATCTGCCAAAAGTGCAAGCAGTCCTGGACTCTGTTCGGGAAGCGGGGTTTACGGCTAACCCCAAGAAGTGTACCATTGGGCAGGAGGAGGCCAAATATCTTGGGTACACCATTGGGAGGGGAGTAATAAAACCCCAACTCAACAAAGTCGAGGCCATCCAGAGTTGGCCACGTCCCAACAGCAAGAAGCAGGTACGAGCCTTTCTGGGAATCGCTGGGTATTATCGGCGATTCATTCCCCACTTTGCTTCTAAGGCTGTGCCCCTAACCAACCTGACGAAGGGGAAAGGGTCGGTCATGATTAAATGGACCCCCGAGGCTGAGGCAGCATTCCAATTCTTGAAACAAGCCTTATGTAGCCAGCCAGTGTTGTACTCACCCGACTTCTCTAAAGACTTTGTCGTACAAAGTGATGCGTCAGATGTGGGGTTAGGAGCAGTATTGTCCCAGGTCTGGAACGGGGAAGAGCACCCAGTCATTTACCTCAGCAGGAAGTTGAAGTCCCATGAGGTAAATTACGCCACCGTTGAAAAGGAGTGTTTAGCGGTGAAGTGGGCTCTAGATTCCCTTCGGTACTACCTGCTAGGTAGGCACTTTGACATGGTTACGGATCACGCTCCGTTAAAGTGGATGGCTCAAAACAAGGAAACAAATAGAAGAGTGAATAGGTGGTTCCTGGCCCTCCAGGAATTCAACTTCACAGTAAAGCATCGCCCTGGCGTTCAAATGGGGAATGTGGATGCTTTGTCTCGAGTACATGAATGCCTGATTGCTGGTGTTCCAACCCCGAGGTTAAAACAAGAGGGGGGGGGTATGTGACAGCAGGAAGGTAAAGTCACCTGGTTGCATCCAGGGGGGTAGATATATTTCGCCCAGATTCAGGCTTTACGCCGACTTATACAACTAGGTGGAGAGTTGTATAAGGCTAGTGGGCTCATGGATGACTCATACCTCTAGGGAGAGGGCTGGGCGTCGTGCAGACAGGGAGTTGATGAGGCCAGCTGAAGCTTGTCAGCTCATTTAGGCCTCTATAAGAACTCCCAGATTCATTAGGTGTTAGCTCATGCCTGGAACCAGACCTGTGTGGACTGTCTAGGGAGAGTGAACCCCTGTGCGGTGAGACAAAGCCTGTGTGGCTATTTGCTTGGACATTTAAAACCAGGGACTTAGGGACTAGGACAGCACTAGGCTGATCCCAGTTGTTAGTTAGGAAACCTGTATGTTTAGTCAGAGGTCAACTTGACCAGGATTTATTTTGGTTATGTTTCTTTTGCTTTGCTGTGTTTTGTCACTGTAAATAGAAAATAAACCGCACCTTTTTGATTTTGAAAACCACAACCTCCGTTTGCTGGGCCTGTTTTGTGTGGGGAGCCCATCCCGGGGGTCACACACACCCGCTGCCGAGCTAACCCCCTCACAATATATATATATATGGTGTATGGGGGGGAGAACTGTATATATGTATGGTGTATGATGGGGACTGTATATATGTATGGTGTATGGGGGGAGAACTGTATATATATATGGTGGGGGGAGAACTGTATATATGTATGGTGTATGGGGGGAGAACTGTATATATGTATGGTGTATGGGGGGACTGTATATATGTACTGTGTATGGGGGGGAGAACTGTATATATGTATGGTGTATGGGGGGAGAACTGTATATATGTATGGTGTATGGGGGGGAGAACTGTATATATATATATGGTGTATGGGGGGGAGAACTGTATATATATATATATATATATGGTGTATGGGGGGGAGAACTGTATATATGTATGGTGTATGATGGGGACTGTATATATGTATGGTGTATGGGGGGAGAACTGTATATATATATGGTGGGGGGAGAACTGTATATATGTATGGTGTATGGGGGGGAGAACTGTATATATGTATGGTGTATGGGGGGACTGTATATATGTACTGTGTATGGGGGGGGAGAACTGTATATATGTATGGTGTATGGGGGGACTGTGTATATGTATGGTGTATGGGGGGGAGAACTGTATATATGTATGGTGTATGGGGGGAGAACTGTATATATGTATGGTGTATTGGGGGGGGAGAACTTTATATATGTATGGTGTATGGGGGGGGAGAACTGTATATATGTATGGTGTATGGGGGGGAGAACTGTATATATGTATGTTGTATGGGGGGGACTGTATATATGTATGGTGAATGGGGGGAGAACTGTATATATGTATGGTGAATGGGGGGAGAACTGTATATATGTATGGTGTATGGGGGGGGAGAACTGTATATATGTATGGTGTATGGGGGGAGAACTGTATATATGTATGGTGTATGGGGGGGAGAACTGTATATATGTATGGTATGGTGTATGGGGGAGAACTGTATATATGTATGGTGTATGGGGGGAGAACTGTATATATGTATGGTGTATGGGGGGAGAGAACTGTATATATGAATGGTGTATGGGGGGGAGAACTGTATATATGTATGGTGTATGGGGGAGAACTGTATATATGTACGGTGTATGGGGGGAGAACTGTATATATGTATGTTGTATAGGGGGGGGACTGTATATATGTATGGTGTATGGGGGACTGTATATATGTATGGTGTATGGGGGAGAACTGTATATATGTATGGTGTATGGGGGGAGAACTGCATATATGTATGGTGTATGGGGGGGGGAGAGAACTGTATATATGTATGGTGTATGGGAGGGGAGAACTGTATATATGTATGGTGAATGGGGGGAGAACTGTATATATGTATGGTGTATGGGGGGGAGAACTGTATATATGTATGGTATGGTGTATGGGGGGAGAACTGTATATATGTATGGTGTATGGGGGGAGAACTGTATATATGTATGGTGTATGGGGGGGGGGGGAGAACTGTATATATATTGTACAGGACGCCAAGGTTGGGTCCTGGACGGGTGCTATGTAGCACCAATATTTGGGTTATGGTCCCTTTAACGAGTGGTAATAGTGTTCAGGAGGTCATCTAATGGGTGAGGAATTTCTGGCAAAATAAATAGTCCAGAGAGGACTGGCTCGCAGTCCTCTTTGTCTTAATAGAGAGGTATTTGGGGCCCGGAATTTTGGAGGCTCTAAAGTGACATTCGGGTGGGATAGAGCCTCCACTCCTGACCACTGGGAGTCAGCACACAGGGGGTTAAGGGCTTCCAGGAAGACAGCTCATAAAACAGGAAGTGATGCTAGAGGTGTGTGGAAGGAGTATGAGGATTGCACCTGTGGAGAGGAGCTGTCTGTTTGCTGGGAGCTTGGAAAGATTCAGCAAGGGCTCTGGAAGTTCCCCTACAAAACTGTATGTGTCTTTCCTTTGGTTTATTTTTGTGCTGAAGACAAGCAGGACTTTTGATTTATGCTGGAAGATAAGTGGACTTTAGTTTATACTTTTCTGTGTGCTGAATTAAGCGTTATTTTTGCTTTATTCACAAATAAAAGCCTTTCTGTTTAAAAGTCAACGGTTTATGCACTTAGTCCCATGGAGCTATAATCCCCAAAAGTTCACAACTGGTGCCTTGGATGCGTGCAAAGTGCATTTGCAGCTGCAAAAAACGTTTAAAAAACAAACTGACATTTAAAGAAACAGTGGGCTTATGGCATGTCTTGGGTGAAGTCAGCTCAGACATTGCAAACAGCAGACAAAGGCATGGAGGAGGTCATCAAGGCTTTGGCACAAGCCACTGCGACCCAGCAGCAAGCCACTGCGACCCAGCAACAAGCCATTGCGACCCAACAGCAAGCTTTAGCAGAGGCAAACCGTCGCCATGAGGAAAGCACACTGCTGCTAACTTCCCAGTTTACAGCCCAGCAGGAGTCCACTTGAGCACAGGTGGCTGCCTTGCAGGAGGCAGTACAGCGGCTGACTCAGGGACGAGAGCAAGCGGTCGTTGCCGCTGGCAATCAAGTGTCCGTGAGAGCCACCCATTTCTTACAAAAACTAACACCCAGCGATGATGTAGAGGCCTTTCTCACCACCTTTGAAAGAATAGCGGAGAGAGAGGGGTGGCCCCGTGACCAATGGGCTGGCATTATCTCCCCTTTCCTCACCGGTGACCCGCAAAAGGCCTATTTTGATCTCCCATCTGAGCACATCAGCGACTATGAACGGCTGAAGGCAGAGATCCTGGCCTGCCTGGGAGTGACCACAGCCGTCCGGGCTCAGAGGCTGCATCGCTGGCGGTACAAACCTGACCGACCACCTAGGTCCCAAATGCACGAACTAGTGCAGCTGGTGAAAAAATGGCTGCAGCCGGAAAAATTGTCAGGCCCACAAATGGTGGAACGGGTGGTGATGGATTGGTACCTGCGGTCCCTGCCAGATGACCTACAGCGCTGGGTAAGCCACGGAGACCCTGCAACTGCTGACCAGCTGGTTGAGTTGGTCGAAAGGTACACCGTGGTAGAGGACCTGCTTGGGCCTGCCAAGTGTCGGGAACCCACACCAAGGGCAACCAGACCAGCCACAGCACAGAGGAGAGAAGCCCTGCCTGACGTTGGAACCCGCAAACCTGCATCATCCTCCGCAGAACCACGAAGGTTGGTTCCTGTCCCACGGATGGGGGACCTACAGTGTTGGCGATGTTGGTCCTGGGGGCATACCCGGGCACAGTGCCCGCTGCAGGAGGAGCCTATGGACTGTGGGACCGGTCGGAGAAGCTCCTTCTATGTGCAAAGAGTGTGTGCCACTCATCTTGATCTGGCTGAAGGACGGTTCGAGTGTGAAGTGTGGGTGAACCACCTTCCTGCCAAGGCGCTCCTGGACTCCGGCAGCATGATAACACTGGTACATGCCAGGGTGCTCGGGAGACTCGGCCCAGTGAATAAGACTCTACGGGTAGTGTGTATCCATGGGGACACCAGGGAGTACCCCCTGGTCCCAGTAACGGTTTCCTATGGCCATATTTCAGTTACACAAGAGGTTGGGGTGGTGAAAAGCTTAATACACGACATCATAGTGGGGCGGGACTGTCCACTATTTCTTGAACTATGGAACCAGGTACAGATGGGGCTGCCCGGAGTACTGGGGACACAGGGCCTGGAAGGGACAGACTCTGAGGGATCCGGGCCTGAAACCCCCACAACACACCCCTCTAATATGGAGATACCCGTCACTGATAGTGAAGTTACAGAGAATACTAATGTGGGTGATAATGTTTCTGTTCCAGGTCTTAAAACCGAGTTGATCTCTGAGGGGGGGGGGGAGTTTTCCCATTACAAGTCATGCTGGGGGAGGAAGATGAGGAGCTCTCTCCGGCTGAGGAGGATGAGGGGGAAACATCCTCGAGGCCAGTGCATCCAGACCTGGATGTATCCAGGGGTGCATTCGGCACCGCCCAATTACAGGATCCTACCTTGATCAATGCTCGAGAGCAGGTTTCTGTTATTGATGGGGTCTTACAAATGCCAGGGGCAGATCAGAGGTTTCCTCATTTTGCATTGAAGGGGGACTTGGTATATCGAGTAGCTGAGAGCCGAGGGGAAACTGTAGAGCAGTTGCTGGTTCCCCAACCATATCGGGGGATGCTCCTTGATCTAGCCCACAACGACGCACTAGGAGGACACCTGGGGGCAGAGAAAACAGAGGCCAGGATAACCGACCGGTTTTATTGGCCAGGAGTGAAGGCCGAGGTTAAAAAATATTGTGCATCTTGTCCCATTTGCCAGTTAACTGCCCCAATGCCCCACTATAGAAACCCTCTAGTACCCTTGCCAATTATTGAGGTCCCATTCGAGCGGATCGCTATGGATCTGGTGGGACCCCTGGTAAAGTCGGCAAGGGGGCACCAATACATATTGGTCATACTAGATTACGCAACTAGGTATCCAGAAGCAATCCCTTTGAGGAAAGCTTCCTCTAAGGCCATTTCCCGGGAGTTGTTTCAAATGTTCTCACGGACTGGGTTCCCCAAACAGATACTGACGGACCAGGGCACCCCTTTTATGTCAAAGGTGATGGCGGACTTATGCAAACTGTTTCAGATTAAGCAGTTGCGGACGTCCGTTTATCATCCGCAGACCGATGGCCTAGTCGAGAGATTTAATAAAACTCTAAAGTCCATGTTGAAAAGAGTGGTCCAGAAAGACGGGAAGGATTGGGATATGTTACTCCCTGCCTTGTTGTTTGCCATCCGGGAGGTTCCACAAGCATCCACGGGCTTCTCGCCGTTTGAGCTAGTGTATGGACGAAGGCCCCGGGGGTTGCTCGACTTAGTAAAAGAAACATGGGAAAGTGAGTCCTCACCACATAAAACTGTGGTAGAACATATCTCTCAAATGCGAGAGAGGGTGGCTAAGGTGATGTCGCTGGTGAGGGAGCACATGCAGAAGGCTCAGGATGCCCAAAGAAGAGTGTATAACCGGTCGGCTAAAATTAGACAGTTTCAAGTAGGAGACCGGGTGGCTGTTCTAATACCCACGGTGGAGAGCAAATTCTTGGCCAAGTGGCAAGGCCCATTTAAGGTAGTAGAGAAAGTAGGTGAGGTGAACTACAAGATACACCAGCCAGGGAAAAGAAAACCCTACCAAATCTATCACGTGAATTTATTGAAACCCTGGAGAGACAGGGAACAGGTATCTGCGGTGGTAGGGGTACAGTCAGGGGACCATGCAGGGATCGACCTGGTGCAGGTTGCTGCCACCCTGACTAGACCCCAAACCCAGCAAGCAAAAGAGTTTCTGCAAAGAAATAGGGTCATGTTTTCAGAATTGCCTGGTCTCACCAACGTCATCAAGCATGACATCGTAACCGAACCCAATGTAAAAATCCAGTTAAAGCCTTACCGTATCCCAGAAGCTCATAGGGTGGCGGTATCTGCCGAGGTTAAAATAATGCTCGAACTTGAAATCATTGAAGAGTCACAAAGCGAGTGGTCAAGTCCAATCGTGTTGGTACCCAAACCCAACGGCACCCTCCGCTTCTGTAACGACTTCAGAAAACTTAATGAAGTCTCCAAGTTTGATGCGTATCCCATGCCACGAGTAGATGAGCTAATTGAGAGGTTAGGTCCTGCCAGGTACATCACCACGCTGGACCTCACAAAATGGTACTGGCAGATTCCCCTGACCAAGGAAGCCAGGGAGAAAACGGCCTTCTCTACCCTGGAAGGCCACTTCCAATACAAAAGGATGCCATTTGGTCTACACTCTGCCCCTGCCACGTTCCAAAGGGCCATGGACAAAACTCTGCGCCCACATCAACAGTACGCTTCCGTCTACTTAGATGACATAGTCATCTTCAGCACTGATTGGGAGTCCCATCTTCCCCAGGTTCAGGCAGTGGTAGACTCCTTGAGAAGAGCAGGGTTCACCATCAATCCGGAGAAGTGTGCCATTGGGATGGAGGAAGCCAAGTACCTAGGGTATATTGTGGGTAGGGGGTTGGTGAAGCCCCAAATGAGTAAGGTGGAAGCCATACAGGACTGGCCCCGTCCCCTAACCAAGAAGCAGGTCAGAGCGTTTCTGGGCATAGTTGGCTATTATAGGAGGTTTGTCCCCAACTTCGCCACCATTGCTGCACCGCTGACAGACTTGACCAAGGGCAGAAAGTCAGTAATGATAAAGTGGAATGCCGAGGCCGAGAAAGCTTTTCAAAAGCTTAAGACGGCATTGTGCCAGGATCCGGTGCTTGTAGCTCCGGATTTCGCAAAAGATTTTGTAGTGCAGACAGATGCTTCAAGTGAGGGATTGGGAGCAGTCCTGTCGCAGGAAAGCAATGGGGAAGAGCATCCCGTAGTTTTTCTTAGTAGGAAGCTGACAGCAGCTGAGAAAAACTACGCTGTGGTAGAGCGGGAGTGTCTCGCCATCAAGTGGGCTTTGGACTCCCTACGATATTTCCTCCTAGGTAGGAAGTTTCGCTTGATGTCAGACCACGCTCCCCTTACCTGGATGAGGCAAAACAAGCACACCAATGCCAGGGTGACAAGGTGGTTCCTTTCTCTCCAGGAGTTCAATTTCGTGGTAGAACACAGACCCGGGAGACAACATCAGAATGCCGATGCCCTCTCCCGAGTCCATTGTATGGTGTCGAGTGGTGCCTCCAACACCTCCGCGTTGAGGCAGAGGGGGGGGGGGGGAAATGTACAGGGCGCCAAGGTTGGGTCCTGGACGGGTGCTATGTAGCACCAATATTTGGGTTATGGTCCCTTTAACGAGTGGTAATAGTGTTCAGGAGGTCACCCAATGGGTGAGGAATTTCTGGCAAAATAAATAGTCCAGAGAGGACTGGCTCGCAGTCCTCTTTGTCTTAATAGAGAGGTATTTGGGGCCCGGAATTTCAGAGGCTCTAAAGTGACATTCGGGTGGGATAGAGCCTCCACTCCTGACCACTGGGAGTCAGCACACAGGGGGTTAAGGGCTTCCAGGAAGACAGCTCATAAAACAGGAAGTGATGCTAGAGGTGTGTGGAAGTAGTATGAGGATTGCACCTGTGGAGAGGAGCTGTCTGTTTGCTGGGAGCTTGGAAAGATTCAGCAAGGGATCTGGAAGTTCCCCTACAAAACTGTATGTGTCTTTCCTTTGGTTTATTTTTGTGCTGAAGACAAGCAGGACTTTTGATTTATGCTGGAAGATAAGTGTGCTGAATTAAGCGTTATTTTTGCTTTATTCACAAATAAAAGCCTTTCTGTTTAAAAGTCAACGGTTTATGCACTTAGTCCCATGGAGCTATAATCCCCAAAAGTTCACAACATATATATGGTGTATGGGGGGGAGAACTGTATATATGTATGGTGTATGGGGGGGACTGTATATATGTATGGTGGGGGGGAGAACTGTATATATGTATGGTGGGGGGGAGAACTGTATATGTGTATGGGGGGGAGAACTGTATATATGTATGGTGTATGGGGGGACTGTATATATGTATGGTGTATGGGGGCAGAACTGTATATATGTATGGTGTATGGGGGGAGAACTGTATATATGTATGGTGTATGGGGGGGACTGTATATATGTATGGGGGGGGGGAGAACTGTATATATGTATGGTGGGGGGGAGAACTGTATATATGTATGGTGTATGGGGGGGAGAACTGTATATATGTATGGTGTATGGGGAGAACTGTATATATGTATGGTGTATGGGGGTGACTGTATATATGTATGGGGGGAGAACTGTATATATATATATATGGTGTATGGGGGGAGAACTGTATATATGTATGGTGTATGGGGGAGAACTGTATATATGTATGGTGGGGGGAGAACTGTATATATGTATGGTGTATGGGGGTGACTGTATATATGTATGGGGGGGAGAACTGTATATATATATATATATATATGGTGTATGGGGGGAGAACTGTATATATGTATGGTGTATGGGGGAGAACTGTGTATATATATATATATATATATTTATATATATATGGTGTATGGGGGGAGAACTGTATATATGTATGGGGGGACTGTATACAATGGGGCAAAAAAGTATTTAGTCAGCCACCAATTGTGCAAGTACTCCCACTTAAAAAGATGAGAGAGGCCTGTAATTGTCATCATAGGTATACCTCAACTATGAGAGACAAAATGTGGAAACAAATCCAGACAATCACATTGTCTGATTTGGAAAGAATTTATTTGCAAATTATGGTGGAAAATAAGTATTTGGTCACCTACAAACAAGCAAGATTTCTGGCTCTCACAGACCTGTATCTTCTTCTTTAAGAGGCTCATCTGTTCTCCACTCATTACCTGTATTAATGGCACTTTTTTGAACTTGTTATCAGTATAAAAGACACCTGTCCACAACCTCAAACAGTCACACTCCAAACTCCACTATGGTGAAGACCAAAGAGCTGTCGAAGGACACCTGAAACAAAATTGTAGACCTGCACCAGGCTGGAAAGACTGAATATGCAATAGGCAAGCAGCTTGGTGTGAAGAAATCAACTGTGGGAGCAATAATTAGAAAATGGAAGACATACAAGACCACTGATAATCTCCCTTGATCTGGGGCTCCATGCAAGATCTCACCTCGTGGGGTCAAAATGATCACAAGAACGGTGAGCAAAAATCCCAGAACCACACGAGGGGGCCTAGTGAATGACCTGCAGAGAGCTGGGACCAACATAACAAAGGCTACCATCAGTAACACACTACGCCACCAGGGACTCAGATCCTGCAGTGCCAGACATGTCCGCCTGCTTAAGCCAGTACATGTCCGGGCCCGTCTGAGGTTTGCTAGAGAGCATTTGGATGATCCAGAATAGGATTGGGAGAATGTCATAAGGTCAGATGAAACCAAAGTAGAACTGTTTGGTAGAAACACAGCTCGTCGTGTTTGGAGGAGAGAGAATGCCGAGTTGCAACCAAAGAACACCATACCTCTTATGAAGCATGGGGGTGGCAACATCATGCTTTGGGGCTGTTTCTCTGCAAAGGGAACAGGACGACTGATCTATGTACATGAAAGAATGAATGGGGCCATGTATCTTGAGATTTTGAGTGCAAACCTCCTCTCATCAGCAAGGACATTGAAGATGAAACGTGGCTGGGTCTTCAGCATGACAATGATCCCAAACACAACGCCCGGGCAACGAAAGAGTGGCTTCGTAAGAAGTATTTCAAGGTCCTGGAGTGGCCTAGCCAGTCTCCAGATCTCAACCCCATAGAAAATCTTTGGAGGGAGTTGAAAGTCTGTGTTGCCTAGCGACAGCCCCAAAACATCCTGCTCTAGAGGAGATCTGCATGGAGGAATGGACCAACATACCAGCAACAGTGTGTGACAACCTTGTGAAGACTTACAGAAAACGTTTGACCTCTGTCATTGCCAACAAAGGATATATAACAAAGTATTGAGATGAACTTTTGATATTGACCAAATACTTATTTTCCACCATAATTTGCAAATTCTTTCCAAATCAGACAATGTGATTGTCTGGATTTGTTTCCACATTTTGTCTCTCATAGTTGAGGTATAGCTATGATGATAATTACAGGCCTCTCTCATCTTTTTAAGTGGGAGAACTTGCACAATTGGTGGCTGACTAAATACTTTTTTGCCCCACTGTATATGTATGGTGTATGGGGGGGGGAGAACTGTATATATGTATGGTGTATGGGGGGGGGGGGAGAACTGTATATATGTATGGTGTATGGGGGGGGACTGTATATATATAGGGTGTATGGGGGGGAGAACTGTATATATGTATGGTGTATGGGGGGGGAGAACTGTATATATGTATGGTGTATGGGGGGGAGAACTGTATAAATGTATGGTGTATGGGGGGGAGAACTGTATATATGTATGGGGGGAGAACTGTATATATGTATGGTGTATGGGGGGGAGAACTGTATATATGTATGGTGTATGGGGGGAGAACTGTATATATGTATGGTGTATGGGGGGAGAACTGTATATATGTATGGGGAGAGAACTGTATATATGTATGGTGTATGGGGGGAAGAACTGTATATATGTATGGTGTATGGGGAGAGAACTGTATATATGTATGGTGTATGGGGGGAAGAACTGTATATATGTATGGTGTATGGGGGGGGAAGAACTGTATATATGTATGGTGTATGGGGGGGAGAACTGTATATATGTATGGTGTATGGGGGGGGAGAACTGTATATATGTATGGTGTGGGGAGAACTGTATATATGTATGTTGTATGGGGGGGACTGTATATATGTATGGTGGGAGAACTGTATATATGTATGGTGGGAGAACTGTATATATGTATGGTGTATGGGGGGGGGAGAGAACTGTATATATGTATGGTGTATGGGGGGGAGAACTGTATATATGTATGGTGTATGGGGGGAGAACTGTATATATGTATGGTGTATGGGGAGAGAACTGTATATATGTATGGTGTATGGGGAGAGAACTGTATATATGTATGGTGTATGGGGGGAGAACTGTATATATGTATGGTGTATGGGGGGGAGAACTGTATATATGTATGGTGTATGGGGGGGACTATATATATATATATATATATATATATATATGGTGTATGGGGGGGAGAACTGTATATATGTATGGTGTATGGGGGGAGAACTGTATATATGTATGGTGTATGGGGGGAGAACTGTATATATGTATGGTGTATGGGGAGAGAACTGTATATATGTATGGTGTATGGGGGGAAGAACTGTATATATGTATGGTGTATGGGGGGTGGGAGAACTGTATATATGTATGGTGTATGGGGGGGAGAACTGTATATATGTATAGCGCTACCCCCAGTTAAGAGAGCCGCTGATATTGATTTGGGCCCTGCAGTGCACCGCTGTCAACCCCCGGCAATCGGCTCTAACCTCCCGTGGCACAGCTGGTGATAGAGAGATAGGACCGCGTGATCGCAACTGTTGGTGACGCAGTCCTATAACAAACATACACAGAATATACTTTAAAACTCCTATTAAAGTAAGCGGAACTGACACCAAATGTACTTTACCCAGATATTTTACTGAGGCTAATGGGCAAGTAATAAACAACAGTATAACAAGTTGCAGATCCCTGCAATAAACAGTAATAAAGATAAACAGAGTAATCAGAATAATAAAGTATTGCTATGCAACTCTAGCGCTGCCCTTTTACAGCTACTTCCCCTCATGGGTAGACTAACACCCAGCAATGTCTACCTATGCAGTCAGGCCTGACTGATCTAAATGGAAGTTCAGTGAAACAATATTTGCTAGCAATCTCTCG
Organism: Rana muscosa; assembly: GCA_029206835.1. NCBI lineage: Eukaryota > Metazoa > Chordata > Amphibia > Anura > Ranidae > Rana > Rana muscosa. The sequence continues at coordinate 24,252,724 of JARGYO010000094.1, read as the reverse complement.
GTGGTGCACTTGAAGAACAACTTTGTAATCCCAACGAATAGTAAAGATAAAGGATCTGTCTTTAAACAGCTCTCACCACCTGGACAAGTCCAAGTCCGTTTCCTCCATCGATTCGTCTAGGAACAGGAATCCACCGACATCCAAGTCTTCAATCCTTCTGGTGTACTGCAGCAAGGAGGATTAGATGTCTCTAAGGCTCTGCTAGGCTGGCAGAGGGCTCTTTGGAAAGGAGCACACGGCCCAGGCTTCAGGCCTTGTGCACACAGCAGTTCAGCACAGACATCCTCTTGCTAGGAGAGAGGGGTCCAAAGAGAGCGACCAAAACTCCGCCTCCCCTTTATAAAGTCTGCCCAGCAGTCTCTGTTCTGGAGCAATGCACCCTGGGTGCTGCAAGATGTACTGGGAGATGTAGTCTCTTTCTCTCCTCTGCTTTCACTTCCAGTAATGTCTCTTTACTTCCTCCCGACTCACCTCTCACCTGGAACTTCTTATCTCTCTGCATTAAAGGGGAACACCCCGCTACATATGTATGGTGCATGGGGGGGGAGAACTGTATATAGGTATGGGGGGGAGAACTGTATGTATGTATGGTGTATGGGGAGGGAACGGTATAAATGGGGGGGGGCTGTATATATATGGTGTATGGGGGGAGAACTGTATATATGGGGGCTGTATAAATGTATGGGGGGAGAACTGTATATATGTTTGGTGTATGGGGGGGCTGTATATATGTGGGGTGGGGGAGAACTGTATATATGTATGGTGTATGGGGGGGAGAACTGTATATATGGGGGGCTGTATATATGTATGGTGGGGGGGAGAACTGTACATATGTATGGTGTATGGGGGGGGGGGGAAACGGTATATATGGGGGGCTGTATATATGTATGGTGGGGGGGAGAACTGTATATATGTATGGTGTATGGGGGGCTGTATATATGTATGGTGGGGTGGGGGAGAGCTGTATGTATGTATGGTATATGGGGGAGAACTGTATATATGGAGGGCTGTATATATGTATGGTCGGGGGGGGGAGTACTGTATATATGTATGGTGGGGGGGACTGTATATATGGATGGTGTATGAGGAGGAGAGGGAGAACTATATGGATGGATAGTGTATGGTGGGAGGGGGGTGGCAGAACTGTATGTATAGTGTATGGTGGGGGGGGGGGAACTTACCTTGCAAGCTGAGCTCCAATCCCAGCGCGATATCTGCAAACTTTCCATCAGAGCAGCGCCTTCAACCCCACCTCCTTGTCCCTTCTGCAGCCAACCAGAGGAGAGTCCCGGCAACATGGAGGTTCCGCCTCTTCCATCTGCCTCTGTGTCTCCCGTCTGCAATACACAGAGCGGACGGAGGTGCACTGACAGTGTGGGGGGAGGGAAGGGGGTAGATAGGAAGGGAGCAGGAGTGGACCGACCTCGAGACGCACACGCCACAGGGAGCCACTGGCGGGTCTAAATAATGTGCCCGGGTCTCAGGCGGGCAGAGACCCGGGCACATGTTTCAAAACCCGTACTGTCCGGGTGAACCCCGGACAGGTGGCAACCCTACAGCACACAGGGGGGCCCGGACAGCAGGGGGTTTGCAGCGGCGGGCGTGGGGGGCAACTACAGAGGAGGGGGTGCAAATACAGAGGAGGAGGAACAATTACAGAGATTGGTGGGGGCAATTACAGAGGAGGGTGGTGCAATTACAGAGGATGGGGGGGTAATTACAGAGGGGGGAGGCAAACACAGAGGAGTCAAAACATAAGGGAGAAAGAGAGAGGTAACAGGCTGGTGCAGACGTTTTTAATAAAATAAATTCTTTAAAAAAATCCACTCACTGTTCATGTCAGACAGAGCTGTAGGCATGTCAGTCTGTGAAGTCGGCTGTCCCATCCTCCCCTCCGATCCACGCTGCTGTTTCACTGAATCACTGGACGAAACAGAGAGCCGCAGGAAATTCATGTGAACTGTCTCTGATGAAGGAGGCGTGGTTAAGCCTCCGGAACGCTCTGATTGGTCACAGCGTCCCAGATGACAGCTCACTGCAGATTCCCCACGGCTTTGTGTCTTTGGCTTCCTCCAGTGATAACAGCAGCATGGATCGGAGGGGGAGAATGGGACAGCGGAGTTTACAGACCGACTTACCTACAGCTGCAGCACTGACATGAAGAGTGAGTGGATTGTTGTTAAACATTTACTTTAATAAAAACTTCCGCACCAGAAGCTGCCTGTCGCCTCTCTCTCTCCCTTTGTTTTACCTGATCTGTAATTGTTCTCCCCGCCCACCGCTCCGATCCCTGCTGTCCGGGTCCCGCTGTGTGTCGGGGCTCGTAAAAGGAGGCTCCATGGTACCCAATGTCAGCTGGAAATTGTGACCGGGTGAGAGGCAGAGGGAAACCCGGGCACAGCCTCCTTTACTGTCCGGGTCAAAACCGGACAGGTAGCAACCCTAGATCGGTGTACAGTACATACACACACACACACACACACACACACACAGCGCAAGGCCGTGTTCACACTATGAGATGGTCCTTGGGATGCAGTTCCTCTGAGCTCCACAAGGTGGTGATCTCACTTCTATCCAGACAGGAAGTTTCTATGGAATACAGACAGGAAGTCTCTATGGAGTAGAGACAGGAAGTGATGTCGGGTATAAATAGGAAGTTCCGGGTGAGAGATGAGTCGGAAGGAAGTAGAGAGGAGACATCGCTGGAAGTGGCAGCAGAGGAGGTAATAAGATCTTATTTTCTATTTACACCCAGTAACCCCGTCATGTCCGTCCTCTTCCTCCATAGTCACTGTGACGTCTTTTATCTCCAGCAGATGATGATACACACATATATAGTGTGGAAACCTAGATTAACCCCTTCAGGGTCAAAACATTTCGCACTTACAGGGCCGGAACATTCTCTTCATTTTGGAGATAAATTCTAGTAATATGTTCCTCTAAACAAACAGTACTGACAATAAATAGATAGGGATGGTCCTGATGTTCAAGTTGAACGTAAGTTCGACTCGAACATCGGGTGTTCGGTGAATGCTGAACATTATGGGGTGTTCGGCAAATTTGACTGCCGCAGAATGCCCCATAATGCACTGCGAGATCGAGATGATTGGCCAAAGCATGCACCTGACCTGAATGCTTTGGCTAATCACAGTGCATTCTGCTGTGAGAGCCATGATTGGCCAAAAGCAGGGTGCCTTCAGCCAATCATGGCTCAGGGGGCCACGCCCCACACTATAAGGCTGCTTATACGGCAGCCATATATATATATATATATATATATATATATATATATATATATATATATATATATATAGCGCTCCTTTACTTTTCAGGGGTGCTATGTACTTAAATTTAGGGGTTGGTCTGAGCTAGTAGCCAGGCTCAGACCACTTTGATTTGTTAGTACTCGCTTCTGCCTATGTGATGTAACCTGATGTGCAGTTCCCTGTGGCCTGTAGGTGGCACTGCCATATCAGGTCAGGGTTGAACCATGGGTGACATTGCTATGCCTTAAGGTGTCCTCTCTCGGAAGTGGTGCGGTGGGTGTGGTTAGCCTGCTGTGCATGATGGGAGAGGATACATAAGGGGCAGATGCCATCTTTTCGGGGGTGGAGTCTGGAGTGTACGCGGTTCGCGCCACCCGGCCCTCCAGGCCAGGGGTGCACACGTGTATCAGTCTCGGGCACCTTTAGCCTGGGGCTGCAATTTCACTAGTAGGCCCAGCACCTTTAGCTGGGGTCTGTCTCCAAAAGAAGAATCCCAGGGTGCCCTGGAAAGGGTGGACCCACTCTAAGAAGAGGAGACTGGGGGAGGACCTTTCTGATGGACCGGTGAGAATTCACGGTGAAAGAGAGGCCTGGTTACCTTCTGGAGGGATTCAAAGATCCATCACAGGCCTTACAACGTGCTGTCGCTGGCACCTGTCCTTGTGTTGCAATTGCTGAGAAGTTTGGGACTTAAAGATTCTGTGGCAGAGGATCTCCCGATCGTATCTCTAGGAAACCTAAAGTGAACGTTCGAGCATCACTCCGGCTGCTAGGATCCGCTCTTACAGGGGACTATCCGGGTGAGCTAAACCTACTCTGGATCGAGTGGTGACTATTGTACCAGTTTGTGCCTGGACCTATCTCCCAACCTTACTGTCCTTTCTCTCGTCCACCTTTCCTGTCTGCTGAACTTGAACTTTGCTTATAAAATAAACTCAGCGTTGGAGTTAAAGTGGTGTGGACATTGGCCTTCCTGGGGAGAAATAGAGACTTGTCCCTACAATCTAGGAGACGAGAACCAGTCTAATGGGATACCTTGCTGCAGGACCCAAAATTGTTAACACCACTCAACCTCTTCAAACAGGAGGGTACGGGCATATAGCGCGGTGTGCCTTGACCTGCAAGTGAGCAAAAGGCAGGAAAAAGTTCCGTATGCTACATATATATATATATATATATATATATATATATATATATATATATACGAAACTTTGGGTTGGTTACTTCCCTTTCTTTTCTTCTAGGAATAAAGTGGAGAGCTGTCAGGGTGGACTCCCAAATTCCACCGTCAATAAATAGTAAGAGTAAAAGGGACGCTGACTCCAATTACATTTCAAAGATTTCTTCTTTATTGGTCGATCATTTGCAGACAAAGCATTATATAAACGGCAGCCACTGTACAGTTCCGAGCATCCCTGCTCTTCCTCAGGCTATCAGGCTAGATGTGAAACTAAAATCTAGAAAGGATTTAAATTTATCCCCACACCTGCGGGCGTCAATCCACACGTGTGTCCCATATTTCCAGATCAAGTAAACAGTCTAACGAGAAGTCGGAAACCTCATTAACCCCATATGAGTAAAGGAACAAAAAAAAAAAAAGTTTTATATACCTAAAATTTCTCTCCTGCATATGGCCAACAACACAAGTTACAATATAACATTAATAACACAAAAGTAGCCTCCAAAATTGATAGTTCCGTATAAAGATGCACAAAAATGATACATGATATAGGTTTGTTGCTTCAGAAATAAATCAACAATCCGTCAATACATTTTCTCTTAAAGAAAAACTTCCAATCTCTTATAATAGAAGTGAGTATTCCTCAAGCAAAAAGATAATTTCCTTAATTTCTTTCCCGATCCAGACCAGACACGATTTGATCATCATCTATGAAAAAAATATATACATGTGTGTGTGTGTGTATATATATATATATATATATATATATATATATATATATATATATATATATATAAAAATCTTAAATCCAAAATCATCAATTTCATGTTACAAAAATAAATATAGGTCATAGTCCCTGTTCATCCCATCCGGATGCAGAGACTGTAGCCTATTAATCCACCAAACCTCCCGCTGCTTTAGTCGTAGTATCCGATCACCCCCTCGTTTATCTCGTGGGATTTCTTCCAAGATCATAAACCTTAGATCAGAATCTCGGTGTCCCTTCTCCAAAAAATGTTTGGAGACAGGCAACCCAGGTTGTTTATGCCTTATAGTGCTTCGATGTTGAGCAATTCTGTCCTTAATTTTTTGAGTAGTCTCCCCAACATAAATCATATTGCATGGACAGATAAGGATATATATAACATACGAGGACTGACAAGTAAGGAAATTGATTATCATAATTCTCTCCCTATTAATGGGATTAATAAAATGATTACCCTTGGCCATAAGACTACATTGAATACAGTTTAAACAGGTATAACATCCTTTCCTTTTCTTTCCCAAGAAGGTGGTCCTTATTTCCTGTTCTCTAGATTTGTATTCAGATTTTACTAAGGAATCCCGCAAAGTTTTATTCCTTCTATAGGCTTTAATGGGAGTCTGCTGGAAGACCTCAATCTGGGGGTATGCAAGCCTCAAAAGGGGCCAGTGCTTATTAATTATTTTAGATATATGATTACTATAACTGTGAAACTGCATGGAAAAGGGTAATCGTACCAATGGTGTTTTATTACAAAATATTTTTTTTCTCATTGTGTTGTATTTTATTTAATTCCTGAAGAATTATTTTTTTAGGATACCCCCGTTAACGAAATTTAGAACACATTTCTTTAATTCTTATCTCCTTTGTAGTCTCCTTGCTGACTATGCGTTTTACTCGTAACAGTTGGCTCTTAATAATAGATCTAAATACATGCGGGGGATGAAAACTATCAAACAATAGTAACTGATTTCTATCAGTTGGTTTGATGTACAAGTCTGATTCTAAACGACCCTGTTCAAGATATATCCTAGTATCCAAAAAAGGAACTGACATGCCCCCAACATTAATTTGAAATTTCATGTCAGGACAAAAATTGCTCAACATGATGTCAAATGTATTTAATGATTGCATGTCGCCTCGCCAGATTGCAAACACGTCATCTATGAAGCGCCACCATGTAACGCAATGTTTCTGAAATAGATCATTAGAAAAAATATATTTGTGTTCGAATTCATTCATAAATGTGCATGCATATGGCGGTGCGACATTGGAGCCCATCGCAACTCCCATCAGTTGTATAAAGAAATGGTCCTTGAACAAAAAATAATTGTTACACAATAACAACTGAAATAACATTTCAAAGTGCGAGATCTGCGATTCCGAATACCGATAACTACTCCTAATTAGGTTAATAGCGGCATGAATGCCCGCTTGATGGGGAATGGATGTATACAAACTTGTAACATCCCATGTAACCAAAATTTCGTCCCCTTTACATTGTCGGTGTATTTTAATTTTTTGCAAAAAATCATCAGTATCCCTAATGTACAATCTCGTCTCTTTGACAAGGGGAGATAAAAAAATTTCCAAAAATTGAGCAATAGGAACAAAAATTGAGTCCCGTCCCGATACTATCGGACGACCTGGTGGAGAACAACTGTCTTTATGGATTTTGGGCAAAGTATATAAAACAGGGATACGTGTATGGGCAGGTAAAAGAAATTCAAAAAGGTCACGGGCGATCACCCCATCTTTTAATGCTGACTTCAAAATGTTTTCCAACTGTTTTCTTATTTGCCAAGTGGGATCCAAAGATACTTTTTTATACACAGATGTATCTCCCAACTGACGAAGGATTTCCTCCTCATATAGTTGGGGATCCATCACCACCACTTTGCCCCCTTTGTCCGCTGGTTTAAGTATCACATCATTCCTACGGCTGAGATTTTTAAGGGCAATCCTCTCTTCAGGAGACAGATTATTGGGGATGTGATCCCTATAATCTATATGAGATACCAGCTGTTGATCCCTATAATCTATATGAGATACCAGCTGTTTAATCTCCTGGGTCACCGTCTGTACGAATGTTTCAACCGGGGCATATGTGGTGGGTGGCACCGATTTGGTTTTCACCCATAAACCTAAAGATTTACAATTGAGTGCACCATCGGTGGGATCTTCCTCAATAAATGGTTTATGTGTAAAATGAACCCTCCATCTAATGTTACGAAACAATCAATAAAGGTCCTGATCAAGTTCAAATACATTCAAATGGCTCTTAGGGCAAAAAGATAGACCTCGATTGATCAGTCTTACCTTCTCCGGGGATAAAACGTGCCGTGAGATGTTGTGGATTAAGTCAGGCGGGCTCGACCCCGATATCCCCGAGAGGGGCGATATCGGTCCGATCCGGGCGCCTCGTCCCTGTTGGTCCGGGACCGCGTCTCCATCCGCGAGTATCCTCCTCTCCGGCCTTGTGTTAAAAAAGTGGATGAAGAATCCGTATCAGTGTTAGCAGAGGAATTGTCGGATCCATCTCTACGGGCTCCACCATAGTCGGGACGACCCCGTCTGTTGTACTGGCGCGGCCAGCGATATACTTGATTCCTCTCATAATCTTCAACATCCCGATCAAATTTATTGCGCTTTCTTATCTCAAGATCTGCTCGATGTTTGTTCACAATCCCATCGACTGATTCTTTTCGTTTAACAAATTCTTCCGAAGAAATAGAGGTTTTTAGATCCTGCTCCACTTTAGAAAGTTGCTCCGATACAACAGCCAGTTCTTTATGAATGTATGAAATAGTTAGTGTCATTAGATCAAAGGAACATTTATTGAGAATCTGCATAAAAGTAGCCTTGTATTCCTCATTATCACTGAATAGTGTAGGGGTCAATCTTACCCGAAGGCCTCGAGGGATTCTCTGTACCCGATGGTATTCGGCAAGAGTAAGTCCATGTAATTCCAATGATGTATGTTTCTTATGTAATTTTTCCCATGTTCTGGTATTGTGCGTCGGTGAATTCCGGATTAGAAAGTTCCTCGATCCAGAGATCTGAGACATGATATGCGTGGCTTCCTCCTGTGTAAACGATAAAGTAGATCCACTGGCTTCCATTTCAATGAAAGTAACTTACTCACAAGGAGCTGATATACGAAACTTTGGGTTGGTTACTTCCCTTTCTTTTCTTCTAGGAATAAAGTGGAGAGCTGTCAGGGTGGACTCCCAAATTCCACCGTCAATAAATAGTAAGAGTAAAAGGGACGCTGACTCCAATTACATTTCAAAGATTTCTTCTTTATTGGTCGATCATTTGCAGACAAAGCATTATATAAACGGCAGCCACTGTACAGTTTCGAGCATCCCTGCTCTTCCTCAGGCTATCAGGCTAGATGTGAAACTAAAATCTAGAAAGGATTTAAATTTATCCCCACACCTGCGGGCGTCAATCCACAGGTGTGTCCCATATTTCCAGGTCAAGTAAACAGTCTAACGAGAAGTCGGAAACCTCATTAACTCCATATGAGTAAAGGAACAAAAAAAAAAAAAAAAGTTTATATACCTAAAATTTCTCTCCTGCATATGGCCAACAACACAAGTTACAATATAACATAAATAACACAAAAGTAGCCTCCAAAATTGATAGTTCCGTATAAAGATGCACAAAAATGATACATGATATAGGTTTGTTGCTTCAGAAATAAATCAACAATCCGTCAATACATTTTCTCTTAAAGAAAAACTTCCAATCTCTTATAATAGAAGTGAGTATTCCTCAAGCAAAAAGATAATTTCCTTAATTTCTTTCCCGATCCAGACCAGACACGATTTGATCATCATCTATGAAAAAAATATATAGATGTGTGTGTGTGTGTGTGTTTGTATATATATATATATATATATATATATATATATATATATATATATAGAGAGAAAAATCTAAATTCCAAAATCATCAATTTCATGTTACAAAAATAAATATAGGTCATAGTCCCTGTTCATCCCATCCGGATGCAGAGACTGTATCCTCCAAGATGGGTCCTGGGTCCTCCAAGATGTAACAAACATTAAACAGTCCAGACTAAATGTGTTCCCATGGGGGCAGTAGTTCTTAATTGTACAGCAATCCTCCTATTACCCCCCTCACATCCACATCCTATTATTGTGTGACCAATACCATCCAAATAATTCTTACTTTCTTTTCCCAAAGTTATCCGTCTACAAGGAGACCTGTACAGATCAAATGACGGCACCAATAAGGATGGAGGAGGACCGGAGTCACATTACTGAGAGGATACTAAACCTCACCCTGGAGATCATCTACCTGCTGACCGGAGAGGTGAGGAGGATTATGGCAGGTCACATGACATCACTCTTATCTCTATTAATAAAACACAGACCTGACTGGAGAGGTGAGGAGGATTCTGGGATTCTAACATGATATTCCTGTTGGTTCCTCAATACAGAGATTTCCTCTTGTGAAGTCAGGTGATCATATGACCATCACAGTGCCTCCATGTGACTCCCTAAAACATGAGAGACACAACATGCAGAAGATTCTAGAAGTCACCAAGAAGATGATGGAGCTGCTGACAGGAGAGGTGAGCGGTGCCGGGAATTCTGGGACATTATCCAGTAACAGACAAGGGATGTGTCTGGATGGTGACTGTATCATTGTGTGTGTCAGGTTCCTATAAGGTGTCAGGATGTCACTGTCTATTTCTCCATGGAGGAGTGGGAGTATTTAGAAGGACACAAGGATCTCTACAAGGACGTCATGATGGACAATCAGCCGCCCCTCACATCACCGGGTAAGAGGAGACTTTATTGTAAAGGAGAGAGCAGTATGGAGGATCCATCTAGATCCCCCATCATCTGATAAACACATAGAAACAATGTATTCAGTCAGTGTGTGTGTTTCCTACAGATGGATCCAGTAATGGGAACCCACCAGAGAGATGTCCCCGTCCTCTGTATTCCCGGGATTCCACACAGGAAGATCACAACTATGCAAAACATTATCAGGTAGATGAATAACGATTATAGGTAGTTATAATTTATACACAATCCTGTTTGTTACAATGAATGTTTTATTATATCTTTCAGAATAGAAACCTCTGGGATGATAATATTGTTCTTAAAGAAGACCATAAAGAAGAGGATGAGGTGATAAAGGAGTTTTCAGAACTACCCAAGGATATGATGGAGTCACCTAATACCAGGAACCCACCAGAGAGATGTCCCCGTCCTCTGTATTCCTGGGATTCCACACAGGAAGATCACACCATCCCTCACCATTACAAGGTAGATGGCATCTAGAAAATGGACTTGTTGAAGTGATGTGTTAAGTTTTTTTAAATGTGATGTCACAATATTGAAGCTTATGTTTTACAGATGACCTCTTCTATTATTTTCTTTGCTTAGGGTGAAGATCTAATAATTATAAAAGTTGAGGGTAAAGCAGAAGAAGAAGATAGGCATGTGAGGGATGATCATCAGTTCATGGAGGAGGATGGAATAATGAGGACAATTATAGAGGGGGACACAGGTGGGTCATAACACTAAATCAGCACAGGTGGGTCATAACACTAAATACATTCCTCCACCCATGCTGCTCACTGATTGGTCCAGAGTAGGGCAAGGACTGGGTGAAAACAGCCAGTAATGGTCACTTTCCTGAAAGGTGTTCCCCGTCCTGTATTCCTGTATTTCTCTTGGATAATCTTCCTTCTCTGTGCAGCAGACATAATTTATATATCTAGACTGGATTTATGCAGATTCTGGGGTTCAGCTGGCAACAAAATGTTGATTTCCACCATAGGAGTAACTCGACCTAGGCATCTGGGATATGTGCTTTGGGTCTTTTGCTCCATCCCGGGGCCTAGCAAGATCTCTGACAGAACAATTCTCCCGGGGTTATTTGTTCTGTTATTTGCTGGCTGTGCCGGGTGGAGGGATATGTCTGTATAGTCTCAGACCAAAGTCACTGAGTGCAGTCCCAGGAGATGGGAGACAGCGGTGTGGGACCTCTGCAACTTGTCTCATGTAAACATTTAAGCTTCCACTGATTACTGAATACCAATAATATGAGTCCTGACCCTTACACTGTATAATTTATATTGTACATTACATACTCCTGACCCCTGCACTATATACTCTGTTGTACATTACATTATTGTGATCCTATATAGTCCTACCTGCTGTATGTTATACAATACATTATATAGACCTGACTTCTGCTCTCTCCCCTCTACCCACTGCTATATATAAACATAATATGTGTTCTCTTTTGTTACACCCATTTTCTAACAGCTGGACATTTTATATCTGATAATTTGATTGCAGCACAGACTTTTACATGGTGATAATAATTTGATAACATCCTCCAACTTTGGAACCTTAAACAGAAAGTGATAATGAGGGAGGAGTCACTAACACAATGATGGTGGTCTTCAGGATCAGTCCAGTCTTCATCTTGGTTGCTCTCCCCCCCCCCCATCCTCACTCTCTGACCTCTGGTGGGGCTCAGCCCCACTGTTGTTCATGACTAAATCATGGACTAAATAAGGAAGTGCAGTACTTCTTGTGTTGGGAAGATGGCAATGAGTGATAGAGGGGGTGGGGACACTCGTCCTATAATCCCCCTCATCACTGTCACTGCTATAAAAGACAATTCTTGTTGTTTCCTCACTCTCTGACTAAGGTACATCAATAAAGAAATGAACTGGTAGGAGATCAGAGGACCCATTTACTAGTTACCTTGAGGGTGGAATTGTAAGATCCTTAGAGACAAAGCTGCCTGATGTGGGCGGAGTCCTGGTTTAGGGGAACCAATCTGCTCATGTCTAGTAATAATCTTTTTATTTCTATTTTAGTAGATGGATGGGAGATGAGGAAAACCTCAGAGGATTGGCTCATTTTGTCTCCAGACTATAAAGTAGAAGATGAGGACATCACACAGTATAGTCCAGGAGAAAACACGGCTACCTCAAATGTCCATCCGGCACCACACAGTGTAGATGGACCATCGTATTCCTCTTATCCTGAGGAACCTCAGACTGTGCGGGACGGTGCCGCACCATCGTATTCCTCTTATCCTGAGGAACCTCAGACTGTGAGGGACGGTGCCATCCTTCCAACAGAGAAGAGGTTTTCCTGTACTGAGTGCTGGAAGTGTTTCCATTTTATATCCCGTCTTAATTTGCATAAAAGATCTCACACAGGAGAGAAGCCGCATTCCTGCCCTGAATGCGGGAAATGTTTCATACAAAAATCAGAACTTGTCAAACATCAAAGATCTCACACGGGTGAAAAGCCTTTTTCCTGTCCTGAGTGTGGGAAATGTTTTTCACAGAGATCCAGTCTTTACAAACATCAGAGATCTCACACGGGGGAGAAGCCGTATTCCTGTTCTGAGTGCAGGAAATGTTTTTCACAGAAGTTCCATCTTTACACACATCAGAGATCTCACACGGGGGAGAAGCCGTATTCCTGTCCTGAATGTGGGAAATGTTTTTCACAGAAGTCCAATCTTTACAGACATCAGAAATCTCACACGGGGGAGAAGCCAGTTTCCTGTCCTGAGTGAGGGAATTGTTACTCATTAAAGTTCTGTCTTCCTGTACATCATGGAGGCACCCAAGCAGGCTCAGGAGCGAGCCACTGCTCTGCGTGTCTTTTCGCACACAGAGCTGCAGATCAGCCCCACCCCCTCTCTCTCTCTCCTCATTGGCTCACTAGCTGCAATTGACAATGTCTCAGCCAATGAGAAGGGAGAGTCCCCGGAGAGCTGAGGCTGTCATGCACATCGCTGGTTTGTGATGGGGCTCAGGTAAGTACTGGGGTGGCTGCTGCACACAGAAGGGTTTTTACCTTCATATACAGAAAACTTTGAGCCTTTAGGACCACTTTAAGGACACAGCATGGTTGACAGGACCTGCATTCTTGTACAGCACAGAACAGATTGATCCTCATAGTGGCACAATTGAGCTAGTAGATCTAGACTCAGATGGTGAAATCCACCCTGAGATCTCCACACTTCAGACAGTCAGCTTAAATCCCACAGATTTAACAGATTCTCGAGCTGGAAGTTCGAGCTATTACTCGCCTCATCCATATAGATCATTCCTTTAAACGTGCCGCCCATACAAATGACTATGACTGTAAAGGCCGACACCACTGTCACAGGATTAGTTCAGCAGTAGAATTCCAGCAGTCTGAAGCCTTCATCATCCGCACTGTGCAATATGAACCTAAAGCCCCGTACACACGGTCGGACTTTTGGCCAACAAACTTCATTTTGAGCAAGTTGGACCAACAATCCGACCGTGTGTACGCTCCATCGGACAAACTTTTTTGAGTTTGGTTTTGTTTTCATCGGACAAAAGTTGGGTCTGCGAACGGACAAACTTTTGCCCAACAAACGTCCGATGGAGCAAAGTCCGACCGTGTGTACAGAAAACCATCGGACTTAAGTCCGATGGACAAAACAACGAATGTTAACAATCAACGAACAATAGCAGAAGTTGAACAAAGGGTTGCGGAAAAGAGCAGAAAAACCACGTGATGTAGGAATAAGTTTTGGGAAAGTTTGCAGAAAAGTCAGAGCGTGTGTATGCTATGGGTGTTCCCAACCAACTCAGTTCGGACAAAAAACCACGGAAAAGTCCGATGGAAGTCCGACCGTGTGTACGGGGCTTTATACTAGGCAGAGTGACTGTATCCTAAATGAGAGATCAATTCCCACTGACAGTGCTCTGCAAAACTTCACCCATTCCTTCATCACAATGGCCTTGTCGCCAAAATTCTTCCAAGTGAGGATGGGAGAGTCAGAAAGTTCAAAGATAAAGTTTGCAGGAACAAGGAAACAAAGGTGTGCCTCAGACCAGCTTCTGATCTGATCTTGTTGTTTTCTTCTGAGGACCCAAATAGTGCGATCTGTTGATGCTAGGTGGGGAGTGTTCTGCCTCCAGCAGGGATATTTCTTAAATTGTCCTGTCTGCAACATTAAATGTGGCTACTAGATGAAGCCTGGAATAAATTGACTCTTACACAAACTGTTAAGCTGTTCAGCTTTAATAAAATGTCCCATCATCCCTCGTCACTCTTTATCTATTTGTCCAGAGATGTCTTTATCCCAGGCTGTGCCCTGACAATCACAGTGTAACATGTAAATATGTTTGGGGCCAGGCAATGGGTGACCAATCAGCGTCTAACATGGGTCTGTAAGCGGGCAATGAGCATGCAATGGGTAGGTATCAGAGAACGCTCAGGCAGAGACTTTCCTGCTCTCCGAGTTTATGAGGTTTGTGGGCTCCACTCTGGATGCTCCCCCTTCAGTGTGTCCGGTGATGAGTGCCTGGCTTCTCCAACGCTGCCAGGTATGTAGAAGTAATTGCTTGTCATTGTGTATCCCGTCCTTTGAGAGGTGGTAGTGCCTGGAGGAGTGGAGTGGAGGGCTCTGTGTGTGGGGGTTGTACGAGAGTCATCAGTGGCCTTGTGTGTGGGGGTCTTATGAGAGTCATCAGGGGCCCTGTGTGTGATGGCTGTATGAGAATCATCAGGGCCCTGTGTGTGGGGGTTGTATGAGAGTCATCAGTGGCCTTGTGTGTGGGGGTCTTATGAGAGTCATCAGGGGCCCTGTGTGTGGGGATTGTATGAGAGTCATCAGTGGCCCTGTGTGTGGGGGTTGTATGAGAGTCATCAGGGGCCCTGTGTGTGGGAGTTGTATGAGCGTCATCAGGGGCCCTGTGTGTGGGGGTTGTATGAGCGTTATCAGTGGCCCTGTGTGTGGGGGTTGTATGAGAGTCATCAGGGGCCCTGTGTGTGGGAGTTGTATGAGCGTCATCAGGGGCCCTGTGTGTGGGGGTTGTATGAGCGTTATCAGTGGCCCTGTGTGTGGGGGTTGTATGAGAGTCATCAGGGGCCCTGTGTGTGGGAGTTGTATGAGCGTCATTAGGGGCCCTGTGTGTGGGGGTTGTATGAGAGTCATCAGGGGCCCTGTGTGTGGTGGAAGAAGGGAGGATGAGGGTGCTATGTGGTTTCCTGGTGGAAGGGGGAGAGGTGACCTTTTCTTTGTCCCTCCATCTAATTGAGGAACTGCTCTCACCTTCCTATCTGCACTGCCAGCTTTCCAATTCTAGGAGCAAACTCCCCCATGGACCCTATTCATACCCCTAATTAAATCCCATGTCATCCTCCTCAACCCACTCTTCACCCCCTTATGCCCCTCTCCACCCCCTTCATTGCCCTGCCTCTCTTCACAACCCCACCCCCCTCTTCATCCTGCTATTCTCTCCACTGAGCTGTCCCTTTCTTCATCCTGCTTTCCCTCCATTTTCCTTTTCACTACCTCTTCCCCTTATCACCTCCCCATCCATCTCCTCACTCCCTCTTCCCTCTCCACACCCCCTCATCGCCTCCCCATCCCTCTCCTAACTCCCTCTTACCCTCATCACCTCCTTATCCCTCTCCTCACTCCCTCTTCCCCTCATCACCTCCCCATCCCTCTCCTCACTCCCTCTTCCCCTCATCACCTCCCCATCCCTCTCCTCACTCCCTCATCCCTCTCCTCACTCCCTCTTCCCCTCATCCCTCTCCTCATTCCCTCTTCCCCTCATCGCCTCCCCATCCCTCTCCTCACTCCCTCATCCCTCTCCTCACTCCCTCTTCCCCTCATCGCCTCCCCATCACTTTGCTCACTCCCTCTTCCCCTCATCGCCTCCCCATCACTTTGCTCACTCCCTCTTCCCCTCATCACCTCCCCATCCCTCTGCTCACTCCCTCTTTCCCTCATCGCCTCCCCATCCCTCTCCTCACTCCCTCATTGCCTTCCCATCCCTCTCCTCACTCCCTCTTCCCCTTATTGCCTCCCCCATCCCTCTCCTCACTCCCTCTTCCCCTCATCGCCTCCCCATCCCTCTCCTCACTCCCTCATCGCCTCCCCATCCCTCTCCTCACTCCCTCTTCCCCTCATCGCCTCCCCATCACTTTGCTCACTCCCTCTTCCCCCTCATCGCCTCCCCATCCCTCTGCTCACTCCCTCATCGCCTCCCCATCCCTCTGCTCACTCCCTCATCGCCTCCCCATCCCTCTGCTCACTCCCTCATCGCCTCCCCATCCCTCTGCTCACTCCCTCATCGCCTCCCCATCCCTCTGCTCACTCCCTCATCGCCTCCCCATCCCTCTACTCACTCCCTTTTTCCCTCATCGCCTCCCCATCCCTCTGCTCACTCCCTCATCGCCTCCCCATCCCTCTGCTCACTCCCTCATCGCCTCCCCATCCCTCTGCTCACTCCCTCATCGCCTCCCCATCCCTCTACTCACTCCCTTTTTCCCTCATCGCCTCCCCATCCCTCTCCTCATCGCCTCCCCATCCCTCTTCTCACTCCCTCTTCCCCTCATCGCCTCCCCATCTCTCTGCTCACTACCTCTTCCCCTCATCAGCTCCCCATCCATCTCCTCACTCTCTCTTCCCCTCATCGCCTTCCCATCCCTCTCCTCACTCCCTCATTGCCTCCCCCCATCCCTCTCCTCACTCCCTCTTCCCCTCATCGCCTCCCCATCCCTCTCCTCACTCCCTCATCGCCTCCCCATCCCTCTCCTCACTCCCTCTTCCCCTCATCGCCTCCCCATCACTTTGCTCACTCCCTCTTATCCCTCTGCTCACTCCCTCATCGCCTCCCCATCCCTCTGCTCACTCCCTCATCGCCTCCCCATCCCTCTGCTCACTCCCTCATCGCCTCCCCATCCCTCTACTCACTCCCTTTTTCCCTCATCGCCTCCCCATCCCTCTCCTCATCGCCTCCCCATCCCTCTTCTCACTCCCTCTTCCCCTCATCGCCTCCCCATCTCTCTGCTCACTACCTCTTCCCCTCATCAGCTCCCCATCCATCTCCTCACTCTCTCTTCCCCTCATCGCCTTCCCATCCCTCTCCTCACTCCCTCATTGCCTTCCCATCCCTCTCCTCACTCCCTCTTCCCCTTATTGCCTCCCCATCCCTCTCCTCATTCCCTCTTCCCCTCATCGCCTCCCTATCCCTCTCCTCACTCCCTCTTCCCCTCCTCTCCTCAATCCCTTTTCCCCTCATCGGCTCCCCATCCCTCTGCTCACTACCTCTTCCCCTCATCGCCTCCCCATCCCTCTCCTCACTCCCTCTTCCCCTCATCACCTCCCCATCCCTCTGCTCACTCCCTCTTCCCCTCATTGCCTCCCCATCCCTCTCCTCACTCCCTCTTCCCCTCATTGCCTCCCCATCCCTCTCCTCACTCCCTCTTCCCCTCATCGCCTCCCCATCCCTCTTCCCCTCACAACCTCCCCATCCCTCTCCTCACTCCCTTTTACCCTCCTCGCCTCCCCATCCCTCTGCTCACTACCTCTTCCTCTCATCAGCTCCCCATCCCTCTCCTCACTCCCTCTTCCTCTCATCAGCTCCCCATCCCTCTCCTCACTCACTCTTCCCCTCATCGCCTACCCTATCCCTCTCCTCACTCCCTCTTCCCCTCATCGCCTCCCCATCCCTCTCCACATTCCCTCTTCCCCTCATCGCCTCCCCATCCCTCTCCACATTCCCTCTTTCCCTCATCGCCTCCCCATCCCTCTCCACATTCCCTCTTTCCCTCATCGCCTCCCCATCCCTCTCCACATTCCCTCTTCCCCTCATCGCCTCCCCATCCCTCTGCTCACTACCTCTTCCCCTCATCGCCTCCCCATCCCTCTCCTCACTCCCTCCTCCCTATCCATCTCCTCACTCCCTCTTCCCCTCTTCCCCTCCTCATCCCTCTCCTATCCGAATCTGAAAGCCCCCAGATCCCACCCTACCATTGTACCTGTACCCATTCACCAAAAAAAGTGTCAAAAAGAAAAAGACACAAAAGACAGTTTTGGACAATTTCTTTAAAAAAAAAAAAAGTGTCCCACGATGTCCATCAATCTTCAATCATGGCACAGACGGACCCAAAAAATAGAAAAAAAAAGCTCTGCCTCGATGGGTGGCGTCCCACCGACTGCTTTTCATGGTGACAGCTGTTATATAGGCAAGGGTGGGGCAACCCGGTGATGTAAACGAGTGACCCTGCCCCTTCTGACGTCATGTGCCATCATAGGCGGCAGGGTCATCTGGTTACGTCAAAACACAGCAGTCGGCGGGATTCCTCCCTTTGAGGCGGAGCTTCTTTTTTTTAAAATATATTTTTCGGGTCTGTCTGCGCCGTGATTGAAGAAGGATGGACATCGCGGGACACTTTTAAAAAAAAAAAGGAATTGTGAAAAACTATCTTTTGTGGTTTTTACTTTTTTACACTTTTGAATGGGTACAATGTACCCCTACCCATTCACAGGGGGGGGGTGGGATCTGGGGACCCCCTTGTTAAAGGGGGCTTCCAGATTCTGATAAGTCCCCCGCCCGCAGACCCCCACAACCGCCGGGAAGATTGGTTCCCCTAAACCAGGACTCCGCCCACATCAGGCAGCTTTGTCTCTGAGGGTCTTACAATTCCCCCCTCAAGGTAACTAGTAAATGGGTCCTCTGATCTCCTACCAGATCATTTCTTCATTCATATACCTTAGTCAGAGAGTGAGGAAACAACGAGAACTGTCTTTTATAGGAGTGACAGTGATGAGGGGATTATAGGACGAGTGTCCCCACCCCCTCTATTACTCATTGCGAAGAAGTCCTGCACTTCCCTATTTGTGTTAACATGAATTTGCACAGATTTTTAGTTTATTTAATATAGCAGCAAATATTATAAGATCAAAGAAGTAGCTGCAAAGTGGAAGCAGTTGATCTGCAGGGAACAGCATCTTGAGCACAAAGTACTTTATGTTGTATATTCATTTGCACATGGTTCAGTTTTCTTAATTTATTGATAAACACTAGGGATGGGCCGACTACCCCCCCCCCCCCCCCCCTGTTCGGTTTGCAGCAGAACTCCCGAACAGGGGAAATGTTGTAACCCAAATAGCAAACTCCATTGAAGTCTATGGGAGCCAAACAGGAAATATCAAAAATGCCAATATGCAAGTAATTGGCCATAAAAGGGGTATGGGGGTCTGGGTGCTGCCCTGGGGGACATGTATCAATAAGATTTTTTTTTTTAATTATCGTTTTTTCAGGAGAAGTGATTTTAATGATGCTTAAAGTGCAACAATGAAAAGGAAAAATTCCTTTAAATGTCGTGCCTGGGGGGTCCCCTTAATGTGCCTGTAAAGTGGTGCATCTGTAGCATATATAGAACATGCAACAGCAAAACTGACATCTCTCTCTAAAAAAATAAAGACTCAAATCCCTTTTAAAACGACTTGTGGTTACAATTGCCGGCACCCGGCTATTAAAAAAATAAAGGAAAAAATGCATGGGGTCCCCCCCCAGTCCAAAATAAATAAAAAAAACGGCGTGGTGTTCCCTTCAAAAATCGATAACAGACCCTTATCTGAGCATGCAGCCTGGCAGGTCAGGAAAAGGGGGGGACGAGTGAGTGCCCCCCCCTGAACCATACCAGGCTACATTCCCTCAACATGGGGGGGTGGGTGCTTTGCAGCAGGGAGGGCTCTGCGCCCCCCTACCCCAAAGCACCTTGTCCCCCATGTTGATGAGGACAAGGGCCTCTTACTGTCAACCCTGGCCCGGTGGTTGTGGGGGTCTGCGGGGGGCTTATCGGAATCTGTAAACCCCCTTAAACAAGGGGAACCCCAGATCCTGACCCCCCCCTATCTGAATGAGTATTGGGTACATTGTACCCTTACCCATTCAATAAAAAAGTAAGAAAAACAGGAAACAGTTTTTGACAATCCTTTTTTTTAAAAAATAGTGTCCCTTGATGTAAATCCATCATCAATCACGTAGCTCAATGGACCCGAATTTTTTTTAACCGCTTTTGCCTTCTGGGAGGCTACCCACCGTATGCTCTCTCTTCACTTTGACAGCTCTTACATAGGCAAGGGGGGCCACCCAGTTACATCACTCGGTGACACCTCCCCTTCTGACGTCACGCGACCCCAACAACCACAACCCAGGGTTGTCGGTAAGAGGCCCTTGTCCCCATCAACATAGGGACAAGATGCTTTGGGGTGGGGGGCGCAGACCTCCCCCTGCCTAAAAGCACCCACCCCCCCATGTTTAGGGAATGTGCCCTGGTATGGTTCAGGAGGGGGGGCACTCCCTCGCCTCCCCCCACCTTTTCCTGACCTGCCAGGCTGCATGCTCAGGTAAGGGTTTGGTATGGATATTGGGGGGAAACCCATGCCATTTTTTTTTCTTTATTCAGCTGTCGGCAGGGAAACCCAACAGCTGATGACTCATTGGTTTTTAAGGACACAGTGGCCGGCTTCCCAGCCCCGTTTCTTAACAAACAGCTTGCACTGGGCTCTGATTGGGCAAAACTTTGCCCAATCAGGGCACAGAATGTACTGTACTGTGCTCAGTGCATTGCAGGATGCTTGGGCTGAACCATTCGCTCATCCCAGATCAACGAAGTAGGTGTAAAGTGGAAGCAGTAGATCTGCAGAGAATATTATTTGAGCCCCTAGCACTTTATATATGAATGTCTCCACATATTTTAGTGTATTGGTGATAATTTAGGCGCACACACAATAGGACAGCGCTGTGACACATAATGCTCTTCTAGGTGATAAAGGGAATACTTACCTTTGTTACAGCAGCAGTCCGGTAGAAGTTATTTCTGTAGGTATTTGAGTTGTTACACATAGCGCAGGTTTTTTTCTATTTATATTGGTGACATAATTGCCCAAATCTGGGGATCAGGAGCCGTTTCCACCCTTTACTCTCGGCTGGGGGTCTTTGTATCCATATAACAGATGTTCTACATGACTAAATCTGACATCAATTTTACTGCAAAATCAAAGGGGCCAAAATGCCTCCCCCCCGAGCAGTAATATATTTCTATCCCCCTTGGTGGGAGTGGAGATGACCCATCTATAAGGATATACATTATATACATACAGCACAAGGCCGTGTTCACACTAAGACGTTTCTCAGAGCTGCAGTTCCTCTGAGCTCCACAAGGTGTTGATCTCACCTCTACCCAGACAGGAAGTCTCTATGGAACGCAAATAGACACAGGACATTCCAGGAGGGAGTAGAACGGAGACATTTCTGGAACTGACGGCAGAGGAGGTAATATGTAGATTAACACCTTCAGGGGGATCAGTTGATGATGAATATATCTTCCCTCCAAAGCTGGCCATACATGGTTCAGTTTTATCATTCAGCCACCAGGATGAGTGAAAAAAATTAAACCGATTCCCCCATTGACACATAGGAGGGGAATGGGGAAATTTCCCCCGCTGCACTATTGTATTCTGACAATGGGGGGCGCTCCTCCGCACTCAGAATACACAGATCAGTGATGAAGCTATTGGCTGCAGCTGCTGATCGAGTGACTTTTATCCGGCAGTGACCACACATGGATGGAAATGTGACCGATCCCTGCTGAACCAGCTGAATTTCCATGTATCTATGGTCACCTTATGTGACTTCCTCTCCTTCCCAGTCAAAATCTGATTACTAGTGCCCTTGGGCGGTAATCAGTAGACTTGTGCACAACGGAAAAATTTGTTTAGTTTCGGTTTGTTTCTTTTCGGTCCTGTTGATTCATAATCGTTCGTAATTTTGCTAGACGGGATTTTTCGTGTTCGGACTAATTCGTATTTTCGCAAGCGACATTTTTCGTTGAATTGGAATGATTCGTATTAATGTAAGCCTTATTTTTAGTTGATTTATAATTCGTACTTTCGGTAGAGGTACATTGTTTTTCGTTGATTCTGGACACAATTCCTACTTTCGTTACTTTTTTTGGGTTCGTTGATTCGTAATTTTCCGTGTCTCTCGCACAATGACGCTGCCTATTATGCCTAATGTGCTTCGAATGGATTTGTACTTTTCTAAATACATAGCGGTTATTTGTAACGATTCGAAATCTCGTATTTTACTTTCGTTTTTTACATGCGGCTATAGCCTCCGCCCCCCTGTACACCATTTTGAGAGGGAGTTCAGCACGGTGAGGGAGAAGCAGAGAGCAGAGCAGAGTGTTATTCTGCTTCGAATGGATTCGAAATCTCGTATTTTACGTTCGTTTTTTTCATGCGGCTATAGCCTCCGCCCCCTGTACACCATTTTGAGAGGGAGTTCAGCACGGTGAGGGAGAAGCAGAGAGCAGAGTGAGTGTTATTGTGCTTCGAATGGATTCGTACATTCGTAACTTTTTTCATAACGAATTATGCCGAAGACATTCGGGCATTCGCTATTTTGCGATATAATTTATTTCGGATTCGGTTTTATTCGTAATTGCTTTGTTCGGAAATTCGAATGCTTCCGAATGTCCGAAAGTTGCTAAATTCGGATGAATTTCGATTCGTTACGAAACAAATTGCACAAGTCTAGTAATCAGTCACCCTTGTACTAAAGTGCCACATCTTAATTGATTGATAAAGGGGTATGTAGAAAGAATGGACTTTGTATGCACTACTATAAAATTATAAGAAATTTTAATATTCCACATATAATACAATTAATTCAATAAATGCATCCATAGAGTACATAAGAACAATAAAAAGAACCGTGGGCAATAAACCATAGGAGAGCACTCGTTGCGGGGGTATACATGATGAAAATGCCCACGCTGGACTGAGATAGGAGTGTCTCCCAGGTAAGTATCCACCAGGTTCTTGAAGTGTTTAGAACAGGGCTTGACAAATTTGCTTGGAATCTAGGAGCCAGCTAAAAAAGTTAGGAGCCAGGAACGCGCCCTGTCCCGCCGAGCTTGTGCGCAGAAGCGAACGCATACGTGAGTAGCGCCCGCATATGAAAGCAGTGTTCAAACCACACGTGAGGTATCGCCGCGATCGGTAGAGTGAGAGCAATAATTCTAGCCCTAGACTTTCTCTGTAACTCAAAACATGCAACCTGTAGAATTTTTTAAACGTCGCCTATGGAGATTTTAAAGGGTAAAAGTTAGTCCCCATTCCACGAGCGGACGCAATTTTGAAGCGTGACATGTTGGGTATCAATTTACTCAGCGTAACATTATCTTTCACAATATTAAAAAAAATTGGGCTAACTTTACTGTTGTCTTATTTTTTTATTAAAAAAAAGTGTATTTTTTCCCAAAAAAGTGCGCTTGTGAGACCGCTGCGCAAATACGGTGTGACAGAAAGTATTGCAACGACCGCCATTTTATTCTCTAGGGTGTTAGGATAAAAAATATATATAATGTTTGGGGGTTCTAATTAGAGGGAAGGAGATGGCAGTGAAAACAGACAGGGAAACTCCATTAGCATTGCTGTTTGTCTTGTCATACCAACGGCCACCACAAGATGGCGCTAGATCACAGAAGGAAGCATAGGCCTGCAGAAGGCCGCAAAGCCGCGGCCTCAATTACCGGCCGGTGCGGAGGGGGGGGGGGGGCACGGAGAGACAGGATTCCCCAGCTGTGCTGCCCCAGGCGCCAGGTCGCTAATTCTAGTCGCAATGGCGACCTGGCGCCCGGGGTTTGTCGAGCCCTGGTTTAGAAGATGCTCGACATGTTTCGCAATTTTGATAGAATCGCTTCTTCAGGAGCTTCTAAGTTTCAATAGAAAATATTGTTTTAATACAAGACAGTACATTACAGATTAATGAAACACTTATGAATGTCAATGACTGTAAACAACAAAGACTCTCACCAAAAATATGTTATTGCGGAATATCAAATTCAATCGCTCCAATCCCCCAGACACCTCAACTAAACAGTCCTCATACCATAAGGGGAGCGGAGTGTCACCACCTGTCTCTGGCTGTAGTTCCCAATAGAGCAGTGGTTCTCAACTCCAGTCCTCAGGGCCCACCAACAGGCCAGGTTTGCAAGATAACTGAAATGCATCACAGGTGATATAATTTGCTGCTCAGGGATTGCAGTATTCTAGTCTGCATCTCACCAAGGTAATACTTAAAATCTGGCCTGTTAGTGGGTCCTGAGGACAGGAGTTGAGAACCACTGCAATAGAGGGTGGTGAGTATAGCAGGGAATATGGGATGCACCAGGAAACTAAAATATATTAAACATAAAAGGGGTAATTTAGCTATTTAACAACATAAAATTGCTTTCAATTGAATGCTATATTTGATTGGCTGGAACTTACATAGGTAAGATGTTAAGAAGTAAGCGATAGCAGCGAAATTCTACATTAGTCTGGATGTGGAGTTACTCAGCAGGGATTACAAAATATTTCTGAGCATACAAAAGGAAATATATTGAAGTCGGTCTGTTTGGCTACAAAGTTGCCTAACATCAATGTAAATGAATAGAAAACATACCTTCAAAGGGTTAATAGTCTAGGACGACCCAACATATGGCTGGACAGGGTGTGAAAGTATCACTGGTGTTCAAAAAAATGGGCAACCATCTCACTGCAATCAAAGGCATGAGAGATAATAAGAAAACATATTTAATTAAAGGCCCCATCAGAGAATTCATGAGAGAGAGTAGTTCTATACTTATGAAATTATTTCAACAAGTGAACTCTGATGCCGCGTACACACGACGAGAAAAATTACATTTTTTAAAATGGTCATTAAAAATGATCGTGTGTGGGCTTCAGAGCATTTTTCACGACGTGAAAAACGGGCATGAAAAAATTGGAACATGCTCTAATTTTTCTCACGTTTTTTTACATCGTCGTTTTTCCCGTCATGAAAAACGGCCGTGTGTGGGCTTTAACGACGTGAGAAAAAATGCGCATGCTCAGAATCAAGTATGAGACGGGAGCGCTCGTTCTGGTAAAACTAGCGTTCATAATGGAGTTAGCACATTCGTCACGCTGTAACGGACTGAAAAGCACGAGGCTGAAAAGCGCGAATCGTCTCTCAACAAACTTTACTAACATGAAGGGTGGCGCCATCCGAATGGAACTTCCCCTTTATAGTGCCGTCGTACGTGTTGTACGTCACCGCGCTTTACTCGAGCATTTTTTTCCACGACAGTGTGTAGGCAAGGCAGGCTTGAGAAGAATCACGTCGAGAAAAATGCCGTTTTTTTCGATGACATTAAAAACGGTCGTGTGTACGCGGCATTATACCTTAGAACACACTGCTGCCTGAATTGCCGTAGCCGTTATACAGCCAAAGAGCTGCTGATCTGCTATTGATGCCAGTGTATAGCGAATCTAAAACAAAGGCACAAAGCGGCTAGTAAAACACTAGATGGCATGTGGTGTGCTAGTAACCATTACTGAAAAGAGCAGAAAGGGCGAGTAAGCTGCCCCGAGCTACATACCTCAAAAAGTATACATCCACATCCAGACTCGATATCGCCGCTATGCTGCAGAGTACAGCGAGCGACCACACTCCCCAATAGCATCTGGGGAGTGAGATGGCCAACTCGCTTATGTGGGCATCCCGCTCACGTGTTGGTCAGAGAACATCTGACGTTACGTGGGCCGGCCAATGACGCACATCACGTCCACGCCGAGAACGGCGCATGTGCACTGGTGGACTGCTGGCAAGTCCCGGGCGCAGGTGAGGGCAGAAGTGCGGCTACGACACCCCAGAAGATGTGTCTTGGTTGCCATTGGCTGTTATGAAACACATCCCCGCCTGCGGATCGAGGGGAGGAGGTGAACCAATCCCCAATGGCTTGGGTGGCCACATATTCCCCACACCATCCACAATGTGGGAACAGCCATGGGTGGAAGAATAGATAGAATAGAAG
This sequence comes from Rana muscosa, assembly GCA_029206835.1. Taxonomy (NCBI): domain Eukaryota; kingdom Metazoa; phylum Chordata; class Amphibia; order Anura; family Ranidae; genus Rana; species Rana muscosa. The sequence goes on along the minus strand of JARGYO010000094.1, from coordinate 24,226,807 downwards.
AAAGAGATGGTATGCTGACTTTCTGTGGAACTATTTGAAGGTGCCCAATGCCTGCAGGTATCTCTCTTGTTCTGCTATTGTTGCTGAGAGGTACAAGGGGTGTAAGCAGGAATGGGTACTTGGTCGGCACATACACGCAGATCGGGTGGTTGTGTGTCGGAAGGAGCGTGAGGATGCCGTGTATTCTATTGAGACTTTCGATAAGAACTGGAAGCTCCTTGTTTTGCCCGATCCAAAAATCTATCTCTAAAGAGACTGGATTCTATTGTGTTTCTTTTGTTCCGGAGTGTACTCTCTTGGAGTCCAGGGACTTTGCCCTTGTGAATCGGGGTAATCTACTCAGCTGGAGAGCTAGGAGAGCTGTTACTGTTTTCTCTCTGCTCACAGCGCCACAAAGACAGAGACTTTGGGGGTAGATACAGTTAGGGCCACAGTCAGATTAACGGAAGAAAAAAAATAAAAGAAGAAGATGTATTTCCAAATGTTTTGGGACACGTGTTATGACGGTAGCACTTCCACTAGGTGGCGGTGTTGGTAAAGGTTTTCTGTGCGCTCAGAAAAAAAACAACTAATGTCTATTTCACACTAGGACTAGTGTATTAGGAACTTGTTTTAGAAGGAAAATGTCCTTCCCTCGGGGAGGATAGTTCCCCTCTTATGTGTGTTTTCTCCCCCTGCAGGTGAACGACTGGCAACCACGGAGCATGGGTGGGTTGGCTAGTATAGGAGGGGAGGGATATGTAATTGTGAATATAATAATGTGTTTTATTTTGATATGTGACATTGAGAATGGGATGTACACATTTTATTTTGCTTGTTGATCTTTCTTCTTCTCAAACAAACCATTTAAAAAAAAATTTTTTTATTTTTTTTGTACATAGTTCAGGAATAAACCTGCGTAGACTCAGGCTTGAGGTACGTGAGTTTACTCCAGACACTGGGGACAGTGTCTATCTGTCTAGGGGGAGTGTGTAGCGGGGTCTTCAAATTTAGGGGAATGTTTGAGTGGTAGTTGTACTTAAACATCTTATTTGATAGGGCTTTGCTAACCATTTTATACAGCAGGTGGTATACTAGTGTATAGTTCCCTGTGGCCTGTGGATGGCGCTGCCATCAGGGGCTAGGGTTGAACCGCTGGTATAGTGCTGTGCCTTGGATGTCCCCTCTCGGCGGTGGTATGGTGGGCGTGGTCAGCCTGCTGTGCATGCCGGGAGAGGATATAAAAGGGGCAGACGCTGCCTGTGGGGCGTTCTTCTTCTCCCAGGGGGTCCTACCCCGTGGAGTTTGTCGCTGTTCTGTTCATTGGCCACCCGGGCACCTTCGGCCCGAGGGTGGGGTTCCAGGTTCGAGAGTACCGGGTCTTCCTGGCCCGGTACACTGGCAGATCAGTCTCAGGCACCTTTTAGCCCTGGGGCTGCAACTGAAGGCCTTGGGTCCAGCACCTTTGGCTGGGGCCCACGGAGGGAAGAGGAATCCCAGGGTGCTGCCTTGCGAGGAGACCCGTATCTGGAAGAGGAGGATGGGGGAGGACCGTCCCGAGGGACTGATGAGAGATCACAGTGAAGGAAGGGGCCCGGTAACTCTCTGGAGGGATGTCATCTCCCCGAAAGAGGCCTAATACCATAAGCAAAGTTCACCAGGTCTTTGGCAGAGACCCAAAGTTCACCAGGTCTTTGGCAGAGACCCAAAGTTCACCAGGTCTTTGGCAGAGACCCAAAGTTCACCAGGTCTTTGGCAGAGACCCAAAGTTCACCAGGTCTTTGGCAGAGACCCAAAGTTCACCAGGTCTTTGGCAGAGACCCAAAGTTCACCAGGTCTTTGGCAGAGACCCAAAGTTCACCAGGTCTGTGGCAGAGACCCAAAGTTCACCAGGTCTGTGGCAGAGACCCAAATTCACCCGTAACAGTTTGTGCAGAGACTGTGTGTAATCTAATTTGAGCATCACTCCGGCTGCTAGGATCTACTCTAATGGCAGACTATCCGGGTGAGCTGAGCCTACTTGAGAGACAGGTAGTGAATCATACATTCGTTTGTGCCTGGACCTACTCCAACACCTTTTGCTGTCTTGTTCTCCATCCACCCTTTTCTATCTAGTGACTGTGCATATGAGAAAATAATCTCTTTATTGGAGTTGCAACTGGTGTGGACCTTGGAGTTATTGTGGGAAATAGAGACTTGTCTTTATCACATTAGAGACGAGAACCATTCTCTGGAGAACTTAGCTGTGGAGACCCAGTTGTATTTACACCGCTCAACCTCTTCACACAGGAGGGTACGGGCATGTAGTATGGTGTGCCCTTTTCCTACAAGTGAGCCAAAGGTAGGGAAAAGGGTCCGTGTGCTACATATAAATACATAAGGGGGGATATGATCACCATGCATAAATACATAAGAGGTCCATATTGTGAACTTGGTGTAGAGTTATTCACCTTAAGGTCATCACAGAGGACAAGGGGGCACTCTTTTCATCTGGTGGAAAATAGATTTAATCTCCAACTACTGTGAGGGGGTTAACTCAGCAGCGGGTGTGTGTGACCCCCTGGATGGGTTCACCACACAAAAACAGGCACAACAGTCAGTGGTAGGAGAAAACAAAAGGGTGTGGTTTTATTTGAACTATATACAGACAAAAAAAATACAGCAAAAACAAAAGAAATCCTGGTCAACTTGACCGCTCACTACACACGTTGGTGTCCCTAACTAACAACTGGGTACAGCCTTGTGCTGTCCCAGTCCCTAGCTCCCTGCTTTTAGAAGTTCTTAGCAATAACCACACAGGCTTTGGCTCACCGCACAGAGATCACACTCCCCAGACTATCCACACAGATCTGGTTCCAGGTTGGAGCATCTCCCTTAGAATGCTGGGAGTTCTTGTAGAGGCCCTAACGAGCCCACTTTCTTCAGCTGGGCTCATTAACTCTTCCCCTGCAAGACTCCCAGCACTCCCCCTAGTGGTATAAATCGGCATAAAGCCTGAATCTAGGACATATATACCTTCCATTCTGGATGCAACCTGGTGATTTTACCTGCCTGCTGTCACACTACAGAAAGGTTTCTTCACAGTGATGCCCCGTACACACGATCCGAAATTCCGACAAGAAAAACGTGGTTTTTTTTCCGACAGACTGTTGGCTCAAACTTGTGTTGCATACACACGGTCACACAAATCTTGTCGGAAATTGCGACCATCAAGAACGCGGTGACGTACAACACGTACGACAAGCCGAGAAAAATTAAGTTCTGCTTGATTCTGAGCATGCATTTTTTTTTGCTTGTCGGATTTGCATACAGACGATCGGATTTCCGATAGAAACTTTTTCCGTTGGAAAAATAGAGAACCTGCTCTCAATCTTTTGTTGGCGGAAATTCCGACAGCAAAAGTGCGATGGAGCATACACACGGTCAGAATTTCTGACCAAAAGCTCACATCGGACTTTTCTTGTCGGAATTTCCGCTCGTGTGTACGGGGCATGAGAGCTGTGAAAATGTGGAAAAGACTCCCTCAAGAGCTGGTTCTGTCCAGCTCAGTAGATTGCTTTAACCACTTAACGACCGCTCACTGTATATATACGTCGGCAGAATGGCACCAACAGGCAAAGTCACGTACCTGTACGTGACTGCCTTTTGTATAGTTGGGGGGTCCCTTCGGACCCCCCTTCTATACAGTGAGCGGTCGTTAGTTGTTCGGGAGCGATCCGGGATGAGGGGACGGCCGTTCGATTCCGGCCACCCCCTCGCGATCGCTCCCGGCGAATGAGAAAGCTTCCTCTGCCTGTGTAATGTAAACACAGGCAGAGGAAGTGATGTCATCTCTCATGCGGCGCTCACATATACCGAGCGTCGTACGAGAGAAGACACACAGGTTAGTGCCAAACACTACACTAACACCAGCACACATAGGCACATAAATCGCCCCCCCAGGCCCCCCAGATCACCCCCCAGTCACAGTGTCACTGATGGCAGTGACCATTTATTTACTGATCACTGCAATCAGTGACATTTGTGACTGTAAAAGTGTCAGGGCAGAGTGTTTTAGGTCCAGTGTAGCCCCCTAACCCACCCCTAATAAAGGTTTAACCCCCTTGATCGCCCCCCAGGTAACCCTTTCACCCCCTATCACCACTGTCGCTAAGCGATCGTTTTTCTGATCGTTGTATTAGTGTCGGTGATGCCGACCGGTAGCCAGTTATTTTTTTTAGGTTCACCGCAGGTTTTTATAACGTCAGGTACCCCCATATATTACCTAATAAAGGTTTAACCCCTTCGATCGCCCCCCCCCCCAGGTAACCCTTTCACCCCCTAGCACCACTGTCACTAAGCGATCGTTTTTCTGATCGCTGTATTAGTGTCGGTGATGCCGATCGGTAGCCAGTAATTTTTTTTAGGTTCGCCGCAGGTTTTTATAGCGTCAGGTACCCCCATATATTACCTAATAAAGGTTTAACCCCCTTGATCGCCCCCCAGGTAACCCTTTCACCCCCTATCACCACTGTCGCTAAGCAATCATTTTTCTGATCGTTGTATTAGTGTCGGTGATGTCAATCGGTAGCCAGTTATTTTTTTTAGGTTCGCCGCAGGTTTTTATAGCGTCACGTACCCCCATATATTACCTAATAAAGGTTTAACCCCTTGATCGCCCCCCCAGGTAACCCTTTCACCCCCTTTTGCCAGTGTCACTAAGCGATCGTTTTTCTGATCGCTGTGTTAGATATGCTGGTGCCGATAGGTAGCCAGTTATTTTTTTTAGGTTCGCCGCAGGTTTTTATAGCGTCAGGTACCCCCATATATTATCTATTAAAGGTTTTAACACCCTAATTGCCCCTAGTTAACCCTTTCACCAGTGTTCACCGTATAAGTGTTACTGGTGACACTGGTTAGCCAGTTAGTTATTTTGTTATTTAGGTTCCCCGTCAGGTTTTTATATAGCGTCAGGTACCCCCATATATTATCTAATAAAGGTTTTAACCCCCTAATTGCTCGTAGTTAACCCTTTCACCAGTGATCACCATATAAGTGTTACGGGTGGCGCTGGTTAGTTAGTTTGCTTTTTATAGTGTCAGGGCACCCGCCGTATATAACCCAATAAAGGTTTAACCCCCTGATCGCCCGGCGGATGATATCAATTAGGTTTTAGCGTCAGAGAGGGTCTGCGTCACACCCCAGGCAGCGTCAGGTTAGTGCCAGTAGCGCTAACACCCACACGTGAAGCATACACCTCCCTTAGTGGTATAGTATCTGAACAGATCAATATCTGATCTGATCAGATCTATACTAGTGTCCCCAGCAGTTTAGGGTTCCCAAAAACGCAGTGTTAGTGGGATCAGCCCAGATACCTGCTAGCACCTGCGTTTTGCCCCTCTGTCCAGCCCAGGCCACCCAAGTGCAGTATCGATCGATCACTGTCACTTACAAAACACAACACACATAACTGCAGCGTTCGCAGAGACAGGCCTGATCCCTGCGACTCCAATGCTGTAGGAGGTGATTTCACCACCACAGTTAAAAAAAAAAAGCATATATGCCGAAGCATTGGGGCAGCAGGAGCGGAGGAGCGATTTTGCTCCTAATGCCGCGTACATACGGTCGAAATTCCGACGGAGCCTTGCCCGTGGAAAAGTCCGACCATGTGTGTGCGGCATAACTTTTGCGGGAGGATGCCCCCATGCTTCGGCATATATAAATGGTGCATGTATGCCCATCATTAGAAGTGGGTGGATGAAGGGCGGTATTCTAATGGTGGGCATACCCACCGATCAATCTCTTTTTTCGTTCAGCCAACAGGCTGCATGAAAAAAAAGATTACAATACATGTCCAACAAGGACCAGCAACGTACTAGTATGTTGCTGGACTTTGAATGTTTATACCAGAATGATGCCTGCGGGTTTAGGTATCATCTTGGTATCATTCTTTTCAGCCTGCGGCCGGCTTTCATGTAAAAGCAATCCTAGTGGCTAATTAGCCTCTGGACTGCTTTTACAAGCAGTGGGAGGGAATGTCCCCCCCCCCCCGGATATAAAAAGCGCCATTGGGAAATTGGGAAAGCATTTTATCACACCGATCTTGGTGTGGTCAGATGCTTTGAAGGCAGAGGAAAGATCTAGGGTCTAATAGACCCCAGTTTTTTCAAAAAAAGAGTACCTGTCACTACCTATTGCTATCATAGGGGATATTTACATTCCCTGAGATAACAATAAAAATGATTAAAAAAAAATAAATATGGAAGGAACAGTTTCAAAATAAAATAAAAAAGCAAAATTAATAAAAAAAAAAAAAAGCACCCCTGTCCTGCCCTGCTCTTGCGCAATGGCGAACGCAAGCGTCGGCCTGGCGTCATATGTAAACAGCAATTGCACCATGCATGTGAGGTATCACCGCGAAGGTCAGATCGAGGGCAGTCATTTTAGCAGTAGACCTCCTCTGTAAATCTAACGTGGTAACCTGTAAAGGCTTTTAAAAGCTTTTAAAAATGTATGTAGTTTGTCGCCAATGCGCGTTTGTGTGAAATTTTAAAGCATGTCGTGTTTGGTATCTATGTACTCGGCCTAAGATCATCTTTTTTATTTCATCAAACATTTGGGCAATATAGTGTGTTTTGCATTAAAATGAAAAAAAGTGTATCTTTTCCCCAAAAAATGCGTTTGAAAAATCGCTGCGCAAATACTGTGTGGAAAAAAAAATGCAACACCCACCATTTTAATCTGTAGGGCCTTTGCTCTAAAAAAATATATAATGTTTGGGGGTTCAACATAATTTTCTTGCAAAAAAAAAAAATGTTTTCATGTAAACAAAAAGTGTCAGAAAGGGCTTTGTCTTCAAGTGGTTAGAAGAGTGGATGTAAGCTTCCTACTGTTGTGTATAAAATAACAGGACAGTTCAAAACCCCCCCCCCAATTGACCCCATTTTGGAAAGTAGACACCCCAAGCTATATACTGAGAGGCATGTCGAGTCCATTGAATATTTTATATGTTGACACAAGTTGCGGAAAAAAGACAATTCTTTTTTTATTTTTTTGCACATAGTTGTCACTAAATGATATATTGCTCAAACATGCCATGGGCATATGTGGAATTACACCCCAAAATACATTCTGTTGCTTCTCCTGAGTACGGGGATACCACATGTGTGAGACTTTTTGGGAGCCTAGTCGCGTACGGGACCCCAAAAACCAATCACCGCCTTCAGGCTTTCTAAGGGTGTAAATTTTTGATTTCACTCCTCACTGCCTATCACAGTTTCGGAGGCCATGGAATGCCCAGATGGCACAAAACCCCCCCAAATGACCCAATTTTGGAAAGTAGACACCCCAAGCTATTTGCTGAGAGTTATGGTGAGTATTTTGCAGATCTCGCTTTTTGTCACAAAGTTTTGAAAATTGAAAAAACAAAACAAAACAAAAAATTATTTTCTTTCTTCATTTTCAAAAACAAATGAGAGCTGTAAAATACTTACCATGCCTCTCAGCAAATAGCTTGGGGTGTCTACTTTCCAAAATGGGGTCATTTGGGGGGGTTTTGGGCTATTTTGGCATTTTATGGCCTTCGAAACTGTGATAGGTAGTGAGGAGTGAAATCAAAAATTTGCGCCCTTAGAAATCCTGAAGGTGGTGCTTGGTTTTTGGGGCCCGTACGCGGCTAGGCTCCTAAAAAGTCCCACACATGTGGTATCCCTGTACTCAGGAGAAGCAGAAAAATGTATTTTGGGGTGAAATTCCACATATAACCATGGCATGTGTGAGCAATATATCATTTAGTGACAACTTTTTGTAATTTTTTTTTTTTCAGTCATTATTCAATCACTTGAGCCAAAAAAAAAGTATTCAATGGGCTCAACATGCCTCTCAGCAATTTCCTTGGGGTGTCTACTTTCTAAAATGGGGTCATTTGGGGGGGTTTTGTACTGCCCTGCCATTTTAGCACCTCAAGAAATGAGATAGGCAGTCATAAATTAAAAGCTGTGTAAATTCCAGAAAATGTACCCTAGTTTGTAGACGCTATAACTTTTGCGCAAACCAATAAATATACACTTATTGACATTTTTTTTACTAAAGACATGTGGCTGAATACATTTTGGCCTAACTGTATGACTAAAATTGAGTTTATTCGATTTTTCTTATAACAAAAATTAGAAAATATCATTTTTTTTCAAAATTTTCAGTCTTTTTCCATTTACAGGTCCTTCTCAAAAAATTAGCATATTGTGATAAAGTTCATTATTTTCTGTAATGTACTGATAAACATTAGACTTTCATATATTTTAGATTCATTACACACAACTGAAGTAGTTCAAGCCTTTTCTTGTTTTAATATTGATGATTTTGGCATACAGCTCATGAAAACCCCAAAATCCTATCTCAAAAAATTAGCATATCATGAAAAGGTTCTCTAAACGAGCTATTAACCTAATCATCTGAATCAACTAATTAACTCTAAACACCTGCAAAAGATTCCTGAGGCTTTTAAAAACTCCCAGCCTGGTTCATTACTCAAAACCGCAATCATGGGTAAGACTGCTGACCTAACTGCTGTCCAGAAGGCCATCATTGACACCCTTAAGCAAGAGGGTAAGACACAGAAAGAAATTTCTGAACGAATAGGCTGTTCCCAGTGTGCTGTATCAAGGCACCTCAGTGGGAAGTCTGTGGGAAGGAAAAAGTGTGGCAGAAAATGCTGCACAACGAGAAGAGGTGACCGGACCCTGAAGAAGATTGTGGAGAAGGACCGATTCCAGACCTTGGAGGACCTGCGGAAGCAGTGGACTGAGTCTGGAGTAGAAACATCCAGAGCCACCGTGAACAGGCGTGTGCAGGAAATGGGCTACAGGTGCCGCATTCCCCAGGTCAAGCCACTTTTGAACCAGAAACAGCGGCAGAAGCGCCTGACCTGGGCTACAGAGAAGCAGCACTGGACTGTTGCTCAGTGGTCCAAAGTACTTTTTTCGGATGAAAGCAAATTTTGCATGTCATTCGGAAATCAAGGTGCCAGAGTCTGGAGGAAGACTGGGGAGAGGGAAATGCCAAAATGCCTGAAGTCCAGTGTCAAGTACCCACAGTCAGTGATGGTCTGGGGTGCCATGTCAGCTGCTGGTGTTGGTCCACTGTGTTTTATCAAGGGCAGGGTCAATGCAGCTAGCTATCAGGAGATTTTGGAGCACTTCATGCTTCCATCTGCTGAAAAGCTTTATGGAGATGATTTCATTTTTCAGCACGACCTGGCACCTGCTCACAGTGCCAAAACCACTGGTAAATGGTTTACTGACCATGGTATTACTGTGCTCAATTGGCCTGCCAACTCTCCTGACCTGAACCCCATAGAGAATCTGTGGGATATTGGGAAGAGAAAGTTGAGAGACGCAAGACCCAACACTCTGGATGAGCTTAAGGCCGCTATCGAAGCATCCTGGGCCTCCATAACACCTCAGCAGTGCCACAGGCTGGTTGCCTCCATGCCACGCCGCATTGAAGCAGTCATTTCTGCAAAAGGATTCCCAACCAAGTATTGAGTGCATAACTGAACATAATTATTTGAAGGTTGACTTTTTTTGTATTAAAAACACTTTTCTTTTATTGGTCGGATGAAATATGCTAATTTTTTGAGATAGGATTTTTGGGTTGTCATGAGCTGTATGCCAAAATCATCAATATTAAAACAAGAAAAGGCTTGAACTACTTCAGTTGTGTGTAATGAATCTAAAATATATGAAAGTCTAATGTTTATCAGTACATTACAGAAAATAATGAACTTTATCACAATATGCTAATTTTTTGAGAAGGACCTGTATATCGCAAAAAATAAAAATCGTAGAGGCAATCAAATACCATTAAAAGAAAGCTCTATTTGTAGGAAGAAAAGGACGCAAATTTCGTTTGGGTACAACATTGCATGTCCGCACAATTTACAGTTAAAGCAGCGCAGTGCCAAATTCTGCTAACACCTCTGGTCCTTTAGCTACAAAATGGTCCGGGGCTTAAGTGGTTAAGAAAGGATTCTTTCCTAAATGTACGTGTAGCGATACCTTCAACTAAGAGGGCCGCAGATTTAGTTTGGGCCCTGAAGACAGCTCCGCCAACCCCCGGCAATTTACTCGACCCCCTACTGGCACAGTTAGTTATGGCAACAATATAATTCTTATGCTATATGATTAAACTCAGACACCAAGGCAATAATGAAAGGGGTATCTAATTTACTTTAGATAGTGATAAAAAGGGTCAACAGTGGTAACAGTTTACATGAAATAGGTTGCAGAGCCCTGCAGCAATAAACACACTATGCATTAATAGAACAGTAAAGGTGTGCCACGTGGGCGACCGTTAACTAGGCGCCCTGTGGCGCAGCAACTAAATGAACTAACTAGCTGGCCAGGCCTGGCTCAGATACCTAAAACTCAGTCTCTAGGGGATGATGGTTTCTTCACCGGCAAGTCTTTATAGGTGGTGCACATAACAGAACAACATTTGTAATCCAGTGGGAAGATTGTGATAGAACAAACACTTTACTGAAGAACCTCTGAGTTCGACTCTGATATGGATCTCCAGTGAGAGTATCAGATATAAACTTGTGGGCCACGGCAGTCTATAGGCACATCAGCAATAAACAGTATATGGTCTGAGCATACGCTCGCTCACCCCTCCGGACGCGATCCCAGTCCGGGAACTTCTACCGACTGTGTCCTCACACACAGTGTCTCCAGCGATCGGGTCCCCGATCCAACCAAGGCTGTGGATAAGCAAAGTCAGATGCCACCCAGGCTCGCAGTGGGGTGGAAGGCTCTTTGCACAAGGCCTCAGGCTTCAGGCCTTGCACACCGGCACATCCGCACAGGAGGATCAGTCACTGAAGTCTCGTGTCCCAAAGAGGCCGAGCCCAGCCTCGCCTCCTCCTTTTATAATCCCTCCCATGAGTCTCTGGGGTGGAAACATTGTCGAAAGGTGTTCTGGGTAAGGTAGTCCTGGGAGTCTTAAAGGGGACCCCGCTACACACTCCCCCCACTTAAATTCTTTGGCCCCCAAAGAAAATTCTAGCAAACACTGCGTACAACCCCAGACAACATTGCATAAGAGGTTGGCATAGGGAATTCCCACCAAAACCGAGGGGTTGGATTCCCTTGCCCACAGGTCACACTATCCTGAGTGGCCTGCCTAACTGTGCCAGAGAGTGAGTGGGGGTTGCCCTCTACCAAATGAACAGTGGAGGGATCCGGATTCTCTACTCTCCTCCTGGCAGTGACCACAGAATCTTCTGAGCTCTTCCCCATTTGTGGGTAGGTCAACTTTCTGGGAGGCCTTATGACTCTGCGAGCCCTTTGTTCTCTTGGGGTTTCTGGCTCTGGCGCCACAGGCTCTTCTTCTGTAACAGGTTCAGGCGACACGGCAGGCTCTGTAACATCTGCTTCAGGAGCCGAGGGATACATAGAGTCTCTAGGGTCCTGTTCAGGGTAAATATCACAGGCATCTTCCCAGTAATCCGATGAAGGACTAGATGGGATGAATTCAGCGGCTTCTGCATTCAGTTGTCCATCTATAGTGTCTTCAGTAGTTGGAAGATCTATAGCAGAAGTTCCTGGAGTTGGGGAAGACCACAGCCAGTCAAGTTCTCTTCCTTCATCTTCACTGAGTTCAGAGGCCTCTCCATCTTCAGCCCGAGAGGTCTGGGACCGAGTGTTTGGCCTGGGGATATCTAGAATAGAGACTGGTTCAGGGGAGTCCCTCACTGGAGGTATCCTGACCGCTTCAGCAAGTGGGAGCAGGTGGTTTCGATGCCACGTCTTCAGTGGTCCTACCTTTTCTTCTGGCTTCAACTTGTAGACAGGTAGGCCCGGCAGCTTCCTACAGATGACATAGGGTTCAGATCTTCATCTGTCTGCAAGTTTGTGTTTTCCAGGGACCCCCAGATTGCGTAGTAGTACTCAATCCCCGGGCTGCAGGTCTTGTACCCGGACCTTCAGGTCGAAGTTTCTTTTGTTTCGGGCTCCCCTTTGATCTGAGGCCGCTTGAGCTTGTTCATAAGCTACTTTCAGGCTGTGTCTGAGCCTGTCCACATATCCTTTGTGGGATGTGGCTGAGGAATGGTCTAAAGAAGTGCCAAAGGCCAGGTCCACAGGCAACCTCGCTTCTCTCCCAAACATGAGTCGATATGGGGAGTAGCCTCACTGGTGGTGCAGTTGTAAGCGTGTACTAGGGCTGCTATGTGTTTGCTCCAATGTTGTTTCTTCTCACTATCCAGAGTTCCCAACATGTTGAGCAGGGTTCGGTTAAACCTCTCCGGCTGAGCATCTCCCTGTGGGTGGTAAGATGTGGTTCGAGTTTTCTTGATTCCTAACGAATCCAGGAGTTTCCGGATCAGCCGACTCTCAAAGTCCCTTCCTTGATCTGAATGAAGTCGCTGTGGCAGCCCATAATGGACAAAATACTTCTCCATAAGTACCTTGGCTACTGTGGAAGCCTTCTGGTCTTTGGTTGGGAAAGCTTGGGCATACCGGGTGAAATGATCGGTTATCACCAGAACATTTCCTAGTCCACTCAGGTCGGGTTCGAGGCAGAGGAAATCAATGCATACCAGATCCATTGGGCCTTGACTTTATAGATGGCCCATTGGGGCAGCTTGATGGGGTAAAGTCTTCCTCTGGATGCAGCGTGCACATGAATGGCAGTACTCTTCCACTTCTGCCCTCATGCAGGGCCAATAGAACCGACTTCTGACAAGTTGAAAGGTCCTTTCCGCCCCTAGGTGGCCATGATTGTCATGTAGGGCAATCAGAACAGTCTCTCTGTGTTTTTCCGGAAGAAACAATTGCCATTTGTCTTCAAGGTCATCAGAGGGGCCCCTTCGGTAGACCACTCCCTGATGCACCTGTAACCTGTCCCACTCTTTCCTCAACAGGCGAGCTTCCTTTGAGGAGGGACTCAGGAGTCTGTTTGGATCCTGATTCTCCAGGGCTTCCAGAACTAATTTCCCCATGGGGTCTTCTAATTGGTCACATCTTAGTTCCTTCTTGGACAGCTTTGGCAGATGGTCTTCCTCCAGTTGAGTTGGGACATGAGATCTTCTAGACAAGGCGTCTGCATCTCGGTTTCCAGCCCCAGGTCTGTACTTTAAGCTGAAATTGAAGGCAGACAGTGCCGCCAGCCATCTATGTCCAGTGGCGTCCAGCTTTGCTGTAGTGAAAAGGTAGGTAAGGGGGTTGTTGTCGGTCTTCACAGTGAACTCCGCCCCATACAGGTAGTCTTTGAGCTTGTCTACTACCGCCCACTTAAGGGCCAGGAACTCCAGCTTGTGAGTGGGGTAGTTTTTCTCAGAGGGGGTCAGGCTCCTGCTCACGTAGGCAACAGGCCATAGTTGCCCTTCGTGTTCTTGGTAAAGTACTCCTCCCAGACCGTCATGACTAGCATCTACGTGTAGTTTATATTGTTTGGTTGGGTCTGCGTAGACCAAGACTGGAGCAGTGGTTAGGCTCTTCTTCAACGCCTGGAAGGCCTCTTCACACTTCTGGTTCCACTGATCTCTGACTGACTCTCCCGGCTTCCTGGGCCCTGAGTCGTCCTCTTCTCCCTCGGTCTGGAGCAGTTCATTCAATGGTCTAGCAATTCGGGCGAAAACTTCCACAAACCTCCTGTAATAGGAGCAGAACCCTAAGAAGGATCTGAGTTCTGTTACTGTGGTGGGTCGTGGCCAGGAGGTAACTGCCTCCAATTTCTCAGGGTCTGTGGCCACCCCTTCTTCAGACACTATGTGCCCCAGATAGTTCACAGAAGACTGGTAGAACCGATACTTCTCAGGCGAAAGCTTGAGTCCCTCCTCACTGAGTCTCCTCAACACTTTTTCCAGCCTCTCCTCGTGTTCCTCCAAGGTTCTCCCAAAGACAATGACATCGTCCAGGTATACAAGGACTTCAATAAGGTTCATGTCTCCTACAGTCTTCTCCATGAGGCGTTGGAAGGTAGCAGGAGCTCCAGACAGTCCCTGGGGCATTCGATCAAACTCAAAGAACCCCACTGGGGTTATGAAGGCGGTCTTCTCCTTGTCTTCTGGATGCATAGGGATCTGATAGTATCCACTTTTGAGATCCATAACGCTGAACCACTTGGCTCCAGACAAGCTCTGTAAAGCGTCCTCTATCCTCGGAGCGGTGTACTGGTCGGGTATGGTTCTCCTGTTGAGAGTCCTGTAGTCTATACAGAGCCTCAATGACCCATTCTTCTTCCTGACCACCACTATCGGGGAGGCATAGGGGCTTCTAGACTCCCGGATCACACCAGTCCTCTTGAGTTCTGCAAGTTGTTCCCTTAGATCCTCCAGATCTGCTAGTGGGACCCGCCTGACCCTCTCTCTGAAGGGTTTATCTTCTTGGAGGCGGATCCGATGGGTGGCACTCCTTGCACACCCCACATCGAACTTATCTTTGGAATAGATCTTCTTCTCCCATCTGGTCAACTGGGCCTTGGCTCTCTCTTTCCAAGCCCTGGGCAGATTCGGGTTTTCCCTGGACAGCTTCTCCCAAACATCTCCTCCTTCACCCGTCCCCTTGACTTCTGACAGGGTAACAGGGGCAGCAGAGCTCACCTGGCCTAGCAGCATCCTGGCTGGGATTTCCATGGGGCCATCTGTAGTGTTCCTAACGCTCACCGGAACTCTACAATGGGCCTTCTTCTGGGCCTTCAGTGGAATCACTTCTGGTATCACTTCCAGACCGGGGGACTCTTCCCTTGGGTCGGACTCCAACATGACAAAGGGTCCAGGCTGCTCCCAAGTAAGCTTCACAGTGGCTCTGAGACAGGTTACTTTGCCGGGCTGCAACACTACCCCTTCTCTTCCAAGTCTCCACACCTTCCCTATCCCCTCTCCAGGGGTCTTCTGCTCTAGGACCAGACGTTGGTAGGCCGTCTTCAGCATGCGGTGGATCTTGGTGGCCGCTTGCCCCTTCTCTTCCACTAGAGGGGTCAAGAGTCTTCGGACCAGGTCCGTGTTCGTCCCTATTATAAGGGAACTCTTGTTGGCTCCTGGCGGTCAAGGGCACACAACTGCCAGGGTGTCAAACACTTCGGCCTTCCCAGCCACGGATGGGTCAAAAGTCATCTTGATGGGCAGATAGCCATCGTAGGGGAAACTCTGGGTTCCAATCCCACATATTTCCAGTTCCTCTATCTTCTGGATGGGCAGGTGACTCAAGTGTTTATCGTAGAAATCCCGGTATAATAGAGTCACTTGTGCCCCAGTATCCAAGATTGCTCTGGTGTAGACTCCCTCCACTTGAATGGGCACTATAGGAGATGGGCCTACCAGCTTTTCCGGATATGGCCTGGCAGGGGTCGCCTCCTTCTGGCCCTTTCCCTTCGGACTCTCTCTCGTCCAACTCCCTTTTGGACTTTAATCTTTCTTGAGCCTGGTATGCATTGATTTCCCTCCTTTCAATGGGTGTACGGACCCGCTGAGGGATACTATTGTTTTTCTTAGGTGTGCACCCCCTCTGGGGAGTGCTGTGCCTCTTCTGAGGGGTCTTGCCCCCTTTCTCTGGGGTGTATCTCTGTTGAGGAATGTTGTGTTTCCTCTGAGGTGTTTTATCTCCTCTTTTCTTCTGCTTCGCATTCAGCTTGGAGCTCTCTGAAGGTGATGGGCACCCGGTTGACTCCTTTACCGGGGCCCTCTGAAGTTTCCAGCCGGCTTGCAGTTGTCCGTTTTATTCTTCTTGGGACTGGAACATGTAGCTGCAATATGGCCAATTCCTCCACAATTAAAGCAGACTATATCTCCCCATTCTTGTAAAGATGCGGGTGCTGAGGCAATTGGGAATAGTTCCTTCCTTGGTACTTCTCTCCTGGGACCCTCTGGGTCTTTTGCTATCAGAGAGGTCAACATCTCTAACACCTTGGACATTTGTGATTTTAGAGTGTCCACCTCTGAGTCTCTTTCAGGGGTCATCACTGGATTGACTAGCACCTGTGCGGGGACAACATTTGTCTTAATCATTTGCTGGTCCTGTTGTAGCGCCTCCTCATCTCTGATGATTTTTATCAAGTCAGCATAAGTCAGTAACGTTCCTCCTCCCAAGGTTTTCAGGTGCAGCCAGACTGGATCTGAGCGTAACGCTCCCTTTAAGACTTGCTTCATTCTTGCCGCATCCGTATCTTGGGGCTTCATTCCCTTCTTCAACACAATCTTGCACAGCAACCTGTTCAGTCTCCTAACATACTCTGAAAGTTTCTCCCTTGGCTGTTGGAAAGTATGTTCAAATTGGTAGACCATCTCTGTCACCTTTTCCAATTGACCAAACTCTTCCTGTAGCATGGCTAGACAGTCTTGAGCCGTGCAGTCTGCATTCCCAAACCGAAAACTTTTCACTGCTTCTGCTGCTGCGCCTTTGAGGCTTTCTATCACTCGTTGCCTCTTCTGCGCTTCAGGCACCTCCCATGCCTCCACTGCTTGTAATGCCTGTTCCACCCAAGTATCGAAGTCTTCCTCCCCTGCAGGGACAGGGAGCTTCCCTAAGAATGTCTTCAGTCTCCGGTAGCTAGTCTCTACATGCACCGTGTTTGTCTTCTGACATTTGATTAGCAGATCCCCTATTGCCTTTATCAATTCTGGTGATATAGCAGTGGCAGGTGCGGGTGCCACCGGGGGTGTCACTCCGTCTCCTCTTTCTGGTGAGGTACGGGCCGCAGCCTGCGGTGATCCCATCTGTAATGGTTCCTTCTTTATAGTTACTGCGGGCGCCAACCTATAGGTTCTATTGTCTGGCGTCTTTACACACTTGCGATTGCAAGCCTCTGGTATCCCGTCTTCGTATTCCACCAGTGCATACTGATATGAAGTGTCTGGGTCTGACTTTATATCTATCACCCATGGTGTGTGATCTGGGGACACTAACTTCATTAACTCCTCTACCATCTCAGTCTGGGAGGCTGATGACTATCGAGTTGTTTGGCTCTGCCCTAGAGGCTTTGCACCACTCTTCTACAGCTTGTGGGTCCATGCCGGCACCTCTGGCGTTCAACTGCTGTATCAGGATCCCGGACGAGAACCCCCACGTGTAGCGATACCTTCAACTAAGAGGGCCGCAGATTTCATTTGGGCCCTGAAGACAGCTCCGCCAACCCCCGGCAATTTACTCGACCCCCTACTGGCACAGTTAGTTATGGCAACAATATAATTCTTATGCTATATGATTAAACTCAAGACACCAAGGCAATAATGAAAGGGGTATCTAATTTACTTTAGATTGTGATAAAAAGGGTCAACAGTGGTAACAGTTTACATGAAATAGGTTGCAGAGCCCTGCAGCAATAAACACACTATGCATTAATAGAACAGTAAAGGTGCGCCGCGTGGGCGACCGTTAACTAGGCGCCCTGTGGCGCAGCAACTAAATGAACTAACTAGCTGGCCAGGCCTGGCTCAGATACCTAAAACTCAGTCTCTAGGGGATGATGGTTTCTTCACCGGCAAGTCTTTATAGGTGGTGCACATAACAGAACAACATTTGTAATCCAGTGGGAAGATTGTGATAGAACAAACACTTTACTGAAGAACCTCTGAGTTCGACTCTGATATGGATCTCCAGTGAGAGTATCAGATATAAACTTGTGGGCCACGGCAGTCTATAGGCACATCAGCAATAAACAGTATATGGTCTGAGCATACGCTCGCTCACACCTCCGGACGCGATCCCAGTCCGGGAACTTCTACCGACTGTGTCCTCACACACAGTGTCTCCAGCGATCGGGTCCCCGATCCAACCAAGGCTGTGGATAAGCAAAGTCAGATGCCACCCAGGCTCGCAGTGGGGTGGAAGGCTCTTTGGTGCTGCACAAGGCTTCAGGCTTCAGGCCTTGCACACCGGCACATCCGCACAGGAGGATCAGTCACTGAAGTCTCGTGTCCCAAAGAGGCCGAGCCCAGCCTCGCCTCCTCCTTTTATAACCCCTCCCATGAGTCTCTGGGGTGGAAACATTGCCGAAAGGGGTTCTGGGTAAGGTAGTCCTGGGAGTCTTAAAGGGGACCTCGCTACACACATATTTAAACTGGATACTAATATTTATAGGTAAAGTTGATCCAGGGAGTATCGTATTGCCTCTCTGGGAATCAGGAAGATTTTTTTTCCCCAGTTGGAGCAAATTGGATCATGCTCTTTTTTTTTTTTTCTTGTTCCTCTGGATCAACTGTGGGTATAGAATTGTGTGTGTTTTTATTTTTTTATTTTTTTTATATGTTGGTTGAACTGGATGGACATGTGTCTTTTTTTTAACCAGACTAACTATGTAACTATGTGTCTGGATGGTGACTGTATCATTGTGTGTGTCAGGTTCCTATAAGGTGTCAGGATGTCACTGTCTATTTCTCTATGGAGGAGTGGGAGTATTTAGAAGGACACAAGGATCTCTACAAGGACATCATGATTGACAAACAACCGCCCCTCACATCACCGGGTAAGAGGAGACTTTATTGTAAAGGAGAGAGCAGTACGGAGGCTCCACCTAGATCCCCCATCATCTGATAAACACATAGAAACAATGTATTCAGTCAGTGTGTGTGTTTCCTACAGATGGATCCAGTAATGGGAATCCACCAGAGAGATGTCCCCGTCCTCTGTATTCCCGGGATTCCACACAGGAAGGTCACACCAGCCCCCACCATCATCAGGTAGATGAGAAACAATCACTGATGGTATCATTAGGATCTGTACATTATCTGCATTGTTACAATTGATGTCATTTTTATTAAATCTTCAGAGTGGAAACCTGAGAGATTCTAAAGTTAAGGTTAAAGAAGAGATAAAAGAGGAGGATGACGAGGATCGGGTGATGGAGAAGTCAGAGTTTCTAAAAGAACACAAAGATCTGTACCAGGACACCATGGTGGAGTCATCCAGCTACAGAAACCCACCAGAGAGATGTCCCCGTCCTCTGTATTCCCGGGATTCCACACAGGAAGGTCACACCATCCCTCATCATCATCAGGTAGATGATTGACAATTATTGGTAGTTCTGATTTATAAACAGCATGTTTGTTACAATTAATGTTTTATTACATACTCAGAGTAAAATCCTTGAGGATAATCTTGTTGTTGTTAAAGAAGAGTATAAAGAGGAAGATGAGGAGTACGGAGTGATGGAGGAGTTATTAGAAGGACACAAGAATATGATGGAACCACCTAATACCAGGAACCCACCAGAGAGATGTCCCCGTCCTCTGTATTCCTGGGATTCCACACAGGAAGGTCACACCATCCCTCACCATCATCAGGTAGATGAGGAACAATTATTAGTAGTTCTGATTTATACACAGCGTGTTTGTTACAATGAATTATTTATTATATATTCAGAGTGGAAACGTCGGGAATGATACTATTGATGTTAAAGAAGAGTATAAAGAGGAGGATGAGGAGTATGGAGTGATGGAGAAGTTTTCAGAAGGATACAAGGATATGATGGAGCCACCAAATACCAGGAACCCACCAGAGAGATGTCCCCATCCTCTGTATTCCCGGGATTCCACACAGGAAGGTCACACCATCCCTCACTGTTACAAGGTTGGTGGAAAAGAGCATTTAGAACATGTACTTGTGGAAACAATGTTTGGATTTTTTTATGTGATGTCACAATAATAGTGTATATTTTACAGATGATATTAACTCCCATTTTCTTGATTTAGAGTGGAGATCCAATCGATATAGAATTTGATGTTAAATCTGAAGAAGAAGAGAGGTATGTGAGGGATGATCAGCAGTCTATGGAGGAGGATGGAATAACAGTGACATTTATAGAGGAGGACACTCCTACAGAGATCAGCACAGGTGGGTCATTAACACTAAATACATTCCTCCATCCATACTGCTCACTGATTGGTCCAGAGTAGGGCGGGGACTGGGTGATATCAGCCTGTAATACCCTGATCACTTTCCTGAGCTGTGTTCCCCGTCCTGTATTTCTCTTGGATAATCTTCCTTCTCTGTGCTGCAGACACAATTTATGTATTTAGACTGGATTTATGGGGATTCTGGGGTTCAGCTGGCAGCAAAATGTTAAGTTTCATCATAAGCGTTACTAGATCTAGGCACCAGGGGTATGTGCTTTGGGTCTTCTGCCCCATACCCGAGTCTAGTAAGATCTCTGACAGAACAATTCTCCCAGGGTTACTTGCTCTGTTGTTTGCTGTCTTTGCCGGGTGGAGGGATATGTCTGTATAGTCCCAAGTCACTGAGTGCAGTCTCAGGAGATGGAAGGCATCTTCCACTGATTACTGAATATCCATATTTTGACCTTACAGTATATACTTTATGTTGTACATTACATACTCCTGACTAGAGGTCGACCGATATGGGTTTTTCTCTGGCCGATGCCGATGCCGATATTTAGAAATTGGGGCGGCCGATGGCCGATTTTTGTGGCCGATATTTTAGGCCGATTTAAAAAAAAAAAAAACTCACCCACTCCACTCCTTGCTTACTCCTGTCACTCTAGCACACACTTGATGTCCTCAGTACAGATGGCACTAGTTGGACCTGGCAGGTGGCACTGGTTTGGAACTGACAGATGGCACTGGCTGCCACTGGTTGGCATTGGCAGGTGGCACTGGTTTGGAACTGACAGATGGCACTATTGGCACTGTCAGGTGGCACTGGTTTGGAACTGTCAGATGGCACTGGTTTGGAACTGTCAGATGGCATTGGCACTAGCAGGTGGCACTGGTTTGGAACTGACAGATGGCACTAGTTTGGGACAGATGGCACTGATTGGCAGTGGCACTGGCAATTGGAACTGGCTGGCAGGGGCGGGTGGCACTGGCTGGCAGGGGCGGGTGGCACTGGCTGGCAGGGGCGGGTGGCACTGGCTGGTGGAACTAAGTGGCAGTGGCGGGTGGCACTGATTTGCGGTGGCACTGACAGATGGCACTGATTGGCGGTGACACTGGCAGGTTTCACACTAAGCCGAGTGTAACTGTAACCAGTGCTGGGACAAGGTCATCCAGCACCCAGGGCAAAGTGCGCCCCCTCGGGTTCGGACTTGGGCCCCTTTCACACAGGCTTTCTGATCAGGTCTGTCTGTCTGTCAGTTTTTCAGGCGGACCTGATCGGAACCTCCATTCACTCCTATGGAGCGGCGGATGTCAGCGGTAACATGTCCGCTGACACCCGATCCTGTCAGTGAAATCCAGACAGATGGAAAGCCTATCGATCCGTTTTCATCCGATCTCCCCGTAGAGGAGAGCGGGTCTCTGACAGGTCCATCTCAGCACAGTGAGCGGAGACGGACCTGTCATTCGCCTGCTCAGCGGGGATCAGAGGAACGATCCCCCATTGAGTAATGTTTGTGACATGCACTATAATAGTACTTAAAGTGTTGTGCTGCAGCAACCTGAGAGTAATGGGTGCACACATATGGGGTAGTGGTCAGTGGTGCCAATTTGGAAATGTGAAAAGGAAGTCCAAGACCCTTTTCTAAAAATGTCCTGTACCAAACCACATGTGTGATGAGTGGGGGTGCCTTTAACAATCAATGGCACTGCTGTGTATCTACTAAAGGACAGTGCGCTTCTGTGTTTGTCAAGAAAACCACAATTTTGTGCGTGATCCTGACTGCGCGTGAACCTAGCCGTATAGCGGTTTCACACCGGTGCGCTTTGGTTTGACCACAGTGCGATTGTATGTGTGATTTACTTGCAGTTTTAGGTGTGCTCCTGATGAATTCTAGTGGACTGTGTGTTTTCTGATTGCGCATCAAAGATGCAGCACGCAAGACTGTAATTTGCTTTCGTGAAAACAGACAGTCTAATAGAATTGAATGGGAGCGCACCTAAAACTCTGGGTAAACTGAATATACAAATCGCACTGTGGCCAGACCACAGCACACCAGTGTGAACCTACTATTAGCCCCCGTTCACATTGACTGTGGCTTTGAAATTGTGCGACTTAACCTGAAATCGCACAATTTCAGAGCTGCATCTCAGTGCGACTTTGGGTTGTGACATTGAAGACATCTGTGTGGCTATTGAAGCGACACCCTAAATCGCAAAAGTAGTACATGTACTACTTTTTCAAATTTATGCGGCAACTCAAAGTCAGTGTCGCATTGATTTGAACAGTGCCTTGCCGGCAATAGGATGCGACTTGTCAAATTGCTACAATGTGAAGGGGGAGGGGGGGTTAAGATATTATAAAAGAGAGAATGGTGAGGAGGTTGGGGTGGTAAATGTAAGTGCTAATGTCTTTATTAGTGACAGAATGCAGGGAATGTGCTAGGCTGCATGGTGGGGACAGGACAATTATGAGAGCTAAAAGCAAACTGGGATGGAAAGGGTGTAAGATCTGTGTGTGGAATGCAAAGCTGAGACAGGACAGGAGGCAGCATGATATGTGCAGTGAAGATTTATGGAGAGGACAGCAGATAAGATATGGGGAAAAAGGAGCAGTGAGGAGAATAGGTGCTGACTTACTGTGTGATCATGCAGAGAGATAAGTGCAGAAGGGAGGAGCTGCCTGGACTGACCATAAAGTAACAAGGAAGTGAAGTGCTCTGCTACACCGCCCCCCTCCCCCCCTACTCCCGACATCAAGCTGACAGCTTCTCTCTCCCTCTCTCTCCCTCCTCTCTGTTCACACACTCAGCGCGGCACTTGATGCTGCCAGAGCTGCTGAGTGTGGAGAAGGAAGGACAGGAGGGACGGCCAGTGTAAAATATCGGCCTAATTTTGATAATAATCGGCCCGATGCCGATTTATCAAAAATGGCCAAATATCGGCCGATATATCGGTCGACCTCTACTCCTGACCCCTGCACTATATAAAGTACCGTATGTGGTACATTACATAGTCTTGACTTCTGCTCTCTACCCACTGCTATATATAAATATAATATGTATTCTCTTTTGTTATTTTCCATTTTCTACCAGCTGGAAATTTTATATCTGATGATTTGATTGGAGCACAGACTTTTACATGTTGATAATAATGTGATAACATCCTCAAACGTTGGAACCTTAAATAGAAAGTGATAATGAGGGAGGAGTCAATAACCCAATGATGGTGGTCTTCAGGATCTGTCCAGTCTTCATCTTGGTTGCCTTCCCCCATCCTCACTCTCTGACCTCTGGTGGGGCTCAGCCCCGCTGTTATTCATGACTAAATCATGGACTAAATAAGGAAGTGCAGGACTTCTTGTGTTGGGAAGATGGCAATGAGTGATAGAGGGGGTGGGGACACTCGTCCTATAATCCCCTCATCACTGTCACTCCTATAAAAGACAATTCTCGTTGTTTCCTCACTCTCTGACTAAGGTCCAAGAATAAAGAAATGATCTGGTAGGAGATCAGAGGACCCATTTACTAGTTACCTTGAGGGGGGAATTGTAAGATCCTCAGAGACAAAGCTGCCTGATGTGGGCGGAGTCCTGGTTTAGGGGAACCAATCTGCTCATGTCTAGTAATAATCTTTTTATTTCTATTTTAGTAGATGGACGGGAGATGAGGAAAACCTCAGAGGATTGTCTCACTTTGTCTCCAGACTGTAAAGTAGAAGATGAGGACATCACACAGTATAGTCCAGGAGAAAACCCGGCTACCTCAAATGTCCATCCGACACCACACAGTGTAGATGGACCATCGTATTCCTCTTATCCGGAGGAACCTCAGACTGTGCGGGACGGTGCCGCACCATCGTATTCCTCTTATCCTGAGGAACCTCAGACTGTGAGGGACGGTGCCGGACCATCGTATTCCTCTTATCCTGAGGAACCTCAGACTGTGCGGGACGGTGCCGTCCTTCCAACAGAGAAGAGGTTTTCCTGCACTGAGTGCGGGAAGTGTTTCCATTCTAAATCCCATCTTAATAGACATAAAAAATCGCATACAGGGGAGAAGCCGTATCCCTGTCCTGAGTGCAGAAAATGTTTTTCACAAACGTCCACTCTTTACAGACATCAGAGATCTCACACTGGAGAGAAAATGTATTCATGTCCTGAGTGCGGGAAATGTTTTTCACAGAAGTCCAATCTTTACTCACATCAGAGATCTCACACGGGGGAGAAGACGTGTTCCTGTCCTGAGTGCGGAAAATGTTTTTTAAGGAAGTCTCATCTTTACAGACATCAGAGATCTCACACGGGGGAGAAGCCGTATTCCTGTCCTGAGTGCGGGAAATGTTTTCCAGACAAGTCCAGTCTTTACATACATCAGAAATTGCACACAGGCGAGAAGCCGTTTTGCTGTCCTGAGTGTGAGAAATGTTTTTCACAAAAGTACAATCTTTCCAGACATCAGAGATCTCACACGGGGGAGAAGCCACTTTCCTGTCCTGAGTGAGGGAATTGTTCCTCACTGAAGTCCTGTCTTCCTGTACATCAGAGATCCCACACAACCTTTGAGGTGTATTAGTGCCTTGAGTGCGGGAAATGTCTTCTATATGAATGTTGCTGGACATCACAGCTCTCATGTGGGGAAGAAGCACACCCTGATATACACCTCAGATATACTCCATGGCTGATCTTCATCATGTAAGAAACACTTCATAAGGAGGTCAGAGATCACCAAAGACATGGATGAAGTGTTGTACCGTGTTGGCCATTGATAGCAATAGAAAAAAAAATGAAGTCATTACCTGAGTATATTTTGTGGTGTAAGATTTCAATTAGAGGTCTGTTTTTTTTTATATAATTGAATGAATGTGACCAGCATTCAACCAGCCATGATGAATATTGGCCCTGTTGTATTTTATACACCGATTTTCTTAGCTTTACCTAATGGCCATAATGCAGTATTGTGCAATTTTTACTGATTGAGGTATTTTGGGAAAATACCATTTTGATCACTAGATGGAGCTACCCATCAGAGGAAATCACTGTTACATTCCATCTAGACTATGTAATAGCTGGATAAATGCTTGTTACATGCGTTCACTGTTTTTTTTTTTTTTTTAAGTAGACCCCTTAGTTTCCTCTGTCAGACATGGTTTCATACTAATACCTGAAATCATACCTATGCACTTATGAGTACAGTTGACAATGAAAGATATAAGTTATTTAAACTAACCATTGATTTAAAATGGAAAATTCTGCATTTGGCCTTTAGATGCCGCTAAGTAACATAGGAATTATCACCATCTATTATTATTATTATTATACAAGATTTATATAGCGCCAACAGTTTACGTAGCGCTTTACAATATAAAAGGGAGACCATACAGTTATAATACAATAAATTACAAGAGGATTAAGAAGAGCTTACAATCTATTAGCCAAATGTGGTATTTTCCATTTTAAATTCAAACAGCTCAGCAAAGAGCCTACTAGCTTTTCTTACCCCCCGCCCCATCCCATTCATAGAGAAGGAATATAGAGGTACATGCACCGCGTGAGTTGCTATTTAATTTTCTTTAGGAATAGACTCCTAAACGTCAGGAGATTTGCTTCCCTACTGGCCAATTCTGACATTCCTACATGTAAAAATTGTTATTTGTTGCTAGAAAATGACTTAGAACCCCCAAATATTATATATATATTTTTTAATCAGAGAACCTAGAGAGTAAAATGGTTGCTGTTGCAATTTTTTATGTCGCACAGTATTTGTGCGTTCTTTTTACGCAAATTCTTTAGAAAAAATCGACTGATTTTTTATTGCAGGCAAACATAATATAATACCTTTTCTGTAAAATATAAAAGATAATCTTAATCGAGTAAATAGATACCTAACATGTAATGCTTTAAAACAGAATATTGTCATGCATTAAAAAGGGGATTAACTCCAGAGATAAAACAATAATTTTTCCTTTCTACAAAACTCTGGTCTGGCCGCACCTGAAGTATGCTGTCCAGTTCTGGGCACCAATCCTCAGGAAGGCTGTACTGGAAATGGAACGAGTACAAAGAAGGGCAACAAAGCTAATAAAGGGTCTGGAGGATATTGGTTATGAGGAAAGGTTGTGCGCACTGAGCTTATTCTCTCTGGAGAAGAGACGGTTGAGAGGGGATATGATTTCAATTTACAAATACCATACTGGTGACCCCACAATAGGGATAAAACTTTTTTGCGGAAGGGAGTTTAACAAGACATGTGGCTATTTATTAAAATTAGAAGAAAAGAGGTTTAACCTTAAACTACATAAAGGGTTCTTTACTGTAAGAGCGGTAAGGATGTGATATTCCCTTCCACAGGCGGTGGTCTCAGCGGGGAGCATCGATGGTTTCAAGAAACTATTAGATAAGCACCTGAACGACCACAACATACAGGGATATACAATGTAATACTGACATATAATCACACACATAGGTTGGACTTGATGGACTTGTGTCTTTTTTCAACCTCACCTACTATGCAACTATGGAAGTGACCATTGTCGCTTCCTGATTGTTATACCATAGAGATGAACGGGGAAGTTCCAGTCCCGGGTCGTCTCTATGGTAAGTTGGCAGAACCACCAGCTTCAGTCCTCAGTTCCCTGGTGGGACAGGAGAGCCCGGAAAGGCATCGGAAGGCGGACCCCCACCAGCCACATGTAATAGCAATCTAGCAGCCAGTTAGCTGTTGGTTTACTTTTACATAAAAGTGCATCAGCAGTCTGAAAAAAAAGAAAATTTCCTATCAAATACTTACCGTCATTTTCCTTTCCTGATGGGCTCAATGGCAGCATACATTTGGGTAGCCCTGCCCTCACTCCTACCCCATAGGATCATACTCCCAGAGGCCGTGTTCCGTAACAAGCCTAATCATGACACTGGGAGAGAACTCCTTCTGCCATGTAGCTCATCAGGAAAGAAAAATTACTGTAAGTAGTTGATAGGAAATTTTCTGTTTTCTTGACAGGCTTCATACCAGCATATGTTTAAGAACTAACTAGCCCAAAAAACAAGGGTGGGATGCCTAAAAAGGTAAGGTTTGCAACATAACACTTGGCCAACAGAAACCTTATGGTTAGATACTAACAGTAAAAGGAAGCTAGCTACACCTTACAATGAGCCAGAACAACCTTAATAGAAGGATGTCATCCCCCTACACCCTTCCTGGTGCCCTTTACAGGGAGCCCACAAAGCTTACACACTCCTGGTTGAGTGTGTTGTCACTGCTTCTGTAGGAATCAAGCCCTAAGCTCTATAAGCCTATTGCCTCGCTGGAATGACCCATCCAGCGATGATTCTGGATGATAGCTCCATTTCACTGGTTCTGCTACAGAGAGTAACAAATATGTCCTAAAACTCTGAGCAAAGATATAGCTTGAGAGCAAGCTTGTAGTATCCCAATATCCATGGCATGGAACCAGTTGTCCTTGGTAGTCCTGCATATGGGAGGAACAAATCTATTCTTTTCATTGGATGCCAAAGCCACCTCAGATTGCAACCCAGTGTTGATATAAACTCTACCCATACTAGGCAGAATGCCAACAAGGATCTCTCATGACAAAAAGGCCCAGATCCCGACAAACTTCCTGACTGAGGAAAAAAGAACCCTAATGCCGCGTACACACGATCGGAAATTCCGACAACAAAACTGGATTTTTTTTCCGACAGAATGTTGGCTCAAACTTGTGTTGCATACACAAATCTTGTCGGAAATTCCGACCGTCAAGAACGAGGTGATGTACAAGACGTACGACGAGCCGAGATCAATGAAGTTCAATAGGCAGTTCGGCTCTTCTGCTTGATTCTGAGCATGCGTGTTTTTTTGTGCGTGGGAATTGCGTACAGATGATCGGAATTTCCGACAAGACCTTTTCTTGTCGGAAAATTTGAGAACCAGCTCTCAAATTTTTGTGGTCGGAAATTCCGACAGCAAATGTCCGATGGAGCCTACACACGGTCGGAATTTCCGACAAAAATCTCACATCGGACATTTGTTGTCGGAATTTCCGATCGTGTGTACGCAGCATTAGAGAGGCTGCCTTCATGACCAAACCTTTTCTCAAAACTGGACTGAAATAGATCCCATCTGGAGCAACAAACTGCCAAAGGGTCCTGATTCTGGCAAACTTCCTGATGAGGATGTAGCCCTTAGTGAGAACGACATCATGGCTCAATCCTTACTCCAACTGGACTGGAGGTGATCCCACCTGGAGCTGTAGGTCACCAAAGGATCCTTCCTAGCCTAAAGCTTTGATATTGGCAAACTTCCTGATGAGGATGTAGCCCTTAGTGAGAATGACATCATGGCTTAATCCTTATTTCAACTGGACTGGAGGTGATCCCACCTGGAGCTGTAGGTCACCAAAGGATCCTTCCTAGCCTAAAGCTTTTATATTGGCAAACTTCCTGGCTGAAGCTCTCCTTTGAGTCTCAGATGAAGCCCCCCCATCAAAGTATTGGATGAATAAGGGATAGTCTACCCATGAGACATCGGATATGACAGGGACTGCAGAGATCTGCCCTTCAAGAGAGTTTAAGATTAGCTAAAGACCAGACCCGACCAGAGGGCTGAAGCAAAAGAAAACAAAGGAGTCCAAATTGAACAAGCTTTATACAAATCCTTTTGTAGGATTTATTATTTATTTTGTAGGATTTACCTGTATAGATATTAGCTTAGAGAAACAACTGCCAAGTCTGATCAGTCTCTTCCTCGCAGGATGAGAAACTGGATGAACAAGGGTGGAGTATTGCACTCTGTGACAAAAGATCTCATCTGAGAGTAGGAGCTTCAATCTGATATCCCGGTATCAAAGGCAGGAACCAAGGTCTGTTTGGCCAATGGGGAATTACTGCAACAATTGCCACTGTTTTTTAGCAACAGACCCCAAAAAAATCAGTATATGGATTGGACTGGAGGGAAAGCATATGGCTTGTGAGACCTTTCCTAATCAGAAACAGCATCCACACCGAGGGCTTGGCCCAGGCCCGTAGCGAAAAGCTTTCCAGCTTATAATAGAAAGCTAGCAGATCTAACTCTTATGCCGCGTACACACGATCAGTTTTCTCGTCGGGGAAAATGACATTTTTTCTCTTTGACGAGAAAAACGACCGTGTTTGGGCTTTTGGTCATTTTTCCCGATGAGAAAAACGGCATTAATCAAGACGAGAAAAATTAGAACATGCTCTAATTTTTCTCGTCGTGATTCATGGCATTTTTTTTCCGCTGCAGTTTTCCCATAGGGAAACACTGCCGGGGAGCCTACACAGTCGTTTTTCTCGACCAAGAGAAAAAATGACGGGAAAAACGGCCGTGTGTAGGGGAACAAGCCATTCCTCGTTTTTCCTGTCGGGATTCACGGCGGTGTTTTCATCGCTGTGAATCTCGATCGTGTGTACGCGGCATTACATCTTGTCCAGAGATGAAATCCACTTGGAGGAACCTGGACGTAGGAACCACTTGTTGCCCAATTGGGCCACAGAATATGGATCCTTCCCAGAACTTCTGAAATGAGATGATAAAAATATTCTACTCCACCCAGATCACAGTCATCTCTTCACAGTGGACTGCCCCTGCAGGTTCTGGCTTTCCCCTTGATGTAGGACACCACTGTGATGTTGTTCAGCCTCATTGGAGACCCAAAAGCCTGCTGTCAGGTGATTAAAGGCAAAGGGAGCATAAAAGAGCTGGCCAGAAAACCAGAATATTAAAAACAACTTTCTGACAGGGGAGTTCCACTAGCCATAGCTCTGCAGCACAGAAGATTTATTACTATAGGGATGGTAGAGACCATGGTCCTGATCATCAGGCATTAAGACGCTGACAGGTGAAGAGAGGAAAGCCAGGGTTACCCAGCATCCTACCACCAGTATGCTCTAGTGACAAAAAACAATGTATCCTGAAACATGCTCTCAGATACACAAGGATTTGCGTAGGAGTTAGATGAATTTGAAAGACGAGCCAGCCAATCTTGTGTAGGGTTCTGAGAACTCCCTCTGTATTCTTGACAGGGATCCCTGTCTACAGGAGGAGTGGATCGAGAACTCAAGCAGCAGACACGTATACTCCATAATGTCTAGTCCCTGTAGAAACAGAGGCATGTCGGAGAAAACAGCTCTAGGAGTTAGAAATAGGCATCCCTCTGAGCAACCATAGTACTCATCTTAAAATCACATCTGCTAGAATTGCAATTGCTGTCCCTAAAGACAGCGAGATTGACGTTGGCTAGCAGAGCTTGTCTATTGTTGCTGGAGCAAAGGATTCCTCCTGGCACAGAGGCTTGAAGGTGACTGATTGTCCATCATGGCCTGAAGTGCTTCTCCTGATGGTCCAACCATCCGAGACCAAAGCGGTACCCTTCTATCAGAAGAGGAGCAATCATGTACCCATAAGATATGTGTGGGTGGCACAATCTGAAAAAGACCAGTAAGCATCAGTGGTGGCTGGTGGTAATTTATTTTGGGGGGGGCGGCACAAACAGTGCACTCCCGATCGTTAGGGTCCAGGGCACTGACCCGATTATCTATGGCGGGCAGCGCTTCACCCGGGCGACAGGCATCATGGCGGCTTCCCCTTTCCCTGCTCTCCGCGGACATCACTGGTGGCTTCACCTGTTCTCCGTGGGCATCACTACGGCTTCCCCTTCCCCTGCTCTCCGCGGACATGGCAGCTTACAGTGGCTTCCATTTCCTCCCTTCTCCTCGGTGGGCAATCGGGGTGCTTCTCCTTTCGGCCAATCGGGAGAACAGGTCTCAGACCCGCTTCCTGATTGGCGGGAGGAGAATCAGTGTTTCAGTAGCAAATATTCATTCGCTATTGTAACACACCTGGGTGAGCTCGTAGCGCAATGCTTTGCGCCCGAGCCCACCCTATTTTGAAGCCTATTAGAGCCTCTGGCTATAATCAGGTGTTTCAAAAAAACACCCCCGCCGCTGTAATTCATGCATCCGGCATCCTGCATGGGGACTGGATGCATGGATTAGTAGGGGGGGGGGGCGCCAGGAGTGGAGCTCTTTGCTGACTTCTTGGTTGAGGACTCTCTCTTAAATTCTTTCTGGACCCACACCGGAACTGCAGGTTCAAACCTCTTTGGAGTTAGACACCCACTCTTGAAATGCAGTTTTCTTTAATTCAGCAGATATTGAGCCTAGGTTCACATTGATGCGATTTGACATGTTAAATCGCATGCCAAATCGGTGGCAATGGCACGGTCCGAATCAGTGCAATGCTGACAATGCGGCACTGCACCAATTCCTAAAGTAGTTTCTGTACTACTTTTGGCGACTTCAGGTGCCATTTCAATAGACATCTGTGAAGGAACCCGCACAGATGTCTCTGAAATCTCCCCCGAAGTCGGACTGACAGGTGGGTATGAAATCATGCAGGTTCAGCGTAACTCACACAATTTCAATACCACAGCAATGTGAAGCTAGGCTTAGGAGGCCAGTCTAAACACAGCTCTTAGCTATCAAATGAAGCTAGCCCTTGAAGGGAACAGTTTAACCACTTAAGCCCCGGACCATTTCGGGCCATTAGGACCAAGCCTGTTTTTGGGATTCGGCACTGCGCTGCTTTAACTGTAAATTGTGCGGACATGCAATGTTGTACCCAAATGAAATTTGCGTCCTTTTCTTCCCACAAATAGAGCTTTCTTTTAATGGTATTTGATTGCCTCTGCGATTTTTATTTTTTGCGATATAAACAGAAAAAGACCGAAAATTTTGAAAAAAAATGATATTTTCTACTTTTTGTTATAAGAAAAATCGAATAAACTCAATTTTAGTCATACATTTAGGCCAAAATGTATTCAGCCACATGTCTTTAGTAAAAAAAATGTCAATAAGCGTATATTTATTGGTTTGCGCAAAAGTTATAGCGTTTACAAACTAGGGTACATTTTCTGAAATTTACACAGCTTTAAATTTATGACTGCCTATCTCATTTCTTGAGGTGCTAAAATGGCAGGGCAGTACAAAACCCCCCCAAAAGACCCCATTTTGGAAAGTAGACACCCCAAGGAAATTGCTGAGAGGCATGTTGAGCCCATTGAATATTTTTTTTTTTTGTCCCAAGTGATTGAATAATGACAAAAAAAAAAAAAAAATTACAAAAAGTTGTCACTAAATGATATATTGCTCACACATGCCATGGTTATATGTGGAATTGCACCCCAAAATACATTCTGCTGCTTCTCCTGAGTACGGGGATACCACATGTGTGGGACTTTTTAGGAGCCTAGCCGCGTACGGGACCCCGGAAACCAAGCACCGCCTTCAGGATTTCTAAGGGCGCAAATTTTTGATTTCACTCCTCACTACCTATCACAGTTTCGAAGGCCATAAAATGCCAAAATAGCACAAAACCCCCCCAAATGACCCCATTTTGGAAAGTAGACACCCCAAGCTATTTACTGAGAGGCATGTTCAGTCCATGGAATATTTTATATTTTGCCACAAGTTGCGGGAATATGACAAACTTTTTTTTTTTTGCACAAAGTTGTCACTAAATGATATATTGCTCACACATGCCATGGGCATATGTGAAATTACACCCCAAAATACATTCTGCTGCTTCTCCTGAGTACGGGGGTACCTCATGTGTGGGACTTTTTGGGAGCCTAGCCGCGTACGGGACCCCAAAAACCAAGCACCGCCTTCAAGGTTTCTAAGGGCATAAATTTTTGATTTCACTCCTCACTACCTATCACAGTTTTGAAGGCCATAAAATGCCAAGATGGCACAAAACCCCCCCAAATGACCCCATTTTGGAAAGTAGACACCCCAAGCTATTTGCTGAGAGGCATGTTGACCCCATTGAATATTTTTTTTTTTTGTCCCAAATGATTAAATAATGACAAAAAGAAAAAAAAAATGTACAAAAAGTTGTCACTAAATGATATATTGCTCACACATGCCATGGTTATATGTGGAATTGCACCCCAAAATACATTTTGCTGCTTCTCCTGAGTACGGGGATACCACATGTGTGGGACTTTTTGGGAGCCTAGCCGCGTACAGGGCCCCAAAAACCAAGCACCGCCTTCAGGATTTCTAAGGGCGTAAATTTTTGATTTCACTCCTCACTACCTATCACAGTTTCGAAGGCCATAAAATGCCAAAATAGCACAAAACCCCCCCAAATTACCCCATTTTGGAAAGTAGACACCCCAAGCTATTTGCTGAGAGGCATGTTGAGTCCATGGAATATTTTATATTTTGCCACAGGTTGCGGGAATATGACAAACTGTTTTTTTTTTGCACAAAGTTGTCACTAAATGATATATTGCTCACACATGCCATGGGCATATGTGAAATTACACCCCAAAATACATTCTGCTGCTTCTCCTGAGTACGGGGATACCACATGTGTGGGACTTTTTGGGAGCCTAGCCGCGTACGGGACCCCAAAAACCAAGCACCGCCTTCAAGGTTTCTAAGGGCATAAATTTTTGATTTCACTCCTCACTACCTATCACAGTTTTGAAGGCCATAAAATGCCAAGATGGCACAAAACCCCCCCAAATGACCCCATTTTGGAAAGTAGACACCCCAAGCTATTTGCTGAGAGGCATGTTGACCCCATTGAATATTTTTTTTTTTGTCCCAAATGATTAAATAATGACAAAAAGAAAAAAAAAATGTACAAAAAGTTGTCACTAAATGATATATTGCTCACACATGCCATGGTTATATGTGGAATTGCACCCCAAAATACATTCTGCTGCTTTTCCTGAGTACGGGGATACCACATGTGTGGGACTTTTTGGGAGCCTAGCCGCGTACAGGGCCCCAAAAACCAAGCACCGCCTTCAGGATTTCTAAGGGCGTAAATTTTTGATTTCACTCCTCACTACCTATCACAGTTTCGAAGGCCATAAAATGCCAAAATAGCACAAAACCCCCCCAAATTACCCCATTTTGGAAAGTAGACACCCCAAGCTATTTGCTGAGAGGCATGTTGAGTCCATGGAATATTTTATATTTTGCCACAGGTTGCGGGAATATGACAAACTGTTTTTTTTTTGCACAAAGTTGTCACTAAATGATATATTGCTCACACATGCCATGGGCATATGTGAAATTACACCCCAAAATACATTCTGCTGCTTCTCCTGAGTACGGGGATACCACATGTGTGGGACTTTTTGGGAGCCTAGCCGCGTACGGGACCCCAAAAACCAAGCACCGCCTTCAAGGTTTCTAAGGGCATAAATTTTTGATTTCGCTCCTCACTACCTATCACAGTTTTGAAGGCCATAAAATGCCAAGATGGCACAAAACCCCCCCAAATGACCCCATTTTGGAAAGTAGACACCCCAAGCTATTTGCTGAGAGGCATGTTCAGCCCATTGAATATTTTTTTTTTTTGTCCCAAATGATTGAATAATGACAAAAAGAAAAAAAAATGTACAAAAAGTTGTCACTAAATGATATATTGCTCACACATGCCATGGTTATATGTGAAATTACACCCCAAAATACATTCTGCTGCTTCTCCTGAGTACGGGGATACCACATGTGTGGGACTTTTTGGGAGCCTAGCCGCGTACGGGACCCCAAAAACCAAGCACCGCCTTCAAGGTTTCTAAGGGCATAAATGTTTGATTTCACTCCTCACTACCTATCACAGTTTTGAAGGCCATAAAATGTCAAAATAGCCCAAAACCCCCACAAATGACCCCATTTTGGAAAGTAGACACCCCAAGCTATTTGCTGAGAGGCATGGTGAGTATTTTACAGCTCTCATTTGTTTTTGAAAATTAAGAAAGACATTTTTTTTTCTTTTTTTTTTTCTTTTTTTACATTTTCAAAACTTTGTGACAAAAAGCGAGATCTGCAAAATACTCAACATACCTCTCAGCAAATAGCTTGGGGTGTCTACTTTCCAAAATGGGATCATTTGGGGGGGTTTTGTGCCATCTGGGCATTCCATGGCCTCCGAAACTGTGATAGGCAGTGAGGAGTGAAATCAAAAATTTACACCCATAGAAATCCTGAAGGCGGTGCTTGGTTTTTGGGGTCCCGTACGCGACTAGGCTCCCAAAAAGTCCCACACATGTGGTATCCCCGTACTCAGGAGAAGCAACAGAATGTATTTTGGGGTGAAATTCCACATATAACCATGGCATGTGTGAGCAATATATCATTTAGTGACAACTTTTTGTACATTTTTTATTTTTTTTGGTCATTATTCAATCACTTGGGACAAAAAAAAAAAATATTCAATGGGCTCAACATGCCTCTCAGCAAATAGCTTGAGGTGTCTACTTTACAAAATGGGGTCATTTGGGGGGGTTTTGAACTGTCCTGGCATTTTATGCACAACATTAGGAAGCTTATGTCACACATCATCCACTCTTCTAACCACTTGAAGACAAAGCCCTTTCTGACACTTTTTGTTTACATGAAAGAAAATTTTTTTTGCAAGAAAATTATGTTGAACCCCCAAACATTATATATATTTTTTTAAAGCAAAGGCCCTACAGATTAAAATAGTGGGTGTTGCATTTTTTTTTTCCACACAGTATTTGCGCAGCGATTTTTCAAACGCATTTTTTGGGGGGAAAAACACACTTTTTTTATTTTTAATGCACTAAAAAACACTATATTGCCCAAATGTTTGATGAAATAAAAAAGATGATCTTAGGCCGAGTACATGGATACCAAACACGACATGCTTTAAAATTGCGCACAAACGCGCAGCGGCGACAACTACATTCATTTTTAAAAGCATTTAAAAGCCTTTACAGGTTACCACGTTAGATTTACAGAGGAGGTCTACTGCTAAAATGACTGCCCTCGATCTGACCTTCGCGGTGATACCTCACATGCATGATGCAATTGCTGTTTACATATGACGCTAGACCGACGCTTGCGTTCGCCTTTGCGCAATAGCAGGGGGGACAGCGGTGCTTTTTTTTTTTTTTTTTTTTTTTTATTATTATTTATTTGGCTTTTTTATTTTATTTTTAAACTGTGCCTTCCATATTTAATTTTTTTACCATTTTTATCGTTATCTCAGGGAATGTAAATATCCCCTATGATAGCAATAGGTAGTGACAGGTACTCTTTTTTTGAAAAAAATTGGGGGGTTAGACCCTAGATCTTTCCTCTGCCCTCAAAGCATCTGACCACACCAAGATCGGTGTGATAAAATGCTTTCCCAATTTCCCAATGGCGCTTTTTATATCCGGGGGGGGGGACATTCCCTCCCACTGCTTGTAAAAGCAGTCTAGAGGCTAATTATCTGCTAGAATTGCTTTTACATGAAAGCCGGCTGCTGGCTGAAAAGAATGATACCAAGATGATACCTAAACCCGCAGGCATCATTCTGGTATAAACATTCAAAGTCCAGCAACATACCAGTACGTTGCTGGTCCTTGTTGGACATGTATTGTAATCTTTTTTTTCATACAGCCTATTGGCTGAACGAAAAAAAGAGATTGATTGGTGGGTATGCCCACCATTAGAATACCTCCCTTCATCCACCCACTTCTAATGATGGGCATATATGCCGAAGCATGGGGGCATCCTCCCGCAAAAAAGTTATGCCGCGTACACACGGTCAAGCCTTCGTCGGAATTTCGACCGTATGTACGCGGCATAAAAGGTTATGCCGCGTACACACGGTCGGACTTTTCCACGGATAAGCCTCCGTTGGAATTTCGACCGTATATACGCGGCATTAGGAGCAAAATCGCTCCTCCGCCCCTGCTGCCCCCATGCTTCGGCATATATGCTCTTTTTTTTAACTGTGGTGGTGAAATCACCTCCTACAGCGTTGGAGTCACGGCTTTATGTATCGTGGGAGCAAACGCTGTTGCTGTCAAGATAAATAGATCCGTGCTGCAACTGAATGGCGTACCTGCTAAGCAAATGGTGGTTAACATTAAAACAAAGTAACATTACAGTACAACAGTAGGACCTTACCATGCCATACCTGCAAAGCAAATACCAAAACAAAACCTAGTAAAAAATAAAAAAATGTTTTAACGCAACCTGTGCCTAAAATATATATATGCCGAAGCATGGGGGCATCCTCCCGCAAAAAAGTTATGCCGCGTACACACGGTCGGAATTTCGACCGTATGTACGCGGCATTAGGAGCAAAATCGCTCCTCCGCCCCTGCTGCCCCCATGCTTCGGCATATATGCTCTTTTTTTTAAACTGTGGTGGTGAAATCACCTCCTACAGCGTTGGAGTCACGGCTTTATGTATCGTGGGAGCAAACGCTGTTGCTGTCAAGATAAATAGATCCGCGCTGCAACTGAATGGCGTACCTGCTAAGCAAATGGTGGTTAACATTAAAACAAAGTAACATTACAGTACAACAGTAAGACCTTACCATGCCATACCTGCAAAGCAAATACCAAAACAAAACCTAGTAAAAAATAAAAAAATGTTTTAACGCAACCTGTGCCTAAAATATATATATGCCGAAGCATGGGGGCATCCTCCCGCAAAAAAGTTATGCCGCGTACACACGGTCGGAATTTCGACCGTATGTACGCGGCATTAGGAGCAAAATCGCTCCTCCGCCCCTGCTGCCCCCATGCTTCGGCATATATGCTCTTTTTTTTTTAACTGTGGTGGTGAAATCACCTCCTACAGCACTGGAGTCACGGCTTTATGTATCGTGGGAGCAAACGCTGTTGCTGTCAAGATAAATAATTCCGCGCTGCAGTTGAATGGCGCACCTGAAAACAAAAAATTACATACCTGAAAAGCGAGCATGATAAAACATTGCAGAATGAAATACAGTAAAAAAGAGCAGAACAATAGAGAGAAAATAGAGAGAGAGAGAACAATAAAACGACAACTATTTTTGGTTTTTTTATTTTATATTTTTTTGTGTTTTTTTTTTTACGTTTTTTTTTTTCTTTTTTACACTTTTTTTTGTAACTTTACAACTGTAATGGTTCGGGTCTCTCAAAATGTAATGGCATCTTGGGAGACCCTGTGTAAGTGTGTCCTAGTCTGTGAAATGCTGTACCCTACGCTAAAACTTCACTTTTGAGTGGTAGCGTTCAAAACATTCACCTTGGCAAAGACCAGGCTTGTCAGGACAGAGTGGACAAAAACTACGGGTGTCACGCCTAAATCCGCGCTTGCTACAGACACGACATCTTTTTTGGGGGTGGCTTTGGGTAGGGGTACTCGGGAGGACATACGAATAATGCCTCTCATGCAGCCAGCTTACTGCATTTGGTTGGGGATGGTGAGGTGCAGAACCGCCTGGATACAGGAGTTCTGTGACTATCTCATTCTGGAATTTTAGAAGAGATAACGTCCCGCCTGAAGCTCTGTATAGCACATGAGCGTTCAGCAAAGCCAATTGGAATAATGATAGAGACACTTTTTTGTACCAGCGTCTCGCCTTACGGTCAATTAGATACGGCGCCATCAACTGGTCGTTGAGGTCCACCCCTCCCATATTTTGGTTATATTCGTGGACACAGAGGGGTTTCTCCACAACACCAGTCGCCGTACGAATTTGGACTGTCGTGTCTGCATGAAGGGAGGTAAGAAGGAAAACATTCTTATTGTCCCTCCACTTCATAGCGAGCAAATTATTACACTTTACGCAGGCTCTCTCCCCCAGCCTAAGACGGGCATCTACAAGCCGCTGGGGAAAGCCCCGGCGATTAGGTCGCACGGTGCCACATGCTCCAATCTGATGATCAAACAAGTGACTAAACAGTGGCACGCTCGTGTAATAATTGTCCACATACAAGTGGTACCCCTTTCCGAATAAGGGTGACACCAAGTTCCACACTATCTTGCCAGCGCTCCCTATGTAATCCGGGCAGTTGACCGACTCAATCTGACTGTCTTTTCCCTCATAAACCGTAAAGTTCACTACATAGCCTGTTGCCCTGTCACAGAACTTGTAGAGCTTGACCCCGTATCTGGCACGCTTGCTGGGAAGGTACTGCTTGAAAGACAAGCGGGCAGAAAATTTAATCAGGGACTCATCAACGCAGACAACTTGATCGGGAGTAAACAAGGCTGCAAAACGTTCGTTGAAGTGGTTTATGAGGAGCCGAATTTTATAGAGCCGGTCGTATTCAGGGTCCCCACGTGGACGACAAAGTTCATTGTCGTTGAAGTGCATGAACCGCAAAATCTGCTCGTATCGTGCCCTGGACATGGAGGCAGAGAACACGGGCATGTGGTCAATTGGGTGCGTGGACCAATAAGCACGCAATGACGGAAATTTATGTGTGCCCATGTTGAGGGAAAGGCCCAGAAAGGTCTTAAATTCGGAAACCGTAATTGGTTTCCAATTTCTGGCAATTTTAGGCAACTGGGGGTTAGCGGCGATAAATTGACCAGCATATAAATTACTCTGGTCCACAATAGATCTATAGAGATCTTCCGTGAAAAACAGCGAATAAAAATCGATTGGCATAAAATCAGCTGTTTCCACCTGAATACCGGGTTGGGCAGTAAATGGGGGAAGTACGGGTTCTGCAGAAGTGGTGGGGACCCAATCAGGATAGGCGAATTCTGCAGGAAGGGCAGTATGGGCACGACGGGCCTGCCTTTGTCTTCTTGGTGGCAGCGGGACACTACTTGTGCTTGCCACCTCGCCAGCTTGAACTGCACTTATGGGACTTGCCACGTCACCAAGTGTTACTGCAGTGCTGGATGTACGTCCAGGCTGTACTAGGCCGCTGGTGCTTGCCAGTTCACCAGAAGGAATAGCGGCGCTAGTACTACTCTGCTCCATGATACGAGAGACCTGCGGTTCTTGCTCCTCAACAACCTCAGAAGATCGGGATCGGGTACGCCTGACCTTAGCAGGGACCTCAACTTCGTCGTCAGAGCTATCTGACGTGGGGCCGCTGACGTCACTGTCTTCTACGGGAAAATATTCTGAGCCTGAATCTGACAGATACGTGACCTCCTCTTCACTATCTGTCATGCTCAGAATCTCGTAGGCCTCTTTACTAGTGTACCTTCGTCTTGCCATTTTGGGCTCTAAATTTAGGGGTACACTAGTAAGATTCACAGGAAAAAAAGCACCTGACTGTCGTCAGCAAATATATCAAACGCTACAAAAAAACTGTTAGCGATCGCAGGGATCAGGCCTGTCTCTGCGAACGCTGCAGTTATGTGTGTTGTGTTTGGTAAGTGACAGTGATCGATCGATACTGCACTTGGGTGGGCTGGGCTGGGCTGGGCGGAGGGGCTAAACGCAGGTACTAGCAGGTATCTGGGCTGATCCCGCTAACACTGCGTTTTTGGGAACCCTAAACCGCTGGGGATGCTAGTATAGATCTGATCAGATACTATACCACTAAGGGGGGTGTATGCTTTGCGCGTGGGTGTTAGCGTTACTGGCACTAACCTAACACTGCATGGGGCGACGCAGACCCTCTCTGGCGCTAAAACCTAATTGATCTCACCCGCCGGGCGATCAGGGGGGTTAAACCTTTATTGGGTTATATACGGCGGGTGCCCTGATGCTATAAAAAGCAAACTAATCAACCAGTGTCACCCGTAACCTTTATATGGTGATCACTGGTGAAAGGGTTAACTAGGGGCAATCAGGGGGTTAAAACCTTTATTAGGTTAAATATGGGGGTACCTGACACCAATAAAAACCTGCGGCGGACCTAAAAAAAAAATAACTGCCTATCTAAAACACCAGCGACACGAATACAGCGATCGGAAAAACAATCGCTTAGTGACGCTGAAGTTAGGGGGTGAAAGGGTTACCTGGGGGGTGATCAAGGGGTTAAACCTTTATTAGGGGGGGTTAGGGGGCTACCCTGGACCTAAAGGGGCCTAATCCTAACTGCCTTGCAACTTTTTACAATCACAGATGACACTAAATGCAGTGATCAGTAAAATAAATGATCACTGCAATCAGTGACACTGTGATTGGGGGCTTTGGGGTGACCTGGGGGGTGATCTGGGGGTGAGTGGGGGGTGATTTGTGTGCCTATGTGTACCTACGTGTCAGTGGACTGTTGGAGCACTAACCTCTGTCTTCACTCCTCGGCGCCGGGAACGAAAAGACCGCGGCGAGGGAGATGACATCACTTCCTCCAGCCTGTGTTTACATCACATGGCGGAGGAAGCAATTTCATTGGCCGGGAGCGATCGCGAGGGGGGGGCGGAATCGAGCGGCCGCCCCCTCATGCCTGATCGCTCCCGAACACTTAACGGCCGCTCACTGCAGTGAAGGGGGGTCCAGATGGACCCCCCAACTGCACAAAGGCGATCACGTAGATCTACGTGATTCTGCCTGTCCGTGCCATTCTGCCGACGTAAATCAGCGGTGGGCGGTCGTTAAGTGGTTAAACTCTCACAATGCAGACAAGATTGCCCCACTTGTCAGAAATATTCTTTAGGATAGAATTAATATTCTTTATCCCAACTTCCATTGCATTGTAAGAGAGGCAAGGGTTAATACAGGTTCACAGGCTGCAACTGCAGACAGATATACCCCTTAAGGACAAGTCCAACACATAAAGTTACCACCAGAAGATGCTACACCCCCCAAGGACACACACAATCAACATGATTGAGTATACCCCTGAAGGAAAGAAGGTTTGAGATATTTTTTCAAGCCCTTTTTTTCTTCCCCATTTTCTTGATAGCTGTCCACATTTAACTAATGGTTGTTGAGAAGTCTTCTTTCCTGCCCAGGTGGGGGCAAGGCGGAGTGCATTGGATTGAGGATGTGTTTTCTGATGCGGCTGGGCCGGTCTGTTTCCTGGGCTTCCTGGCCAGGGTGGGGTAGTGTCTTGGGGGTTGGCCTGCCATGGCTTTTTGCCGCCTTTGGTGTTGCTACTAGACATGTGCACTGCCGGAAAAAAAAAAAAAAAAACGTTTTTTTTTTGCTTTTTTCGGAAATTCTGAATTTCCGAATTCCGAATTTCCAAAAAAACGAATAAAACGAAAACAACAATTTTTTCGAATTTCCAAAAAAAGCAAATAAACGAAAAAAACTAATTTCCGATTTTTGGAAATTCTAAAAATTCGGAATTTGGAAATTCAACTTTCCAAATTTCCCATTTTCTAATTTTAGATTTTCTAATTTTAGATTTTTGAATTTTGCAATTTCGAATTTTGCAATTTCCGAATTTCGGAAATACGGAAATTTCGGAATTAACAAATTTCTCTAAATTTGTGAAAAGCGAATTAGAAACTAAACAAATTGCGCATGTCTAGTTGCTACCTATTTGGCCTGGCCCCCGTCTGTCCTGTGTGCTCCCCAGCCCAGACACTGGCACATATGTGCATTTAGGATGTGCACTCAGTGAGTGACATTGGGGCACGTGTGGCCTGTCACTGGAACGCGATTGTGATGTCGTGGCGGGTACACACGCGGCTCATACACAGGCCACGATCTGGCGCTGGGCGTTGGCCCAGATCTACGCTGATCCCGGCGGGCGCATGCATAGAGTAACGTATTGCCGCATATGTACACTAGAGTTACCACCTCATCCCTTTAAACCCAAACACATATGAATAACACAGGTTCTGAGGCTAATTTAATGCAGATAAGGCACCAAGTGAGTTTAATTACCACCTTAATCAGCCACAGAACCTGTGTAATTAATATGTGTTCGGGTTTAACAGGATGAGGTGGCAACCCTTACGCACATGCCCTTTCCCCTTTATATAGGGACCTTTGAGGGGTGGCTCAGTATGGGCGAACTCCACAGTCGGCTCGACAAGGGACATGGCTGTCTCCCCCCTCT
This sequence comes from Rana muscosa, assembly GCA_029206835.1. Taxonomy (NCBI): domain Eukaryota; kingdom Metazoa; phylum Chordata; class Amphibia; order Anura; family Ranidae; genus Rana; species Rana muscosa. The sequence goes on along the minus strand of JARGYO010000094.1, from coordinate 24,184,277 downwards.
CTCTTTTTGAATCCCCATCACCATATACAGGCCATCTGGACAGTGGACACATACATTGACGCCTGCAGACACCTAACAATGACCAAGGTAACCTTACTACCACGTCTAGGTTTTAATATGGGTAAACACTTATGGCTGTTACTATAAATAATGGCTATATAAATGGTCCTCTAAATTTAATGTGGGGGTTTAGATCCATCACAAAATTATTTTTTTGGGGGGCCCAATATAACAAATTCTCAATTTGGGGAGTAGGGGTGTAGTAGGGGATTTTTTAGGGCCCCGCATCAATCTGATTGATCTTTCTTTTTATTTTTTTCTCAATAATAGCATTTATATTTATTATTTTTATGTATGTAGCGCTACCCCCAGTTAAGAGAGCTGCTGGATTTTGTTTCGGGCCCTGTGTACAGTACCGCCAACCCCCGGCAATCTTACTCGACCCACTCTGGCACAGTTAGTCTAGGGATTATACTTGTATCACAATCAAACAGTATTGCAAGGGTAACTTCTTTGCAATAAGACAACACACTGATGCGAGAGATCAAGTATAACGATTTTACTTTAGTCTTAAAAGGGCATAGGCAGAACATAACACATACAACTCGCTTACAGAGCCCTGCAGCAATAGGTATAGCACGCAGTAATGGCGCATCTCGGTAATCCACCACGCGCAGCTATTATTGTATACGCGCCCTATGGCGCACTAAAACAATAGTCTATCTCCCCTCCCTGGTCAGGCCTGACACAGAATAAATCTCAGTCTTTTCATTAAGGATTTCTTCGCATGCAAACTTTCGGTGGTGCACTTGGTGAAACAGTATTTTGTAATCCATAAAGTAGGCAGTCACAAGGAACACTACTGGAGACCCTTTAACTCTGTCCTGCTACTGGTCTCCAGTGGAACAACAAACAAACAAACGATCGGTGGGCCAAGGCAGTCTATAGGCCTAAACACGGTACAGTCTATTGGACTGAGCAAGTGCTCGCTCACCACTCCGGACGCGATCCCAGTCCGGGACTTCCACCTGCTGTGTCTCCGCACACAGCGTCCGTCACGATCGGGTCCCCGATCCAACTGATGTCCTCACTCGACAAGTCAGATGCCACCCAGGCTCCGCAGTGGGGTGGAAGGCTCTTCGGAAGTTGCGCAAGGCCCCAGGCTTCAGGCCTTGCACTGCAGCAGATCTGCACAGGAAGAAACTGTTGCTTGCAGCGCGGTGTCCAAAGAGGCCGAGCTCCGCCTCGCCTCCTTCTTAAATAGCCCCTCCCATGAGTCTCTGCAGTGGCCAATTGCACTCTGGGTGCCGAACGGGGTTCTGGGTAACGTAGTCCCGGGGCCTTAAAGGAGACCCCGCTACACACTCCCCCCACTTAAACTCTTTGGTCTTCAAAGATAACATAACATTAAATTACAGAACGTACAACATCAATCAAAGTTTCGTATGATGTTGCAGAGGAAATTCCCACCAAAAATGAGGCGGTGAACTTTCCTGCCCACAGGTCACACTATCATTAGTGTCCTGCCTAACTGTGCCAGAGAGTGAGTTGGGGTTGCCCCCCACTAAATGAACAGTGGGAGGATCAGGGTCTTCCATACTCCTCCTGGCAGTAACCACAGTGTCTTCCGCACTCCTCCCCATCTGTGGGTAAGTTAATCTTCTGGGAGGCTTTATGGCTCTTCGCTTCCTCTGTCCTCTTGGGCTTTCTGTTAGAACAGGCTCCTCTTCTGGAACCAACTTAGGAATTTCCTCTGGTTCGGCTACACTGGACTCCGGAGCAGGGAGGTACATGGATTCCCTTGGATCTTCTTCTGGGAGTAAGTCACAGGCACTCTCCCAAGAATCTGACCAAGGACTGGACGGGATGAACTCAGTAGCTTTTGCATTCAGTGTTCTGTCTATGGTGTCTTCTTCAGGTGGAAGATCAATAGCAGAAGTTTCTGGGGCCTGAGAAGGCCAAAGCCAATCAAGTTCTTCTCCCTCATCTTCACTTATCTCTGAGGTCTCTGTATCCACAATCTGAGGGGTCTGGGACAGAGTGTTTGGTCTAGGAGTATCCAGAATGGAAATTGGGCTTGGGGAGTCCCTTGCAGGAGGTATCCGAACTGCTTCAGCAAGTGGGAGTAAGTGGTTTTGGTGCCAGGTCTTCAGTGGGCCCACCTTCCCTTCCGGTTTCAACTTATAGACAGGTAGGCCCGGCAGCTTCTTACAAATGACATAGGGTTCAGGTCTCCATCTGTCTGCAAGCTTGTGCTTCCCAGGGACTCCCAGGTTTCATAGGAGAACTCGGTCTCCAGGTTGCAGGTCCTGGATCCGAACCTTTAGGTTGGAGTTCCTCTTATTGTGGGCCCCCCTTTGTTCTGAGGCCGCCTGGGCCTGTTCATAGGCTAATTTTAAAATTATGTCTGAGTCTGTCAACATATCCCTTGTGGGAAGCGGCAGAACAATGGTCTATGGAAGTGCCAAAGGCCAGATCTACTGGTAGTCTTGCCTCTCTTCCGAACATCAGTCGATAGGGTGAGTACCCTGTAGCATCACTGGTGGTGCTGTTGTATGCATGCACAACTGCCGCGATGTGGTTGCTCCAATGCTGCTTCTTTTCACTGCTTAAGGTCCCCAGCATGTTGAGCAAGGTTCAGTTGAACCTCTCCGGCTGAGCATCACCTTGTGGATGGTAGGGGGTAGTTCTTGTCTTCTTGATCCCCAAAGAATCCAGGAGCTTCCGGATCAACCGACTTTCAAAATCTCTTCCCTGATCTGAATGGAGCCGTTGTGGTAACCCATAGTGTACAAAGTATTTTTCCATAAGCACCTTGGCCACAGTGGAAGCCTTCTGGTCTTTGGTTGGGAAGGCCTGGGCATACCGGGTGAAATGGTCGGTTACTACCAGAACATTTCCTAGTCCACTCAGGTCGGGTTCGAGGCAGAGAAAATCAATGCATACCAGATCAAGTGGGCTTTGACTTTGCAGATGGCCAATTGGGGCAGCTTGATGGGGTAAAGTCTTTCTCTGGATGCATCGTGCACATGAGTGGCAGTATTCTTCAACTTCAGCCCTCATGCAGGGCCAATAGAAACGGTCCCTAACAAGTTGAAAGGTCCTTTCCGCCCCTAGGTGGCCATGATTGTCGTGCAAAGCAACCATGACAGTCTCTCGGTGTTTCTCGGGCAGGAACAATTGCCATTTGTCTTCCAGGTCGTCAGAGGGGCCCCTTCGGTAGACCACTCCCTGATGCACCTGCAACCTGTCCCACTCCTTCCTTAACAGGCGAGCTTCCTTCGAAGGGTGACGTAAGAGTCTATTCGGATCCTGATTCTCCAGGGCCTCCAAGACCAATCTCCCCATGGGGTCTTCCAATTGGTCAGATCTCAACTCCTTTTTGGACAATTTTGGCAAGTTATCTTCCCCCAGTTGGGTTACCCCATAGTATTGCTTGGGGACTCCGACTATGGTAACCCCTATCTCTTCTGCTCTTGAGCCGCCACTGGCTTGGAGTTCAGCCCCTTGACAGAGGGCCCGCACCCCGTCGGGTGCCACTTGAGTCCAGTCTCCTGTACTGCAGGTGGGGGACATGAGATCTTCTAGACAAGGCGTCTGCATCTCGGTTTCCAGCCCCAGGTCTGTACTTTAAGCTGAAATTGAAGGCAGACAGTGCCGCCAGCCATCTATGTCCTGTGGCATCCAACTTTGCTGTGGTGAAAAGATAGGTGAGGGGGTTGTTGTCGGTTTTCACTGTGAATTCTGCCCCATACAGATAGTCTCTGAGTTTGTCAACTACCGCCCATTTAAGGGCCAGGAACTCCAACTTATGGGTGGGGTAGTTCTTTTCAGAGGGAGTCAGACTTCTGCTCACATACGCAACGGGCCTCAGTTGCTCTTCATGCTCCTGGTAGAGCACTCCTCCCAAACCATCATGACTGGCATCTACATGAAGTTCATAAGGCTTCTTAGGGTCTGCGTAGGCCAGGACAGGGGCAGTGGTCAAGGTTTTCTTCAACATCTGGAAGGCATCTTCACACTTCTCATTCCACTGGTCCTTGACTGACTCCCCCGGCTTCCTGGGGCCCGAGTCATCTTCTTCCCCTTCCGTCTTTAGCAGCTCATTCAGAGGCCTGGCTATCCGAGCAAACCCCTCCACGAACCTCCTGTAATAGGAACAGAACCCCAGGAAGGATCTGAGCTCTGTCACAGTGGTGGGTCTTGGCCAGGAGGTGACTGCCTCCAATTTTTCGGGGTCTGTGGCTACCCCATCCTCAGACACTATGTGCCCCAGATAGTTGACTGATGACTGATAGAATTGGCATTTTTCAGGTGAGAGCTTGAGTCCTTCCTCACTCAGTCTCTTCAAAACTTTCTCCAGCCTCTCTTCATGTTCTTCCAAGGTTCTTCCGAAGACAATGATGTCATCCAAGTATACTAGAACTTCGATGAGGTTCATGTCTCCTACAGTCTTCTCCATAAGACGTTGGAAGGTAGCTGGGGCTCCAGACAGACCTTGAGGCATCCGATCAAATTCAAAGAACCCCACTGGGGTTATGAAAGCCGTCTTCTCTTTGTCTTCTGGATGCATCGGGATTTGATAGTACCCGCTCTTTAGGTCCATAACACTGAACCACTTGGCTCCAGACAAGCTCTGTAGGGCATCCTCTATCCTCGGAGTGGTATACTGGTCGGGTATGGTTCTCCTGTTGAGGGTCCTGTAGTCTATGCACAGCCTCAATGATCCATTCTTCTTTCTGACCAACACTCTCGGGGAGGCATAGGGGCTTCTAGATTCTCGAATCACACTGGTTCGTTTTAGCTCGGCGAGCTGTTCCCTCAAGTCCTCGAGGTCTACTAACGGAACTCGCCTGACTTACCCTGAAGGGCTTGTCTTCCTGGAGGCGGATTCGATGGGTGGCACTCCTTGCACACCCCACATCTAACTCATCTTGGGAGAAGATCTTTTCCCATCTGGTCAACTGGGCCTTGGCTCTCTCTTTCCAAGCCCTGGGTAGGTTTGGGTTCTCCATGGAAAGTTTCTCCCACATAGTGTTTTCTCCATCTGTCTTCTCCACATCTGACAAAACAACTGGGGTGGCAGGGCTCACCTGGCCCAGCAGCACCCTGGCTGGGATCTCCATGGGGCCACCTGTAGTATTCCTGACACTCACAGGTACCTTACAGTGGGCCTTCTTCAGGGCCCTCAACGGGACCACTTCTGGAACTACTTCTAAGCCCGAATATTCTCCCCTTGGATCGGGTTCCAACATGACAAAGGGCCCAGGCTGCTCCCAAGTGAGTTTCACAGTGGCTTTTAAACAGGCCACTTCTCCGGGCTGTAGCACTATCCCTTTTCTTCCCAGCCTCCAGACATTCCCTACCCCCTCTTCTGGGGCCTGCTGTTCTAGGATCAGTCGTTGGTAGGCCGTCTTCAACATTGGGTGGATCCCAGTGGCTGTGGGGCCTTTCCCTTTTGTTAGAGGGGCCAATATTTGTTGGTCCCTATTATTAAGGAACTCTTGTTAGCTCCAGGCGGTCGGGGGCATACCACAGCTAAGGTATCAAACACTTCAGCCTTCCCGGCTATGGACGGATCGAAAGTCAGTTTTAAAGGCAGATAGCCATCATAAGGGAAACTCTCTGTCCCAATCCCCCATATGTCCAACTCTTCAATCTTCTGGATGGGTAGGTGACTTAGATGCTTGTCATAAAAGTCCCGGTACAACAGGGTCACTTGCGCCCCAGTATCCAATATGGATCTTGTGTAGACTCCCTCCACTTGGACAGGTACTATCGGGGAGGGACCTACCAGCTTCTCTGGATATCGCTTCGAAGGAGTCTCCTTCCTTGGATCATTGTGTTTTCCTTTTGGACTTTCTTTCTTCCATTTCTCTTTGGACTTAAGCCTCTCCTGGGCCTGGTATGCATTGATCTCCCTCCTTTTGATGGGTGTAACCACCCGCTGAGGGACATTACTCGCTTTCTTTGGGGTGCGTTCCCTCCGAGGAACCTTGTGTTTTTTCCGAGAGGTCTTGTCCACTCTTTTCACGTGCTTCTCATTCAGTTTGGAGCTCGCTGGAGATGATGGGCACCCGGTTGACTCCTTCACCGGGGCCCGCTGAAGTTTTCTGGCGGCTTGCGGTTATTCATCTTTTTTTTCTTTTGACTGGCACACACTCTGGCGAGATGACCAGCTCCTCCACAATTGAAACAAATCACATCCCCCCAATCTTCCAGGGATGCGGGCGCAGAGGAATTAGGAAACAGCTCCTTCCTCGGATTTTCCCTCTCTGGTTCCCTTGACTCCATCAGGGAGGTCAGCATCCCCAATACTTGGGACATCTGCGACTTCAAGGTATCGACCTCTGAGTCTCTTTCCAGGGTCATGGCCGTGCTGACCATCACTGGAGGAGGATTTACCGACTCAACTGGTTGGTTCTTCTTCTTCTCCAGCATAGCTTCTTCCTCTCTGACTACTCGGATCAAGTCAGGGTACTCCAGGCTCTTCCCGTCCTGTCTGGTGCGCAGCGCCAGTGCGATGGGGTCCAGGGGCTGAGATCCTCTCATCACCTGCTGAACACGGGCCTCATGCACCTTCCGCGGGTCAATCCCCTTTTTAAGGATCATTTTATGCAGGATCTTGTCCAGACGCCTCATAAACTCTGATAGTTTCTCTCCTGTCTTTTGATAGCAGTGCTCCAGCTGGTAAGTGAGCTCAGTGATTTTCTCTGTCCCACCGAACACATTCTGTAGAATGTCCAGATAGTCCTGTGCATCACAGTCTGTTTTACTCATCTTGAGGTTGCGTATGGCCTCTAGAGCAGGCCCCTTCAAGCTCTCAGCAATTCTCTGCTTCTTTCTGTGGTCTGGGACTTCCCATTCTTCTAAGGCCTGAGTGGCACCGTCTAACCACTCCTCAAACCCCTCTTCACCCGAAGGTACAGGTTTCCTTCCAGAGAATATTCTGAGTTTTCTGTATCCCGACATTTGGTAGTCTGTAGGATCCTTCTTACACTGGGCTACAATTTCCCCCAGGACTGCGCATAATTCTGCGCTGAGGGTGGCAGGTGGCGATCCGGGACTTTCCTTTTTCTCCCTCTTTTCTGCTTTTGGGGTGGGTGATGGAGATAGTTTCGGTGTCTGAAACCGTCCTCCTGGCTTGAGCGGCAGCGCGTGTATTAGGCTATAAGTCTGATCATCTATTGCTTCTACACTTGGATTCTTGAAATGCTCTGGGACTCCGTTCTTCCACTCTATTAGTGCGTGGGTCAGTGAAGAATTCGACCTGACATCCACCACCCATACCTTCTGGTGCTGGGACAGTGACATCACTAGCTGCTTCTTCTTGCCAGATCCCTGGGAGTTCTATGACTACTACCCCGGCTGGATCTGTGCCGACCGCTTTGCACCACTGCCCTACTTCTAGTGGGTCCATGCTGGTGCTTTTGGCGCGTTACTTGCTGCAACAGGATCCCAGACTCGAGAGCCCCCACGTGTAGCGCTACCCCCAGTTAAGAGAGCTGCTGGATTTTGTTTCGGGCCCTGTGTACAGCACCGCCAACCCCCGGCAATCTTACTCGACCCACTCTGGCACAGTTAGTCTAGGGATTATACTTGTATCACAATCAAACAGTATTGCAAGGGTAACCTCTTTGCAATAAGACAACACACTGATGCGAGAGATCAAGTATAACGGTTTTACTTTAGTCTTAAAAGGGCATAGGCAGAACATAACACATACAACTCGCTTACAGAGCCCTGCAGCAATAGGTATAGCACGCAATAATGGCGCAGCGCGGTAATCCACCCCACGCAGCTATTATTGTATATGCGCCCTGTGGCGAACTAAAACAATAGTCTATCTCCCCTCCCTGGTCAGGCCTGACACAGAATAAATCTCAGTCTTTTCATTAAGGATTTCTTCGCATGCAAACTTTCGGTGGTGCAATTGGTGAAACAGTATTTTGTAATCCATAAGGTAGGCAGTCACAAGGAACACTATACTGGAGACCCTTTAACTCTGTCTCCAGTGGAACAACAAACAAACGATCGGTAGGCCAAGGCAGTCTATAGGCCTAAACACGGTACAGTCTATTGGATTGAGCAAGTGCTCGCTCACCACTCCGGACGCGATCCCAGTCCGGGACTTCCACCTGCTGTGTCTCCGCACACATCGTCCGTCACGATCCAACTGATGTCCTCACTCGACAAGTCAGATGCCACCCAGGCTCCGCAGTGGGGTGGAAGGCTCTTCGGAAGTTGCGCAAGGCCCCAGGCTTCAGGCCTTGCACTGCAGCAGATCCGCACAGGAAGAAGCTGTTGCTAGCAGTGCGGTGTCCAAAGAGGCCGAGCTCCGCCTCGCCTCCTTCTTAAATAGCCCCTCCCATGAATCTCTGCGGTGGCCAATTGCACTCTGGGTGCCGAACGGGGTTCTGGGTAACGTAGTCCCGGGGCCTTAAAGGAGACCCCACTACATGTACAAATTACCATTAATGTTATGCACTTTTCCTTATTTCCCAGATGTTTACCATTACTAAAACCTTTTTTTGAGACTTGAACCTTGGACTATGGTGACACAGTGGACATATGCCTGATGAACTGCCCTATGCCTTGTGGAAGTTGGCAACAACTGGTCGTAGTACTATTGTGTTTATTTTTGTATGATTTTTTTATATATGTGTCATAGGTATGTAGAGCATCTACCCCCATTTGGTGCAAGATGCTCTATTGAAAAATCTTTGTATTGAAGTTGACAAATCTATATTTTTAATTTATTATAGAGCTTGGCAAGCAACCCATCACCCAACTATGGCAGGGATGATGAGGAAAATACCATTACAGTTAAACACAACTCTTTGTACATGTGTAATGTTTGTATCGGTATGAGTTTTTATACTGTTTACATGCTTTTAATCTTTGTATAATAAATATTTGATATTTTATCATATTCAAGGTGGTACCATCAAAGTCCTTAATCTAGTTTTCTAGGATTTTTTTTTATACCCTTGAAGGACACAGCATCCTCCAATGGCCACTCCATGCATACGGCTAAGATCATGAAGGCCACGCCAACCAAATAGGTGATTCAATATGCTGGAAAACCTCTTGCAGCTTCTGAAGTTTCCTAAGCTTTCAAAGACTAATGTAACAGTTGTTTCTGTTTGCCAGGTGAGAGAAAACCCCATATGTTTTTCTTTTGGTTATTTTTTTATTTTATGATAAGTGGAGCCCGCATGGCGTCTGGTCCCTTCTACTGACCTCAAGCCAAACATACTTACAAAACCTAGACCTCTTCCACAGGGCAATCGATACATCCGCAAGGCGACCCGGATCCCAAAAGGCAGGAACGCAGCTGCTGTAACTGCGTTGGGCACACTTAACTGCCACCCGCTAATAGTAGAGCAGTAGATCCCTGTCATGTTGCTAGGCAGAACAGGGAAACGCCATCTGCCCGTTCTGCCGTTCCATGTCACGATCGCGGGCCCCCAGCGGACATAAAGTCCACGAGCACGCTCACTGAGTACTCGGCGGGTGTGCGCACGCCCACTAAGCCTAGATTTAAAGGGGATGTACAGGTACGCCCATTTGCCCAGCCGTGCAATTGTGCCGACATATATCATTGTGTGCTGGTCGGCAAGGGGTTAAAAAAAAAGACACCAAAGGAAATTTGTGTGAAAAAAATGATATAAATTTAATTTGGGTACAGTTTTGCATGACCGAGCAATAGCCAGTTAAAGTAGTGTAGTGCTGAATAACAAAAAAGGCCTGGTCACTAAGGGGGTAAAATCTTCCAAGTGGTTAATTGAGGTGATACTAAAAGGTTAATCTTTTAGGCCGGGTTCACACCTATGCGAATTGGTTGCGGCTTACACCGCATCCATTTCGCATAACATTATAAAATACATTGATTTCAATGAGGCTGGTTCACATATGTGCGATGCATTCGCACTGCTCATTGCCCAAAAAATGTGTGCGTTTTCTAGGCATTGTGGTGCGGCTCAGGTGCGAATTCAGGCCCATTATCTTCTATGGGCACGCATCTGATTCGCACATGTGTTCCGTTCTGAACAGGGATCTTGAGGGGGAACTCCACGCCAAATTTTAAATAAAAAACCGGCATGGGTTCCCCTCCAGGAGCATACCAGGCCCTTAGGTCTGGTATGGATTTTAACGGGAACCCCTACGCCGAAAAAAACCGGCGTGGGGGTCCCCCAAAATCCATACCAGACCCTTATTCGAGCATGCAGCCCGGCCGGTCAGGAAAGGGGGTAGGGACGAGCGAGCGCCCCCCTCCTGAACCGCACCAGGCCGCATGCCCTCAACATGGGGGGTAGGTGCTTTGGGGTAGGGGGGCGCCCTGCGGCCCCCCACCCCAAAGCATCCTGTCCCCATGTCGATGAGGACAGGGCCTTTTACCGACAACTCTGGCCCTTGGTTGTCGGGGTCTGCGGGCGGGGGGCTTATCGGAATCCGGGAGCCCCCTTTAATAAGGGGGCCCCCAGATCCTGGCCCCCACCCTATGTGAATGAGTATGGGGTACATCGTACCCCTACCCATTCACCTGGTGGAAAAAAAGTAAATAAAAAAACACACTACACAGGTTTTTAAAGTAATTTATTAGGCAGCTCCGGGGGTCTTCTTCTGACTTCGGGGCTCTTCTTCCAACTTCGGGGGTTCTCTTCTTCTGCTCTCCGGTGTCGTCTCCGGCCAGGGTTGTCGGGAAGAGGCCCTGTTCTCATCAACATGGGGACAGGGTGCTTTGGGTGGGGGGGCGCATGGCGCCCCCCCGCCCCAAAGCACCCACCCCCCATGTTGAGGGCATGCGGCTTGGTACGGTTCAGGAGGGGGGGCGCTCGCTCGTCCTCACCCCCTTTCCTGACCGGCCAGGCGGCGTGCTCGGATAAGGGTCTTTAGGGGGACCCCCACGTAGTTTTTTTTCAGCGGAGGGGTTACCATTAATATCCAAACTAGACCTAAGGGCCTGGTATGGAACCCATGCCGGTTTTTTATTTAAAATTCAGCGTGGAGTTCCCCCTCATGATAACAGCGGCGAGACTTCCCTCCCCTCTCCCAGGTCAGCTAAAACGCAAAGGAACCGCTGAACAACTGTTTGAGAACTTGGCAAAGAAACCGGAGCTCAAAAACGCAACGCACAAGTGTGAATCCGGCCTTAAAAAAACAAAAACAAAAAAACATGTCATACTTAAAGGGGTTGTAAAGGTTTATGTTTCTTCATCTTAATGCATCCTATGCATTAAGGTGAAAAAACACCTGGCTGTCACGGGCCCCCCAGCCTCCCCGTTTTACTTACCTGAGCCAGTTCACCTGCTCTGCGTGTCCCCCAGCGTTCACTTCTCCATGGAGTCTCAGCATTGATTGGATAGATTGATAGCAGCGCAGCCATTGGCTCCCGCTGCTGTCAATCAAATCCAATGACGTGGCCGCCGAGCATCTATGGACGCCGACTGTATGACACGGGAGCACGCCCGCAAGGTAACCCCCTCGGAAGAGAGTTTCCCAGAGGGGTTAGCTATTGCGGGGAGGAGCCGCGAGAGCCGCCGTGGGACCCTAGAACAGCAGGATGGGGTCCACTCTGTGCAAAACGAACTGTACAGTCGAGGTAAGTATAAGTTTGTTATTTAAGAAAATAAACCTTTACAACCCCTTTAACTGCTCTGTGTAATGGTTTTGCACAGAGCGGCCCCGAACCTCCTCTTCTGGGGTCCCTCGCTGGTGCTCCTGGGGGGCACTCGTGCGGGCGCACTCCCGAGTCCATTGACACAGACAGCGGGACTCGGTCACTGGATTTGATTGACAGCAGCGGGAGCCAATGGTTCCCACTGCTAACAATCTATCCAGTGAGGACCCAAGACAAGAGCTGGAGCTGCTGGGCTCAGCCTACATGCTGGAACGATCGGGTTCAGGTAAGAAAAAGGGGGGCTCTGGGGGGTTGCTGCACAACAAAAGGTTTTTCACCTTAATGCATTAAGGTGAAAAACCTGGAGACTTTAAAACCCCTTTAAAGATGATTTCCTATGATCGTCAGCTCCATCTAGTGGCCATAATGTGGTAATTTTTCCTGAAATACCTCCATATCTAAAAATAAATTATGGCCAAGACTCGTCACAGTTGGGCAAATGGTGGTCTTATTCGTTCAACTAATTTTTTTAAAAAATAGACCTTTACATTTTTTTGAAAGCTTACACCACAAACTTTAATCAGCAAATGAAAGGTAATCACTCAATTTTTCTTTTTCATTGTATTTTTATTGAAAGTTTTGCAATTTCACAAAATATGAAAACAAAACAGAAAATAAAACAAAATGGTCACAATGACCTACAACACCAAAGAGGCCCGTTTGTGGCATGCATAGAAAGGATTACCATTTACATTGCAGTCATATGGTAAGATAGCCCAGAAAAGAACTAAAGTGTGCAGCAGTAACCATAATGAAAGTAGGTATCAAACATAATACAATAAGGGTAGGTTTAAAGTGATTGTAAAGTCTCATTCTTTTTCCTATAAAAATAACAAACATGTTATACTTACCTGCTCTGTTGCAGTTTGATTTGCACAGAGCCGCCTGGATCCTCCTCTTCTGTGATCCTGGCCCCTCCCTCCTGTTCAGTGCCCCCACAGCAAGCAGTTTGTTATGGGGGCATCCGAGCTGAGTCACAGCTCCCTGTGTCCATTAAGACACGAAGACCCGACCCGGTCCTGCCCCCTCTCCCCCCTGATTGGCTAGCTGACTTTCACAGCAGCGGGAGCCAATGGCACCGCTGCTGTGTCTCAGCCAATCGGGAAGGAGAATCTCGGATGGCCGAGGGACTTGTGGACAGAGAGGGACCTCAGGTAAGTATTAGGGGGTGCTGGGAAGGCTGCTACACACAGAAGGCTTTTTATCTTAATTCTTGCACAGAATGCATTAAGATAAAAAACCTTCTGCCTTTACAACCCCTTTAAGGTACCAAAAGAAAAAAAAGACATACACCAGGGTCAAAATATTAGTGAGTGTAGTGGGGGACCAGCCAGAGGCTTCAATACCCAAACTGAATCTCGATTAACCACTTAACGACCGCTCACTGTACATATACGTCGGCACAATGGCACCGACAGGCACAATCACGTACAGTGTACGTGATTGCCTTTGTACAGTTGGGGGGTCCAATCGGACCCCCCTTCTGTACAGTGAGCGGTCGGAATTTGTCTGGGAGCGATCCGAGATGGGGGGGCGGCCATTCGATTCCGGCCACCCCCCCGCGAATGCTCCCGGCGAATGAGAATGCCCCCTCTGCCTGTGTAATGTAAACACAGGCAGAGGAAGCAGGAGGAAGTGATGTCATCTCTTGTGCGGCGCTCACATATACCGAGCGCCGTACAAGAGAAGACATCAAGGTTAGTGCACAAACACTACACTAACACCAGCACACATAGGCACATAAATCGCCCCCCCAGATCACCCCCCAGCCCCCAGTCACAGTGTCACTGATTGCAGTGACCATTTATTTACTGATCACTGCAATCAGTGACATTTGTGACTGTAAAAGTGTCACTACAGTTTAGTTTTAGGTCCAGTGTAGCCCCCAACCCCCCCCCCCTAATAAAGGTTTAACCCCTTGATCACCCCCCAGATAACCCTTTCACCCCCTAGCACCGCCGTCGCTAAGCGATCATTTTTCTGAAAGCTGTCTTAGCGTCGGTGATGCAGGTTTTTATAGCGTCAGGTACCCCCATATATTATCTAATAAAGGTTTTAACCCCCTAATTGCCCCTAGTTAACCCTTTCACCAGTGATCATCATATAAGTGTTACGGGTGACGCTGGTTAGTTAGTTTGCTTTTTATAGTGTCAGGGCACCCGCCGTATATAACCCAATAAAGGTTTAACCCCCTGATCGCCCGGCGGATGATATCAATTAGGTTTTAGCATCAGAGAGGGTCTGCGTCACACCCCAGGCAGCGTCAGGTTAGTGCCAGTAACGCTAACACCCACGCGTGAAGCATACACCCCCCTTAGTGGTATAGTATCTGAACAGATCAATATCTGATCTGATCAGATCTATACTAGCGTCCCCAGCAGTTTAGGGTTCCCAAAAACGCAGTGTTAGCGGGATCAGCCCAGATACCTGCTGGCACCTGCGTTTTGCCCCTCCGTCCAGCCCAGCCCACCCAAGTGCAGTATCGATCGATCACTGTCACTTACAAAACACAACACACATAACTGCAGCGTTCGCAGAGACAGGCCTGATCCCTGCGACTCCAGTGCTGTAGGAGGTGATTTCACCACCACAGTTAAAAAAAAAAAAAAGCATATATGCCGAAGCATGGGGGCAGCAGGGGCGGAGGAGCGATTTTGCTCCTAATGCCGCGTACATACGGTCGACATTCCGACGGAGGCTTGCCCGTGGAAAAGTTTGACCATGTGTGTGCGGCATAACTTTTTTGCGGGAGGATGCCCCAATGCTTCGGCATATATAAATGGTGCATGTATGCCCATCATTAGAAGTGGGTGGATGAATGGCGGTATTCTAATGGTGGGCATACCCACCGATCAATCTCTTTTTTCGTTCAGCCAACAGGCTGCATGAAAAAAAGATTACAATACATGTCCAACAAGGACCAGCAACGTACTGGTATGTTGCTGGACTTTGAATATTTATACCAGAATGATGCCTGCGGGTTTAGGTATCATCTTGGTATCATTCTTTTCAGCCAGTGGCCGGCTTTCATGTAAAAGCAATCCTAGTGGCTAATTAGCCTCTGGACTGCTTTTACAAGCAGTGGGAGGGAATGTCCCCCCCCGGATATAAAAAGCGCCATTGGGAAATTGGGAAAGCATTTTATCACACCGATCTTGGTGTGGTCAGATGCTTTGAGGGCAGAGGAAAGATCTAGGGTCTAGAAGACCCCAGTTTTTTCAAAAAAAGAGTACCTGTCACTACCTATTGCTATCATAGGGGATATTTACATTCCCTGAGATAACAATAAAAATGATTAAAAAAAAAAATATATGGAAGGAACAATTTAAAAATAAAATAAAAAAGCAAAATTAATAATAAAAAAAAAAAGCACCCCTGTCCTGCCCTGCTCTTGCCCAATGGCGAACGCAAGCGTCGGTCTGGCGTCATATGTAAACAGCAATTGCACCATGCATGTGAGGTATCACCGCGAAAGTCAGATCGAGGGCAGTAATTTTAGCAGTAGACCTCCTCTGTAAATCTAACGGGGTAACCTGTAAAGGCTTTTAAAGGCTTTTAAAAATTTATGTAGTTTGTCGCCAATGCGCGTTTGTGCGAAATTTTAAAGCATGTTGTGTTTGGTATCTATGTACTCGGCCTAAGATCATCTTTTTTATTTCATCAAACATTTGGGCAATATAGTGTGTTTTAGTGCATTAAAATAAAAAAAAAGTGTATTTTTCCCCAAAAAATGCATTTGAAAAATCGCTGCGCAAATACTGTGTAGAAAAAAAAATGCAACACCCACCATTTTATTCTGTAGGGCCTTTGCTTTAAAAATATATATAATGTTTGGGGGTTTAACATAATTTTCTTGCAAAAAAAAATATGTTTTCATGTAAACAAAAAGTGTCAAAAAGGACTTTGTCTTCAAGTGGTTAGAAGAGTGGATGTAAGCTTCCTAATGTTGTGTGTAAAATGCCAGAACAGTTCAAAACCCCCCCAAATGACCCCATTTTGGAAAGTAGACACCCCAAGCTATATACTGAGAGGCATGTCGAGTCCATGGAATATTTTATATGTTGACACAAGTTGCGGAAAAAAGACAATTTTTTATTTATTTTTTGCACATAGTTGTCACTAAATGATATATTGCTCAAACATGCCATGGGCATATGTGGAATTACACCCCAAAATACATTCTGTTGCTTCTCCTGAGTACGGGGATACCACATGTGTGGGACTTTTTGGGAGCCTAGTCGCGTACGGGACCCCAAAAACCAATCACCGCCTTCAGGCTTTCTAAGGGTGTAAATTTTTGATTTCACTTCTCACTGCCTATCACAGTTTCGGAGGCCATGGAATGCCCAGATGGCACAAAACCCCCCAAAATGACCCCATTTTAGAAAGTAGACACCCCAAGCTATTTGCTGAGAGGTATTGTGAGTATTTTGCAGATCTCGCTTTTTGTCACAAAGTTTTGAAAATTAAAAAAAAAAAAAAATGTTCTTTCTTCATTTTCAAAAACAAATGAGAGCTGTAAAATACTCACCATGCCTCTCAGCAAACAGCTTGGGGTGTCTACTTTCCAAAATGGGGTCATTTGGGGGGGTTTTGTGCTATTTTGGCATTTTATGGCCTTCGAAACTGTGATAGGTAGTGAGGAGTCAAATCAAAAATTTGTGCCTAGAAATCCTGAAGGCGGTGCTTGGTTTTCGGGGTCCCGTACGCGGCTAGGCTCCTAAAAAGTCCCACACATGTGGTATCCCCGTACTCAGGAGAAGCAGCAAAATGTATTTTGGGGTGCAATTCCACATATAACCATGGCATGTGTGAGCAATATATCATTTAGTGACAACTTTTTGTATTTTTTTTTGTCATTATTCAATCACTTGGGACAAAAAAAAAAATATTCAATGGGCTCAACAGGCCTCTCAGCAATTTCCTTGGGGTGTCTACTTTCTAAAATGGGGTCATTTGGGGGGGTTTTGTGCTATTTTGGCATTTTATGGCCTTCAAAACTGTGATAGGTAGTAAGGAGTGAAATCAAAAATTTGCGCCCTTAGAAATCCTGAAGGCGGTGCTTGGTTTCCGGGGTCCCGTACGTGGCTAGGCTCCTAAAAAGTCCCACACATGTGGTATCCCCGTATTCAGGGGAAGCAGCAGAATGTATTTTGGGGTGCAATTCCACATATAACCATGGCATGTGTGAGCAATATATCATTTAGTGACAACTTTTTGTAATTTTTTTTTTTTTTTTGTCATTATTCAATCACTTGGGACAAAAAAAAAAAATATTCAATGGGCTCAACATGCCTCTCAGCAATTTCCTTGGGGTGTCTACTTTCTAAAATGGGGTAATTTGGGGGGGGGGTTTGTACTGCCCTGCCATTTTAGCACCTCAAGAAATTAGATAGGCAGTCATAAATTAAAAGCTGTGTAAATTCCAGAAAATGTACCCTAGTTTGTAAACGCTATAACTTTTGCGCAAACCAATAAATATACGCTTATTGACATTTTTTTTTACTAAAGACATGTGGCTGAATTCATTTTGGCCTAAATGTATGACTAAAATTGAGTTTATTCGATTTTTCTTATAACAAAAAGTAGAAAATATCATTTTTTTTCAAAATTTTCGGTCTTTTTCCGTTTATATCGCAAAAAATAAAAATCGCAGAGGCAATCGAATACCATTAAAAGAAAGCTCTATTTGTGGGAAGAAAAGGACGCAAATTTCGTTTGGGTACAACATTGCATGTCCGCACAATTTACAGTTAAAGCAGCGCAGTGCAAAATTCTGAAATCACCTTTGGTCCTTTAGCTACCAAATGGTCCGGGGCTTAAGTGGTTAAGATGCAGGAGGGGAGCCATACTCAGAATGGTCCCAGGTGTCCCATATCTCATTAAATTAGGACATTGTATCATTTATCAAAGCCGTCAGATATTTCATTCTCCATACCTCAGATATAACCTTCCAAAGCTGAACCAGAGAAGAGAAGGAGGGGGGGGGGAGGTGATAACGAATTCAATGGGATGGTTTTCTTGGCTGCCAATAAAAAATACAAGATTAGTTTGTGGGTTTTCTAATGCCTGGGAAAGGAATGCCTAAGAGGTAATGCATCAGGTTCAATGGAAGGGGTAGCTCAAGCAGTTGTTGGGATGGTTTTCTTGGCTGCCAATAAAAAATACAAGATTAGTTTGTGGGTTTTCTAATGCCTGGGAAAGGAATGCCTAAGAGGTAATGCATCAGGTTCAATGGAAGGGGTAGCTCAAGCAGTTGTTGGGATGGTTTTCTTGGCTGCCACTAAAATATACAAGATTAGTTTGTTTGTGGGTTTTCTAATGTCTGGGAAGGGAAGGTCTAAGAGGTAATGCATCGGGTTCAATAGAAGGGGTAGCTCAAGCAGTTGTTGGGATG
This sequence comes from Rana muscosa, assembly GCA_029206835.1. Lineage (NCBI taxonomy): Eukaryota > Metazoa > Chordata > Amphibia > Anura > Ranidae > Rana > Rana muscosa. Next base: position 24,166,197 of record JARGYO010000094.1, on the reverse strand, counting down.
GTTTGCTTGGCTGACATTAAAATATACAAGATTAGTTTAGTTTGTTTGTGGGTTTTCTAATGCCTGGGAAGGGAAGGCCTAAGAGGTGATGCATTGGGTTCAATGGAAAGGGTAGCTCAAGCAGTCGTTGGGATGGTTTTCTTGGCTGCCACTAAAATATACAAGATTCGTTTTTGTTTGTGGGTTTTCGAACGCCTGGGAAGGGAAGGTCTAAGAGGTAATGCATCGGGTTCAACGGAAGGGGTAGCTCAAGCAGTCGTTGGAGCAGAGACATTACAGTAACCCAAAACGGCTTTATCGGCTCAAATTGCCCAAAAATATGACAAATGGGAACCAACTTCTGTACCACAACGCCAACATAAAGAGGAGAGTCTTGGCAATGTAATACTTCAGGTTTACTGTACCAAAACATTAGGATTTTGAAAGCAGTCTCTCTCTGCACCACATATCACAAGATTTTAGAAGTAGAGGACCTAAAACTAACAAGGAAGGGTGATGGGCCGCTGAAGAATATGTTACCATATAGGTATGAAGGTCCTCGGAAAGAGGAGATGCCTCATGAAGTAATTTGTACATAGAGGATATTAGATGTAATTAATGAGGTCCCTGGACACATATGTATTCAAGGGTAGTGGGTTTAGGCAATATAAAGGGATGGGGAAAGGGTGGAAAGGTAATGTTTAATTTGGAGATAAGAAAAAAACATATGTTTAGTGATATGATATTTGAATTGGACGTCGATAAAGGGTGAACAAAGTGATGCAGCTGAAACAGTGTGGCTTTGGCCAAGACTCCATATGGGCATAAGATAGGCTATCAGAAATTAGAGGGTTGACGATTACATTAGATAAGGGGGGCATGGTGAAGAGAGATAGTAATTGGTTCCAGACATAACCCTCGCAGACTAATGTCATTATGCATAGAGGCAGACTAGATCAGAGAGCAGGGTAGAGAGAACCCATCTCAATTTCTGACCATCTATTTGGTGCATATTGACTCGACCAGAAGGCAACGGGACGTAGATGGGTGGTATAGTAGTAGCACTTAATAACATCAGGGGCACCCAATCCTCTGTGGGATCTAGGGGAAAACACCACTAAACTGGCAATCCGGTGGACTTTATTGTGCCAAATAAAATTGAGGAACCAACGTTTGGGAGTTTTGATGTGAGATAAGAGTACTGGCACAGGCAACGTTTCAAAAAAGTCAAGCAATTTAGGCATAATAGACATTTTTAAAACATCCATGAGATAAGATAGGTGTCCCAGCGCTTCAACATGTTATTAATGTCCTAGAGTAGAGGGGAGTAATTAACAGAATATAGAGAGTATGTAGGGGATATCTGCACTCCTAAATATTTGAGGGAATTTCTTCTTGTGAAAAAAAAATATTTAAGGAAATGAAGGCACCATCGGTAGGGGTATGTCTGCTGTAAAGTGGCCAGAATGTTGGGGGGGGGGGGCGCTATAGAGAGACATAGCCAAACTGAGTCAATAGGGCGTGCAGAGAAGGATGGAAGAGAAGGGGGTGTGTCAAGGTCAACAATATATTGTCTGCAAATAGTTATCATAGTTCTATCACATGGGGACCCCCACTATCATTTTTATTTTTCTACTGCTATCAATGGCCAACACAGTACAACACTTCATCCATGTCTTTGGTGATCTCTGATCTCCTTATGAAGTGTTTCTTACATGATGAAGATCAGCCATGGAGTATATCTGAGGTGTATATCAGGGTGTGCTTCTTCCCCACATGAGACCTGTGATGTCCAGCAACATTCATATAGAAGACATTTCCCGCACTCAAGGCACTAATACACCTCAAGGGTTGTGTGGGATCCCTGATGTACAAGAAGACAGGACTTCTGTGAAAAACATTTCCCGCACTCCAGACAGTAATACAGCTTCTCTTCCGTGTGAGATCTCTAATGTTGGGAAAGATTGGACTTCGGAAAAAAAAAAATTCCACACTTAGAACAGGAATACGGCATCTTTTCCGTGTGCACTCTCCGATGTCTGCTAAGACTGGACCCATTTGAAAAACATTTCTCACAATCAGGACAGGAATACGGTTTCTCCCCCGTGTGAGATCTCTGATGTGTGTAAAGATTGAACTTCTGTGAAAAACATTTCCCGCACTCAGGACAGGAATACGGTTTCTCCCCCGTGTGAGATCTCTGATGTTTGTGAAGATTGAACTTCTGTGAAAAACATTTCCCACACTCAGGACAGGAATACGGCTTCTCTCCTATGTGAGATCTTTTATGCCTATTAAGATGGGATTCATAACGGAAACACTTCCCGCACTCAGTACAGGAAAACCTCTTATCTGTTGGAAGGACGGCACCGTCCCTCACAGTCTGAGGTTCCTCAGGATAAGAGGAATACGATGGTCCGGCACCGTCCCGCACAGTCTGAGGTTCCTCAGGATAAGAGGAATACGATGGTCCGGCACCGTCCCGCACAGTCTGAGGTTCCTCAGGATAAGAGGAATACGATGGTCCGGCACCGTCCCGCACAGTCTGAGGTTCCTCAGGATAAGAGGAATACGATGGTCCGGCACCGTCCCGCACAGTCTGAGGTTCCTCAGGATAAGAGGAATACGATGGTCCGGCACCGTCCCGCACAGTCTGAGGTTCCTCAGGATAAGAGGAATACGATGGTCCGGCACCGTCCCGCACAGTCTGAGGTTCCTCAGGATAAGAGGAATACGATGGTCCGGCACCGTCCCGCACAGTCTGAGGTTCCTCAGGATAAGAGGAATACGATGGTCCATCTACACTGTGTGGTGCCGGATGGACATTTGAGTTAGCCGGGTTTTCTCCTGGACTATACTGTGTGATGTCCTCATCTTCTACTTTACAGTCTGGAGACAAAGTGAGACAATCCTCTGAGGTTTTCCTCATCTCCCGTCCATCTACTAAAATAGAAATAAAAAGATTATTACTAGACATGAGCAGATTGGTTCCCCTAAACCAGGACTCCGCCCACATCAGGCAGCTTTGTCTCTGAGGATCTTACAATTCCACCCTCAAGGTAACTAGTAAATGGGCCCTCTGATCTCCTACCAGTTCATTTCTTTTTTTTAAACTCGTTTTATTGAAAAAGGTACATGACAATTAGTTATCAAATGCGCTCAACATGAGCGAACAAAACAGTGCGGTACATCTTACAGTGCAAAACGTTCAATGTCTTTACAAGTACAGATAGTTGATCTGGTATCCTGTCATTGGACCCAATCAGGGACAGCCAAAAGGGCTGAACCTACCAGGGTCTGCGGATTCCAGTGGCCCCAGTATTAATCGACAGTGATAAAGGTGAATGATCTGACACTCCCCTAAGCAGATATGTGATAGAGGACAATTTGGTGAGAAACTTATTACCTAATGCCAAATCAATTCTTGAGAGATGGCCTCTGCTGGGGATGGACCATGAATGTGCCCTGGTATCGGGATTGGAAACCCGCCATAAGTCACTCCAACCAAACTCGGAGACCAAGAAACCGAAAGCAGACACTGTCTGGGACTGCGTGGCCGGAGGGTCACTATGTCTATCCATAACCGGGTCCAAGAGCAGGTTGTAATCACCTAAACATAAAACATACGGGGGGCGTGGCTTGATGGTGGAGAGAGCAGTCGCATAGATTCCTAGCTCTGGCTCTCAATTATCATCCTTACCTTAGCCTGGGTCCTATCTCCTCGCTGAAGGTACTGATCTGCTCCCCACAGCTGTGGGCATCTATCAGGCTGGCCGACAGGGTGAAATACGGGCCGCCCCGGTCCCCCATCCACTGCAGAACAACTGGCGCGGTTCCAGAGGCAAGATGGCGCCGGGACACGTGCAGAGCAAGCAGACACACTGCAGGCCTCCTCCTCTGCTGACCGGAGCTCTGCTACAGGGGTGAGTGCTTCAATCCCTGCCATCTTCCACACACAAACGGACCCTGCTGTCCCAAGACTCCCAGCAGTTTGATGAGAGTGGCCAGGCTGTGGATTCTCCCCCTGCTGAGCCTACACTGTCCTCCATGATGCTGGCTATTCAGGATTGTAAGGCCTCTCTCTCTACTCAGATAGCCTCTATCTGCATGGACTTTTCATTACTGAAACAAGATGTCCAGAACCTCCGTGATAGAACTGGAGATGCGGAGGAACGTATTAGTACCCTGGAGGACACTGTGAATCCCCTGTCAGTTACTATGCGTGATATTAATAGCGAGATGGCGGCACTCGAAAATCGATGATTTGGAAAATCATTCTCGCAGGAACAATCTCAGATTTGTAGGGTTCCCGGAACGTGCGGTGGGCCCCCATCCTGAAAAATTTCTTTATTCCTGGTTGCGGGACATTTTTGGTACTGATGTGCCCTCATTCCCATGTTATTGAGCGCTCGCACCGCACCCCTCCTCGCCCCCTCCAGAGGGCGCACCACCGCGCTCCATTATTGCACGCATCCTCAACTTCCAGGATAAAGTTGCCATTCTGCGCCTAGCACGACAAAAAATCCCGCTTAAATACAATGGTAACATCTCCGTCTATCCTGACTTTTTTGCTGAAGTTCAACGCCAGTGAATCTCCTTCTTGGCAGTGAAATCTCGCCTGCGCACAGAAGGCCTGTCCTATGCCATGCTCTTCCCTGCCAAGCTGCGCATCATCCATGATGGTAAGGCTCACTTCTACACCAACCCCAAGGAGGCCATGGCGTTGCTGAATGACCGCAATAGCGTTGCTCACAGACGCAGAGGTGACTGATAATGCCACTGGCCCTAAGACACTACTTGCCAGCTGCCTTACTACCGGATCCCTGTGCATCCATGTGTGTATTCTGTGTCTTCACTGCAACCGTTTTCGCCACCTTGTCCCCTTTGCCGGGTGATACTCCTAACCCCCCCCAAGTCGGATACTGCGATTTGCTTATCCATCCCTCCAGGCCTCCATCTCTGGACTTTATCCTTCACCTGTACTGTTTGCCATCCCGTCCTGTCTGGAGTGGAGGTCCTCAGATTCTGCACTTCCCCACGGCTGACAAGGCCATGCATTCTACACCAGGACATGTTTATTATTTTTTTACCACCGGTTGAGAGCCTCACCGGACTCCACACTACACTACCCTCTCACCAGTTAGTGGCCACGGAACAGTTTTTTGACCTCCACTGGTTTTATCGTCAGGACGGTCTTTAAGTTTGGGATCCAAGGCTCGCTATGTTTGGGATGGCCGAGCGGGGTGGGGGGCAAAGGGTTTTATGGGACTTAGTTGGTGTTTTTTTTCCCCCTTTCCTTTTTTCTAAGCTCCTTTTTTACACTTTTTGACTTCTATATTTTTTTTCTCAGGTTGCTGCCTATGGCGGACTGTTAACGTTTTTATTTTTTCCATTACTGGCTCATATTTTCCTGCTGGCAGATCCACTCACTTTTTTCACTTTTTTATTCATGTGCTTCTTGTATGTGCTTCAGGTGGCGTGGCCTATCTGGTCATTTATGTTCTTGTATTCATGTTACTCTGTGCAAGTGTATCACTCGGCCCAGCCCCCCGCGTCATTGATTTGATTGACAGCAGCCGGAGCCAATGGCTGCGCTGCTATCAATTATCCAATGAAGAGCCCACAGGAGCTAGGGGAAAGCAATGCGGGATCGCGCCCATGGAGATTCAAGGCTCAGGTAAGTAAAACGGGGGCTCGGGGGGGGGGGTGCCGGAGAGTGCAATGTGTTTTTTCACCTTAATGCATAGGATGCATTAAGAAAACAGAAAACAAAGCTTTACAACCCCTTTGAGCTCTCACAAAACAAAGGGGGGGGGGGGATGTACATTCTACATTGCTATTGTTAGATGAAATACACAGTGTCAGACTGAACAATGGCAAATGCACATAATACCCGTATTGCAGTATGTATAACACTACCAGAGTTCAGAACCCCCCCCCCCCCCCCCCAATTTAGTAGGTAGACAACAGAAGCTATTTGGATAAGGAGTTCCGGGTTCATCCAGAAGAGGGCAGCAACACACCAGGTATGACTAGAAGTCTGAAACACAGAAAACCTACAAAAAAAAAAAAAAAGGCAATGCAGAAAAAAATAATAGTGGTGAAAAAAATAAGAACCCGGTGTTAAATTGAAATGGTAGTCTGTGTAGTTCAGTATTACGTTGCTCCAAACAGTGGAAAAAGGAAAAATAGAAAAATTGCAGACATTCACTGCCAGTGCAGCAAAGGCATTTACTTGAAAACAAAAGAAACAAACAAAAAGGGAGCTTTCATGTAATAGGATTACTATCAAGCACTTGTTGCATAAAACAATGTAGATCTAGGACAAGCAAGGTAAAGGAATCTCCCCAACAACAATGCTATTCCAGAATAATCAGGACGGATGCCGTTTTGCATTCAACCACTCTTGAGCTGCATCAGGGGTAATGAAGGAGAGCAGACGACCCGCAATAAATCACTCTCAACTGAGAAGGGAAAGACATAGCGTAGACGATCCCATCTTCCCTCATCTTCCGTTTAACCTCTGTGAATGTGGCTCTTTGTTTCTGCAATGCGATCGAGAAATCCGGAGATCTGCACATTTTCAAAGTTGATCATGCCTTTCTCTTGGGCCTTACGAAGCACCAGATCACGATCCTTACAGTTGAGCATTCTGGCCAGTAGTGATGAGCCGAACACCCCCGGGTTCGGTTCGCACCAGAACCCGCGAACGGACCGAAAGTTCGCACGAACATTAGAACCCTATTAAATACCATGGATGCGAACGTTCGGATTCTAAAGTGCTAATTATAACGACTATTATCCATGTTATTGTCCGAAACAGAGTTTGGGAACCCGGCTTCTGCACCAGGGGACATGTATCAATGCAAAAAGAAGTTTTAAAAACGGACGTTTTCCGGGAGCAGTCATTTTAATGATGCATAAAGTGAAAAAAAAAAGTCAAATATTCCTTTAAATATTGTACCTGGGGGGTGTCTAAAGTATGCCTGTGAAGTGCCACGTGTTTCCCGTGTTTAGAATTGTCCCTGCACAAAATAACATTTCTAAAGGGAAAAAAGCCATTTAAAACTGCTTGCGGCTTTAATGCAATGTGTGGTCCCGGTAATATGGATGAAAATCTTTAGGAAAAATGGCATAGCTACCCCATCAACCCCCCCCCCCCCCCTACCCCAGCCCATTACCAGCCCCTTTGGGTCTTGTATGGATATTAAGGGGAACCCCGCACACAAAATAAAAAAGGACCTATATACTCTGAATAGCGGTATACAGGCGGTGCATACAAGACAGGGACTGTAGGTTTGTTCTTATGTAGAATCTGTTTGTAATTTTGAACAGCTGCATTGTTTAAGTGGAGCTCCATGCCAAATTCCTTTTTTTTAGCTTTTTGTAAAACAAAGGGAACGGTTATCACCCCGTCACATTTTTTTTGCGGTCTGTTCAGAACATTTCACCTCACTTTGCGTCCCAATGACAACTGTTTTTGAAATGTGGTGTTTTTATTGAAACAAGGATTGGTGATAAAGCATCAGTAGAGAGGAGACACCTTTCTCCCATATTAATTCTTACAGGAGAGAATTTTCCTTCCAAGGGGTAGATTTCCTCTCACTTCCTGTTGTCTTCTTCCGTTTGCAAGTAGTAGTAGTTTGTAAGTTGGATGTTTGAAAGTAGGGACCTGCCGTATATACTCTGCAGAAATTGGCCCCTTAGGTGTTGGTGTTGGCACAACACTGAAAGCACTCACAGTTATTCTTGGTGGGTGCTGGAACGCCCTGCTGTCAACTATAATATCAGGAATTGTAATAACATATAATTGTTGATCAGTGGTAGTAAAAATTGGGCCTTTGATGGTGGTGCTGGTGCCACAACACTGTAAGGCCTGACAGTTACTCTTGGTGGGCGCAGCAATGGGCCCTGCTGTGAATTATTAGATCAATAATTATAATTGCATGCCCCTGTTGAACAGGGGCTGAAAAATTGGGCCTTTGGTGGTGGTGGTGGTGGTGATGGTGGTGCTGGTGCCACAACACTGTAAGGCCTGACAGTTACTCTTGGTGGGCGCAGCAATGCTCCCTGCTGTGAATTATTAGATCAATAATTATAATTGCATGCCCCTGTTGAACAGGGGCTGAAAAATTGGGCCTTTGGTGGTGGTGGTGGTGGTGATGGTGGTGCTGGTGCCACAACACTGTAAGGCCTGACAGTTACTCTTGGTGGGCGCAGCAATGGGCCCTGATGTGAATTATTAGATCAATAATTATAATTGCATGCCCCTGTTGAACAGGGGCAGAAAAATTGGGCCTTTGTTGGTGGTGGTGGTGGTGATGGTGGTGCTGGTGCCACAACACTGTAAGACCTGACAGTTACTCTTGGTGGGCGCAGCAATGGGCCCTGCTGTGAATTATTAGATCAATAATTATAATTGCATGCCCCTGTTGAACAGGGGCTTAAAAATTGGGCCTTTGGTGGTGGTGGTGGTGGTGATGGTGGTGCTGGTGCCACAACACTGTAAGGCCTGACAGTTACTCATGGTGGGCGCAGCAATGGGCCCTGCTGTGAATTATTAGATCAATAATTATAATTGCATGCCCCTGTTGAACAGGGGCTGAAAAATTGGGCCTTAGGCACTGGTGGCACAACACTGCAACCCCTCACAGATACTGTACTTGGAGCACAGCAATGAGGCCTGTTGCAAAGTATTGCATCAAAAATTTTAATTACACGCCCCTGTTAAACAGGGGCTGAAAAATTGGGCCTTAGCCACTGGTGGCGTCACCCATAAACCAAAATGATCTTCCAAGCTATCATCGTTAATCGTATCATTGAGGAGGAGGAGGAGGATAGCCAGTCAACATAACAGCACAGGCACTCAGCATCAGTCTTGAAGGGATGTGACATTTTAAAATCAATTAGTCTGTTATATCAGCATCTGGTGTGTGGTAGCTGGTGGTGATCCAAGACTGGTTCATCTTGATGAAAGTCAGTCGATCAACCGAGTCGGTGGACAGGCGCACCCTGTGATCCGTGACAAATCCTCCAGCAGCACTGAATGTGCGTTCTGAAAGAACGCTGGATGCAGGACAGGCCAGTAGCTCAATTGCATACTGTGCAAGCTCTGGCCAGTGATCCATCCTCAAGACCCAGTAAGCCAGAGGATTTTCGGTGGGGAAGGTGTCCAAGTCTGACCTTGCCCCTAGGTATTCCTGGACCATGTATATCAGACGCTGGCGATGGTTGCTGGAACCGATCATACTTTGGGAATGCGGACTAAAGAATTGTCTGAACGCATCGGTCAGACGGCCACCTTCCCCACCGCTCCTTCTTTGACTGCCCGAAGCCTCAGCAACTCGTTGTCCAGGACCAGGAGTTTGTAACCTCCCAGTCTCTGGGAACGCGTTGCACAGACCTTTCTGCAAGGCCTCCCGGAGTTGTCTCATCCTCTGCTCCCTCTGCGACGGTACGATAAGGTCCGCAACCTTACCCTTGTACCGTGGATCAAGGAGAGTGGCCAGCCAGTAATGGTCCCTCTCCTTGATCCGAAGAATACGAGGATCCTTCCGCAGACTTTGCAGGATCAGGGAGGCCATGCAGCGTAGGTTAGCTGAGGCATTCAGTCCGGAGTCCTCTGGGTCACTAAGGACGACATGATCCGCAGCCACCTCCTCCCAGCCACGTACAAGTCCACTGGTTTCTTGGGACTGTAAATCATCCCTAAAAGACTGCTGCTGATGATGCTGAGTGCCAGCCTCCACCTCCATGCTGACACAATCCTCCTCCTCCTCCTCCTCCTCCTCCTCTACCTGTGCGATGGGTGGGACAGAAGGAACACTGTCTGGGTAAAGGGGGCCTTGAGAGGCAAGGAAGTCCTCCTCTTCCTGCCTCTGTTCTGCCTCAAGTGCCCTGTCCATTATTCCACGCAGCGTGTGCTCCAACAGGTGGACAAGAGGTACAGTGTCACTGATGCATGCACTGTCACTGCTCACCATCCTCGTGGCCTCCTCAAATGGTGCCAGGACAGTGCATGCATCCCTGATCATGCCCCACTGGCGTGGTGAAAAAACCCTGAGCTCCCCTGACCCTGTCCTGGTGCCTTAGTCGCACAGGTACTCATTGATGGCCCTCTGCTGCATGTGCAGCCGCTGCAGCATGGCCAACGTTGAGTTCCACCTGGTGGGCATGTCACATATAAGGCGGTTCTTGGGCAGGTTCAACTCCTTTTGAAGCTCAGCCAGGCGAGCACTGGCATTATAAGATCTGCGGAAATGCACACAGACTTTCCTGGCCTGCCTCAGGACATCCTGTAAGCCCGGGTACCTGCCCAAGAACCGCTGCACCACCAGGTTAAGGACGTGAGCCATACAGGGCACATGGGTCAGTTGTCCCTGTCGGAGGGCGGAGAGGAGGTTGGTGCCATTGTCGCAAACCACCATTCCTGGCTTAAGCTGGCGTGGCGTCAACCACCTCTCGGCTTGCCCCTGCAGAGCAGACAGGACCTCTGCCCCAGTGTGGCTCCTGTCCCCCAAACACACCAGCGCAAGCACGGCATGGCATCTTTTTGCCTGCGTACTTGCGTAGCCCCTTGAACACCTACGGAGCACCGCTGGTTCAGAGGACAAACCACAGGAAGAGGCCATGGAGGAAGAAGAAGAGGAGGGGGTGGAGGAGAGAGGTGTGTCACAACCAGTAGTAGCATTTTGGAGGCGTGGCGGTGGAACAACCTCCAACACTACTGCACCTTGTCCTGCATCCTTCCCAGCTGCCAAAAGAGTGACCCAATGGGCCGTGAAAGAAAGGTAACGTCCCTGTCCATGCCTGCTGGACCATGAGTCAGCGGTAATATGCACCTTACCGCTGACCGCCCTGTCCAGCGAGGCCAAGACATTGCCTTCCACATGCCTGTAGAGAGCCGGAATCGCCTTCCGTGCGAAAAAGTGGCGTTTGGGAACCTGCCACTGAGGAACCGCACATTGCACAAACTCACGGAAGGGGGCCGAGTCTACCAACTGAAAAGGCAGCAGTTGAAGCGCTAGCAATTTAGCCAAGCTAGCATTCAACCGCTGGGCATGTGGATTGCTGTTAGTGAACTTCTTTCGACGGTCCAGCAGCTGGGGCAGGGAAATTTGCCTGCTAGAATCGGACGTTGGTGTACTGCTAGCAGAGTGCCCGCAAGTACTTGCCTGTGACACACCTAATTCTACACCTTCATTCCTCTCAGAGCAGGTTTCAGAGAGGAGTGAAGGTATAGTGGGGTTGGAGATCCCAGCTGATGCGGTGCAAGAAGAGGTCAGCTTTGTTCTTTGGTGTGGGTCTTTAAGGTAGGCTTGCCAACGAGCTGCATGGCAGGTCAACATATGTCTGATCAAGCATGTGGTGCCCAAGCGGCTGATGTTTTGGCCACGCGATATACGCTTGAGACATATGTTGCAAACAGCAGCTGTGCGATCTGATGCACTCGCCTCAAAAAAGGCCCACACCAAAGAACTTTTTGAATGACGGGCAGAGGCAGCGCCCTGCACAGGCGGAGCTCTGCGGTGTGATTCCGTCGGTGTGCTGCCCATACGCTGGCCACTCAAGGGCATCCTGCCTCGTTGGAGATGTGCCTCCTCCTCATCCTCCTCCTCCTCCTCCTCCTCTCTCCTATTAGGCACCCACGTGGAGTCAGTGACCTCATCATCCCCTCCCTCCTCATCACTGAAGCCAATCTGGCAGTATGCTGCAGCTGCTGGAGCATGACTGCCAGATTGGTGTCCTTCTTGAGCATCCCCTCTCTCTGCTCTCACGCTGCTGCCTTCCTCTAGCTGGGTATCATCATCAGATCCTTCCAAATGCTGGGCATCCTCCTGGAGCATGTACCCAACACTGTGCTCAAACAGTTCGGGTGACTCCTCAGGAGGAGGACATGGTGGGTCTAGGGAAGAATTGACTAATGAAGATAATGATACCAGAGAAGAGGATGCTTTGGCAGCTGCTTTGCCAGTACCCTGAGCCTGGGTGAGAGAGGATGAGGAGGATGAGGTGGGCTTGGTCATCCACTCTACCAAGTCTTCGGCATGATGTGGCTCAACATGTCCAGCTGCCGAAAAGAAGGACAAGCATGTCCCATGACCATGTGCTGATGACAATGCACCACGTCCACGACCAGCACTGTTGCCCCCAGACACAGAGCCTGCTTGCCCTCTTTTTTTGCCTCCTGACTGTCTGCCTCTCCTTGGTTGCCTTCCAGACATTTTAATGGATGGCCTGCAGGGAGATGGGAAAAAGAGCAATAAGGGCTACCTTCAGGTGTATACTGTGCAGGAGGCTTAGCAACAATGACACTGACACTGTCCCCTGCCTATCCTTCTCTGTCCCTAAACTCAAGGATTGAAAATATGGTTCAGCAAAATAGTTTTAGAACAGAATAGCACACTGACACTTTCCCTCACTGTCCTACTCTGTCCCTCCCTACAAACAAGATTTAGCACAGAATAGCACACTGATAATTTCTACGAGTGTCCTTCTCTGTCCCTAAACTCAAGGATTGAAAATATGGAACAGCAAAATTGGTTTAGAACAGAATAGCACACTGTCAGTTTCACTCACTGTACCTCTCTGTCCCTAAACTCAAGGATTGAAAATATGGTTCAGCAAAATAGTTTTAGAACAGAATAGCACACTGACACTTTCCCTCACTGTCCTACTCTGTCCCTCCCTACAAACAAGATTTAGCACAGAATAGCACACTGATAATTTCTACGAGTGTCCTTCTCTGTCCCTAAACTCAAGGATTGAAAATATGGAACAGCAAAATTGGTTTGGAAAAGAATAGCACACTGTCAGTTTCACTCACTGCACCTCTCTGTCCCTAAACTCAAGGATTGAAAATATGGTTCAGCAAAATAGTTTTAGAACAGAATAGCACACTGACACTTTCCCTCACTGTCCTACTCTGTCCCTCCCTACAAACAAGATTTAGCACAGAATAGCACACTGATAATTTCTACGAGTGTCCTTCTCTGTCCCTAAACTCAAGGATTGAAAATATGGAACAGCAAAATTGGTTTAGAACAGAATAGCACACTGTCAGTTTCACTCACTGTACCTCTCTGTCCCTAAACTCAAGGATTGAAAATATGGTTCAGCAAAATAGTTTTAGAACAGAATAGCACACTGACACTTTCCCTCACTGTACCTCTCTGTCCCTAAACTCAAGGATTGAAAATATGGTTCAGCAAGATTGGTTTAGAACAGAATAGCACACTGACACTTTCCCTCACTGTACCTCTCTGTCCCTACAAACAAGGATTAGCACAGAATAGCACACTGTCACTGACACTCTCCCTACTTATCCTTATTTGTCCCTAAACACAAGGAATCCAGGATTAGTAAAGGAAAAATAATGACACTGTCCCTGCCTATGCTTCTCTTTCCCTGCTCCGGAACACACTACACAAGGCCGCCGCGCTGGCGGCCTTTTATAGTGTGGGGCGTGTACTAAACCCCCTCAGCAATAATTGGCCACAGGCATCCTGCCTGTGGCCAATCATTGCTCTCCTTGCTGCCGGCGCTGTGATTGGCCAAGCATGCGGGGTCACAGTGCATGCTTGGCCAATCACAGCGCCTGGATGACACTGCGATGGCGTAGTGCATTGTGGGCCGTTCGTGTCACTCGAATTTGGCGCGAACGGCCCAAATCGTTCGATCTTCGTCGAACGATCGAACAGCCGATGTTCGAGTCGAACGTATGTTCGACTCGAACACGAAGCTCATCCCTACTGGCCAGCAGTGGCCTGGGAGCTGCACCAGGGATATGGGGTTTTGCTGAGACACTGTGACCCCTCTCAACAGCAAAGGCAGCAGAAAATTTGGCATCAGGAAAGGTAGCTTTGAGCCATGTTTCCACAAAGTCCCCTGGGTTCTGGCCCTCAGCCTTTTCAGGGAGCCCCACTATCCTGAGGTTGTTGCGTCTTAGGCGATTTTCAAGGTCATCAGCTTTTTGGGACCAGAAAGAGATTTGTTTCTCAGCAGCTGTCACCCGACCAGGGAAAGGGGAGAAATCATCTTCCAATGTGGAAGTTTTCCTCTCAGTTTCTGACACCCTTTCCCTAACATGCTCCAAGTCATGTCTCATGAGGCCTATGTCCCTTTGATCTCCTCTATCTTGACTGTCAGGGAGGTGATCGCCTCAAGAAGCGGGGCATGTAGTTGCTCACGAGTCAGCTTACCCGTCTTTTCCGCCGCCGACGTGCTGACTTTTGGGGTAGCACCGGTAGCCGCTGCCGCACTGCTCCGCGTGTGAGGAGGGCCGCTGATGCCATCTTGTCTCTCCATGCATTCTTTAAGAAGATCCACTGGTGTAGAGGGGGTAGCCTTGCTCATAATATAAGCCTGCAGTGCTTGTATAATGTCTGGGCACCTCAAGGAAGCAATTTGTGGAGTGAGAGCTGCTAGTAATATGCAAAATTGATGCAGATTCTATGGGTGGCTGGCAGAGCTCTCCTCAGACACGTCCGGCCATGTCGATGGTGGCCACCACCCCAGTTAATTTCTTTACTCATGGACCTTAGTCAGAGAGTGAGGAAACAAGGAGAAGTGTGTTTTATAGCAGTGGTTCTCAACCTCAGTCCTTAAGTACCCCCAATAGGCCATTTTTTGGGAACTTCCCTTAGATAAATGAGCTCTTATCAATACCATTTCATTTATATTGATTTAAAGCAGCTGTACAAAGTAAAGGAAAACCTGAAAACATAGCCCGTTTGGGGTACTTGAGGACTGAGGTTGAGAACCACTGTTTTATAGGAGTGACAGTGGTAGGAGGGGGTGGGGACACTCGTCCTATAATCCCCTTGTCACTCATTGCCCTCTTCCCAACACAAGAAGTACTGCACTTCCTTATTTAGTCCATGATTTAGTCATGAATAACAGCGAGGCTGAGCCCCACCAGAGGTCAGAGAGTGAGGATGGGGGGAGAACAAACTAGATGAAGATTGGATTGATCCTGAAGACCACCATCATTGGGTTATTGACTCCTCCCTCATTATCACTTTCTGTTTGAGGTTCCAAAGTCTGAGGATGTTATCACATTATTATCAACATGTAAAAGTCTGTGCTCTAATCAAATCTTTAGGTAGAAAATGGGAGTAAAAGAAGCAAGGCCTATATAATGTACAACTAATTATATAGGATGCAAAGGTTAGGACTATACAGTATCAGAATGATGTACAACATAGATAATATAGTGCAGGGGTCAGGAATATGTAATGTACAATATGAATTATATAGGGTAAGGGTCAGGACTCATAATATTGGTATTCAGCAATCAATGGAAGCCTAACTGTTTATATGAGACAAGTTGCAGAGGTCCCACACCGCTGCCTCCCATCTCCTGAGACTTCACTTAGTGAATTGGGTCTGAGACTATACAGACATATCCCTCCACCTGGCACAGCCAGCAGACAACAGAAAAGGAACCCTGGGAAAATTGCTCTGTCGGAGATCTCACTAGACCCGGGCATGAAGCAGAGGATCCAAAGCACATACCCCACTTGCCTAGGTCCAGTAACGTTAATAGTGAAAATCAACATTTTGCTGCCAGCTGAGCCCCAGAATCTCCACAAGTTCAAGTTTTTAAACATAAATTGTTTGAAGCACAGAGGAGGAAGATTATCCAAGAGAAATACAGGAATACAGGACGGGGAACACAGCTCAGGAAAGTGACCAGAGTATTACAGGCTGATTTCACCCAGTCCCTGCCCTACTCTGGACCAATCAGTGAGCAGTATGGGGTGGAGGAATGTATTTAGTGTTAATGACCCACCTGTGCTGATCTCTGTAGTTGTGTCCTCCTCTATAAATGTCCCCGTTATTCCATCCTCCTCCATAGACTGCTGATCATTCCTCACATACGTCTCTTCTTCTTCTGCTTTAACCTCAAATTCTATATCGATTGGATCTCCACTCTAAATCAAGAAAATTACAGTTATTACAAGCTTTATTATTCTGACGCCACATAAAAAGTCCACACATCCCTACAAGTTCATGTTCTATATGCTCTGTCTCACCAACCTTGTAACAGTGAGGGATGGTGTGACCTTCCTGTGTGGAATCCTGGGAATACAGAGGACGGGGACATCTCTCTGGTGGGTTCCCATTACTGGATCCATCTGTAGGAAACACACACACACTGACTGAATACATTGTTTCTATGTGTTTTTCCACGGACATCTGCATGAAAACCATCGGGCCTTCAGGAAAAAAACTTAAGACCCACCTCTTCTGAAGGATTATGATGTCACTGGATGCAAAGCACCTTGAGGCGATTTAGTTCGCATTTGTAGCGCTATACAAGTTATTCACTCACTCGCTCATTCAGATGATGGGGGATCTAGGTGGAGCCTCTGTACTGCTCTCTCCTTTACAATAAAGTCTCCTCTTACCCGGTGATGTGAGGGCGGCTGATTCTCCATCATGACGTCCTTGTAGAGATCCTTGTGTCCTTCTAAATACTCCCACTCCTCCATGGAGAAATAGACAGTGACATCCTGACACCTTATAGGAACCTGACACACACAATGATACAGTCACCATCCAGACACATCCCTTGTCTGTTACTGGATAATGTCCCAGAATTCCCGGCACCGCTCACCTCTCCTCCATCATCTCTCTGGTGACTTCTAGAATCTTCTTTGTATTTCTCTATTCTATCAGGAGGGAGGTGGAGGCAATGTGATGGTCATATGATCTCCAGACTTCACAGGAGAAAAACTATAGGATATGAACACAAATAGTAAAATCAAAATATTTCCCAGACTCCTCCTCACATCCCAATTTAGGTCTCCATTTTATTAAAGCCCCACTTCAGACTGAGGTATAAATTTACCCACACAGGATCCCCCACACTACGCAGGTTCAAAGCTTGTTGCAGGGATTCTGAGATCATTACATACAACACAGGACCAACAGTCCCACTTTGCAAGTGAGGATTCCAAGGATCCATGTCATAGAACATAGAGACTCTGGATAGAGGGACATTTGGATGGGGAGATTTGAGGGGTCCTCTATATGAGGCTCCTGTGTAAACCAAATAATTGTTCCTGGGTGCGTCCTACCTCTCCTAAACTAAATAGTGAACTTTGACCTTCACCATACAGAAATCTGTTAGGAATCTGTGAAAGTAATCTCTCATGTGATCAGGTGACATGTGGAGGAACGGAGTGTAAATAGCAGACAATTTTCTCCAGAGCTCCTAATGGTGGGGAAGAAAAGCCCGGAGCAAAGAAATACAATGCATGGGCGGAGGGCGGACATGACTAGGGAAACAGTGACTTATGAGAAGGTTGGTGGGATTGGTGGGTTAAGGCTGAGGAGTAGGATGGTGGGATTGGTGGGTTAATTTGTGTGGGAGGGGGCACAGAGGGTATAAAGGAGGACTCCGCCCCCCCGGGTAACACACGGCGCAAGGAAAGTTTGCAGCATGTCAGAGGTAGAACAGCTCCTGTCCCAATTGCGGGCTGAAGCCTCAGCGCGAGGCCCAGAGTGGGCTCAGGAACATTTAGGGCCTCTGCTGGTGTGTCCAGTGGAAGAAGAGGCTAATGGGGGGAGGGTGTCAGTGCAAGCTTGGCAGTGGAAACCGCCGGAGCGCTTTTCTCCTGACCTCTCCTCCAGGACTCGCCGTCAATCAGGGAATCCCCATTCGCGGGCCCCTTCGGGTCCTCCCGCGAAACGAGCTGCTGTCGCCGGGATGGATGCCGGAAGGAATCCTCAGCAGAGACGGAGCTCCTTGGGCGGCCGGTCCGGGAGTTCCGGAGTGGCCACTAGGCCCGCGCGGCGGCTGGAGTGGGAGCGAGCGGGCCCCGCCCCCAGAGTGATGTCACCGGGGACGGCACCTCGGCGGGGGAGATCGTGTGTGGCGGTGGCCGGGCCTTCCGCTTCTGCGGCTGGGGACCTTGTGGATGTGGAGGTCAGAGAAGGATGCAGGTGATGGAGGCGACAGGGCTGGACAGAGCCCCCCTGGCCCGGAAAAATGCTACTAAGAAATCTGACGGCGGGTCCAGAGCACGGAAAGGGAGTAGTTGGGCAGCGGGACCCTCGGCATCCAGGGATCCTTCCCCTGGAGGGCTTTTATCTGGTGCAGAGGACAGGGTGGAGCGACGGTCGGAAGGTGAAGTGTCAGATTCTGAAGATGAACGGGAGCCTCATGGACGTTCGGCGGCGATGGAGACGGGACGGTCGGCTGGTGGGTCTCTTCCTAGGCAGCCCGGTAAGTTTGTTTTTCCTTTATCTTCCCTGGGTCAGTCAGGGGTGCTGGGTGCTGGGGGCTGCAGTGGTACCTTAGCGGGGGGTGATGCCGGGATGTCAGTGTGGGGGAGCTCAGCTGGGGGTGGTGACTTGGCAGGCCAGGGTCAGAGGTCGGCAGTGGGGCTGGATACGAGTATGTAGGGGTTTTTAGCGGGAATCAAGGAGCTGGTGGGCAGGTTTGAGAATGCGGCAGGTGGGGCGCCAAGCCTGGCAGCAGCATGGGTTCCTCCGGTGGGGGGAGATGGCAGGAGTGGTGTGGCATGGGCAGGTACAGCGGTGGCGGTGCCACAGCTAGGGGGGACGGACAGTCCTCCGCCAGCGAAGGAGGGGGTCGATACGTCAACGGCAGTGGGGGAGGCTGGCAGGCAGGACCTGGTGAGGTTGGCTGACGCGGCGAAGTGCGAGGTCTATATCTGCTTTGAGGGACCGTTGGGAGCGCATTTAAAGGTGGAAGTACGTGAAAGGATTTGGAAGGGTGAGTACGTTGAGATATTTTCACTGCTGCCGTTGGAGAAGTTTAACTTGGACAGAGTCAAGCCGGATGACTCCAAGAAGGAAGATGAGGAGAAGCGTAGGTATCGGCTTATCCCACGGACATTTACAAATTGGCTGCAGGCATTTGCCATTTTGGCGAGTGTGATAGGGGTAAAGAAGCCAGAATTCTGCTCTGCCCTGTTTTGCTACCAGGATGCTGTAGGGGAGGCATATAGGGTCTACGGTGGCACGGCTTGGTTGAGGTACGATGAACAGTTCCGGCAGAGGATGGCGGTGCGGCCGGAGTTGAGGTGGGATCACAAGGATATCAGTTTGTGGATGCGATTGATGGCTTTAGCGAGGGCCCCGAACCAGTTTTTTCAGGGGGGGGGGGGGGGGGCGGTGGATCGTCTTCCCCTGGACAACCGGCCGGTAAGGCAAAAGGGGTCTGTTGGCAATTTAATTCGGGTACATGCAAGTTTGGAGGAACGTGCCGTTTCAAACATGAGTGTTCCGGCTGCGGGGGTTCCCACCCCTTGTCCAGATGCTTTAAGCAAGGGAAGAACCGTTCCGGAGAGCTTGCAAATAAGAGGGAGGACGCCGGTGATGGTGGAAAGGATGCGGCCGTTTCTAGGTAGGTATCCTGACAGGGCGGCGGCTCGGTTGTTGGAAGGGGGATTTGCTGAGGGTTTTCGTATTCTGTGCTCTTTGAGGGAGGTTCCCCCAGTGCCGCGCAATTTGCGATCGGCGTTGCAACATTGCGACGTAGTTTCTGAGAAACTGCGGAAGGAAGTTGCGCTGGGCCGTATGTGCGGCCCTTTTCCAGTTCCCCCGTTAGAGGATTTGGTGGTCTCTCCTCTGGGGGTGGTACCAAAAAAGGAGCCGAATAAATTCCGGCTCATTCACCACCTTTCTTTCCCCAAAGGGGGGTCGGTGAATGACGCCATTGAGCCGGATACTTGCACAGCGAGTTATACATCGTTCGATGCAGCGGTTGTTTGGGTCCATCATTATGGCCAGGGGGCTCTCATGGCAAAATCAGATGTGGAGGCGGCCTTTCGGCTTCTTCCGGTGCATCCCGATAGTTTTCGGTTATTGGGGTGTCACTGGAACGGGGAGTTTTATGTGGACCAGTGCCTGCCTATGGGCTGTTCCATATCGTGTGCATTATTCGAGAAGTTTAGCTCCTTTCTGGAATGGGTTGTTAGGGACGTGTCAGGGGTGAATTCGGTCATACATTATCTGGATGACTTCCTCTGCGTGGGCCCGGCTTCATCCAGGAGCTGTGCGATTCTTTTGTCAACGCTGGAGCATATGGCGGATCGTTTCGGTGTCCCGTTGGCGCCAGACAAGAGACGGAGGGGCCTCGAACGGTCATTACGTTCTTGGAGATAACGCTGGACTCAGACGCCATGGAATGCCGTTTACCGGAAGACAAGCTTGCGGCTCTGAAAGAGGAAATTAAACTGATGTTAGGTTTGCGCAAGGTACAGCTGCGGACGCTGCAGTCATTGTTTGGGAAGCTTAATTTCGCCTGTCGCATTTTGCCAATGGGGGGAGCGTTTTGCCGACGGCTGTCGGCAAGTACGGCTGGGGTACAGTCGCCGCGACATTTTGTTCGTCTGGTACGGTCCCACAGGACTGATCTGCAGGTCTGGCATGCATTCTTGGAGTCGTTCAATGGTAGGGCACTATGGATGTCGGGCCCGGTCAGTAACTTTGATATGGATCTGTTCACGGACGCTGCGGGCTCAGCTGGTTTTGGGGCTTTTTCTTTCTCGTACATCACGGGACACAGAGCGACATAGTCATTACTAATGGGTTATATAGATACCGTCAGGTGCTGGCACTGGCAACTTCCAAAACCGGAAGTACCCTCCCCTATATAAGCCCCTCCCATCCGGGAGCACCTCAGTTTTTTGCCAGTGTCTAAGGTGTTGGCCAAGAAGAAACATGTGTTTTTCACTGAGCTTGCGTACAGGTTCTTTTGGGCCTCAGTAAGCTATTCCGGATCCGACCAAAAAAGCTTCATAGCTAAACGGTCGGTACCTGGGCCTTGCAGAGAAGAGCAAGGTTTTGCCTGTAATGCTTCTCTTAGGAGAGCTGGACCCTGGGATCCAGAGCTCTGGTCATACCCACGACCAAGATGTTTTCTGTGCAGGGTGCTATACAGGTCCAGGGGAGTGGAATCCTTGGGAACCCGGTCCCTGAAGGTTTGATTACAATGCCTGCCGTGATAGGTGAAGTTTGGGCTTTTGTGGACCAAACAAAGTCCTGCGGCGGGGAACAGGTAAGTGGGGGCCCCCAGGAACTTGGTTCTATTGGGGGACCCCCAAGCCTAATTTGTCTTTCTGTCTGTTACCTAATGGTATTCCCGCAAAATTCTGTGCATGCCTGTAACTACTAAAAAAATGTAATAATTTTTAATGGTGGTCAAGAAAAAAAAAAAAAAAAAATTTTTTATATATATATATATTTAATATATTAGACTGCGGTACCTGTGTTTGTCCACTAGAGGCCGCTGTGGAACATTTCTTGTCATGTGGACTAGTTTCTTCTCATCAGAACAAGTCCAGGCAGATGGTGAGTTCTCTTATGGGAAACTGCTTCCTCTGCCATGTTGCAATGCTCGTCCATCCCCCGGCCTGCGGCAAAGGGGCCCTGGCTCTTGTCCCTGGTTTCCATTTTCGAAATTAGCGCCGAAGGCGCACGTGGCCGCACGCGTGCGCGTGCACGCGCCTCTATATATAGAGGTGAGCCGGGAAAGGGGGCGGAGCCTGGGGGATGACGCTCTGTGCGCGCCGCAGCGCTTCTGCGCATGTGCGGGCGTCCCAGCATGTTAAAAACCACAATTTTGTGTGGTGAGCTGGCTATGAAGTACAGAGACAGAGCTGGCAACATTTAAAGAAGGCATACAGCAAGCGGTTGATACAGGCATCCCCTAGAAAGGCACATTAGTAGACACCAACTGTTTCTTATAGCAGCATTTATGCTAGACTATTGTCAGTAACTGGTGTATTTCGGCTGGAATACCTCAGCTTTGTGGCTTAGGAATATGCCGTCTAAAAACTCCGGGACTAGAAATTCCAGGAGGAATAGGGGGTCTCCATCGGGCTCTGAGGATCTTGGGCATGCTTTGGCTGCACCAGTCTCCCCTGAAGAATCAGAGGTTAGTGACCGTAGAGCACCCTCAGGAGTACCTGGTACTGTGGCTGTCCTCAGTTCACCTGCTCCTGTGTATGTAACGGAGGAGGTTTTTTCCTCAGCTCTGGGAGGGCTGGAAGAGAGATTGTCAGCATTGATCGCGGCTTCCCTGTCACAGGAGAAAAGCGCCCGATCTCCGTCTCCTCCCTCAGAGTGCCTGTTAACAGAGCAACAGTCCCATACAGGGATCGACCTACCTGAAGGGGATCAGGATGAGGTCGATTCGGTTGTAGAGGAATCAACAGTGGAAGAGCCGTTCTCAGCATCACATGCTGAAAGGTTATGGGTTCAGTCCCTGACTAATATGGTCCGATCAGCATTTAAAATGCCACTTGCGGAGCCATCATCCACTTCTGTCTCCTCGTTGGGGTCGCTAAAAGCTCCCCAGACTGTTTGTTCCTTTCCGATCCATCCTTTACTGGAAGGGCTCATTTACCAGGATTGGGAGCATCCTGACAAAATATTTACTCCCCCCAAGAGATTTCCGGTGGTCTATCCCATGGAGGATAAGTTCATCAGAAAATGGAGGGTCCCTACAGTGGACGCAGCCATCTCTTGTGTGAATAAATCACTGACATGTCCGGTGGATAATGTCCAAATGTTCAAGGACCCAATAGATAAAAAATTGGAGTCCTTATTAAAATCTGCTTTTTCTACAGCAGGATTGGTGACACAACCAGCAGTGGCAGCTATTGGGGTCTGCCAAGCAGTGAAGGATCAGTTGAAACAGGTCTTAAGGGACTTGCCAGATCAGCAGGCTCTTGCCCTAGCTGATCTACCTAGAGCCTTATGCTTTGCGGTGGACGCTATAAAGGATTCAATCCATCAGGCCTCCCGCCTTACGCTGTCTGTAGTACATATGCGCAGGCTTCTATGGCTCAAAAACTGGTCTGCTGAAGCTCCCTGTAAAAAATTGCTGGTCAGCTTCCCATTTCATGGTGAACGCTTATTCGGGGAAGACCTGGACAAATATATCCAGAGAATTTCCAGCGGTAAAAGTACACTTTTGCCGGTTAAAAATAGAGTTAGAGGTCCCTCTTTTAAGAGGCCTGCTTCTCCAGTCCCTAGGACATCGGCTGTGAAACAGTTCCGACGGCCTCCTCGGTCAAATCCCGGGGGGTAAAAATCAGGGACAATTGCAGGGTAACAAGAAGCCCTGGGTCAGGAGAGGTACAAAACCTCCCCCAAAGTCAAATGCATGAAGGGTTGCCCCCACCCAATCGGGTGGGGGGAAGACTTCAGTTGTTCACAGAGACCTGGCGGGACACGATCCGAGACAGATGGGTGCTCTCCGCAGTAAATCTGGGATACAATTTGGAGTTAAAAAACTCCCCTCCTTCCCACTTTATAAGGTCAAACGTGCCAAGGGATCCCCAGAAGAGAGGATCCCTCCTGTTGGCACTAAAACAATTATTGCTCCAAGCAGTAATTATAGAGGTTCCCCTGGAAGAATGGGGGTTCGGGTTTTACTCAAACCTCTTTACAGTCCCGAAGCCAAACGGGGACGTGAGGCCCATATTAAATCTAAAAGGGCTAAACAAATTCCTACATATCAGGACTTTCCGGATGGAGTCGATCCGATCGGTAGCCACTGCCCTACAAGGGGAGGAATGGTTAGCCTCGATTGACATCAAAGATGCTTATTTGCACATTCCCATCTTTCCAGCCCACCAAAAATGTCTACGCTTTGCGGTAGAAGGGCGCCATTTTCAGTTCAGAGCCTTACCCTTCGGTCTGGCCACAGCACCAAGAGTGTTCACAAAAATTCTGGCCCCATTATTGGCCAATCTAAGAACACGAGGTGTAACGATAATGGCATATCTAGACGACTTGTTGCTGATAGACCACTCAGTGGAAAAACTAGAAGTGGTTGTTCACGAGACAATCAGGTATCTGGAATATCACGGTTGGATTATCAACCGAGACAAGTCAGCCCTAAAACCAGTCAAAAGTCTGGAATACTTGGGGCTAAGGCTGGATTCAGACCAGAGAAAAATTTTCTTGCCTCAAGAAAAGGGGTCGTCTTTGAGAGATTTGATCCACTTAGTGGGTTCAAAAAGACAGCCATCCATACGCCTGTGCATGAGGCTGCTGGGAAAAATGGTGGCATCATTCGAAGCAGTACCCTACGGTCAATTCCATTCAAGGAAGTTGCAAAGGGCCATACTGTCAGCCTGGAACAAAAAAGTTCAGGCTCTGGACTTACCAATGTCCTTGTCCCCTTCCGTTCGCAAGAGCCTCCGCTGGTGGTTGGTTCCCCAGAATCTGGAAAGAGGGAAATCCTTCAGTCCGATTTCCTGGAAGGTGGTCACTACAGATGCCAGCCTTATAGGCTGGGGAGCAGTACTGGAGCAATGGTCTCTCCAGGGCAGATGGTCGGATGCGGAAAAGGCCCTGCCCATCAATCTCTTAGAGATACGAGCAGCCCGGTATGCCCTAGTAGCATGGACATCCAAACTCCAAGGGTCCCCTGTCAGAATTCAATCAGACAATGCCACAGCAGTGGCATATATCAATCGTCAGGGGGGCACCAGGAGTCGTGCAGCCCAAAGGGAAGTAAATTACATCCTGAGATGGGCAGAAAGATATGTCCCAGCCATATCTGCGGTATTCATTCCAGGAGTGGAGAATTGGAAGGCGGACTTTCTAAGTCGCCAACAATTATGCCCAGGGGAATGGTCCCTTCATCCCGAGGTTTTCCGGACAATATGTCAGCGGTGGGGAACACCGGATGTAGATCTGCTAGCATCCAGATTCAACACAAAAGTGGACAGGTTTGTCTCTTGGACAAGGGATCCCCTAGCTTGCGGCTCGGATGCCCTAGTGTTCCCTTGGGATCAGTTCAAGCTGATATATGCATTCCCACCGCCACAATTGTTACCTCGATTACTCCGCAGAATCAGGGTAGAAAAGAAACCAGTGATTCTGGTGGCTCCAGCGTGGCCCCGAAGAGCGTGGTACGCGGAGATTGTAAAAATGTCTGTGGGGAGTCCTTGGACCCTCCCACATCGTCCGGACCTGCTTTCGCAAGGACCGATATACCACCCTTCCTTACCAGCCCTAGGTTTGACGGCCTGGCTATTGAAGCCCACATTCTAAAAAAGAGAGGGCTCTCTAATGCTGTGGTATCTACCATGATCAATGCCAGGAAGCCGGTATCCAGGCAGATCTACTATAGAATCTGGAAGGCGTACATCGCCTGGTGTGAGGCCAAGAAATGGCATCCACGTAAATACGTAATAGGTAGGATTCTGGACTTCCTACAATGGGCTGTAGATAGGAAGCTTGCCTTGAGTACTATCAAGGGTCAGATTTCGGCCTTGTCAATATTTTTTCAAAGGCCCTTGGCTTCACATTCACTAGTCAAAGCCTTTATACAAGGAGTGATGCGTATTAGTCCTCCGGTTAATATTCCCATATGTCCATGGGATCTAAACTTGGTTCTGTCGGTTTTACAGAAACAACCATTTGAACCATTACAGCATATTTCCTTGGTGCTTCTCACCAGGAAATAGATTTTTCTAGTAGCCATTTGTTCGGCTAAAAGAGTGTCGGAATTAGCAGCTATGTCCTGTAAAGAGCCATATCTGGTTATCCATAAGGACAGAGTAGTATTACGTCCTCAGCCAGCCTTTCTTCCTAAGGTGGTATCGAGGTTTCATTTGAACCAGGATGTGGTTCTTCCTTCTTTTTTCCCCAGACCTACTTCGGTAGAGGAAAAGTTATTGCATTCTTTGGATGTAGTAAGAGCAGTTAAAGCTTATCTAAAAGCCACTGCTCAGATTCGCAGAACGGATACTTTGTTTATTCTGCCGGAAGGCCCCAGAAAGGGTCAGGCAGCGTCAAAATCTACTTTAGCCAGGTGGATTCGACAGGTCATAATACAAGCCTATGGCTTGAGAAGGAGACCGCCTCCGTTCAAAGTTAGAGCGCACTCCACGAGAGCAGTTGGAACTTCATGGGCAGTGCATCACCAGGCCTCCCTGGCTCAAATCTGTAAGGCCGCAACATGGTCTTCAGTTCACACGTTTACTAGGTTCTACCAGGTGGACGTTAGAAGTCAGGAGGATGTCGCCTTTGGGCGCAGTGTGTTGCAGGCCGCAAAAGATCCTCATGTCTGATAGCGCTCAGCTTATATATGGTGTATCCCCCCCCTCATTTGGCATTGCTTTAGGACATCCCATTAGTAATGACTATGTCGCTCTGTGTCCCGTGATGTACGAGAAAGAAAATAGGATTTTTATAACAGCTTACCTGTAAAATCCTTTTCTTGGAGTACATCACGGGACACAGAGCTCCCGCCCCTCTTTGGGGACACTTATTACTGAGGTGCTCCCGGATGGGAGGGGCTTATATAGGGGAGGGTACTTCCGGTTTTGGAAGTTGCCAGTGCCAGCACCTGACGGTATCTATATAACCCATTAGTAATGACTATGTCGCTCTGTGTCCCGTGATGTACTCCAAGAAAAGGATTTTACAGGTAAGCTGTTATAAAAATCCTATTTTTCCAAGGCCGGTGGAGTGCGGGTTCGTGGCCACAGTGTTGGGTGGAGGCGGGCTTCACAAAGAATATGGTGCTGCTGGAGCTTTTTCCGGTGGTATTGGCAGTGGAATTATGGGGCGAGGCTTTCCGGGATCGGAAGGTGCGTTTCCACATCGACAACATGGGTGTGGTACAGGTGATCAACAGAGCGTCAGCTGCATCACCGCCGGTTGTTCGCCTGCTGCAACAGCTGGTGTTGAGATGCCTGCAGTTGAATATCTTCATATATGCTGTTCACCTTCCTGGAGTGGACAATGTGTTGGCTGACGCTTTATCTCGCTTTCAGTGGGACAGGTTCCGAGAGTTGGCGCCAGAAGCGGAGCAACGAGGGGTACCTTGTCCAGACTGGCTGTGGAAGATTGCGTTAGTCTCCGGATGGATCAGAAGGTCGGTGAGACGACGTGGGCCGCATATCATAAAGTTTGGCTGGAATGGGCGGATTTGGGTTGCATGGTGGGAGTGGATATTGATGGGCCGGAGGTGAGGTTGCTAGTCTTGTACTTTAACTCCAGGTGCATGGAAGCAGGGGTGTCGGTATCCGCGCTGGGTAAAAAGGTTGCTGGTTTGGCTTTTTTGTTTAAATGGCAAGGTTTGCCAGATTTCACTAAAGATTTCTGGGTACGACAAGCGCTCAAAAGGTTATAGGCGGGCTAGGCCGTTCAAGGACACCAGACGCCCAGTGTCGTTTGGGGTCCTGCTGGGTGTGTTGGCTAAGTTACCGGAGGTTTGTGCCTCTGGGTACGAGGCTGCCTTGTTCCAAGTGGCATTTTCTTTGGCATTTTTTGGGGCATTTAGGATTGGCGAGCTGGTTAGCCCGTCTAAGAAGGTGCACGGGGGGATTTGGGTTACTGAAGTGCGTTGCAAGGAGGATAGTGTATCCGTGTGGTTACGTAGATCAAAAACGGATCAAAAAGGGAAGGGCAGGAGAGTTCAGATTTTTTCATTGCCAGGCTCCCCGCTTTGTCCAGTGGGGGCGGTTCGAGGTTTTCTGGCGGTACGCCCAGATAAGGAGGGTTCCTTTTTGATACATGCAGATGGGTGTCCGTTGTCCAGATTTCAGTTCATTTCGGTTTTCCGCAAATGTTTGGGGTGCCTAGGCTTAGAGGCGAAAGAATTTTCGTCACATTCTTTTAGAATTGGAGCTGCTACGGAAGCGGCTCGAAGTGGGTTGGATGCTGAGTCGGTGAAGCGCATTGGGAGATGGGAATCGAGGAGATTTCGATCTTACATTCGCCCTTGTGACAGTGGGGTCACTTTGGACACAGGGTGAATAAAAGAAACCCTCGATATGGTCTGTGATAGCCATATTCAAGGCTGTATATACATTGTATATAGATTGGATGTATACTGTATGTGGGGGTTAAGTATCATTGCTGTGAGGAATTAAGTTGTTTTGCATTTCTATTGTTCATTTAAGTCTGTCCTTGTGTGTATTGTAAAGTGCCAGACAGACTGGCTGCCAACCCTTTGTGAAAAGATGTGTATTGGAGATCGTATATTCTATTGTGTTGGGATCTTTTGAAGCCTAGCAGATGTCAGGATGAGGTGTTGAGTCTTGGGATGTGTGGGTGGAGCTGGGCCCTTGTTCATGTTAAATCATGTGCCTTGAATTGTGTATAAAGTTACAATGTTTCTCAATAATAAATTCATTCCTACTACAGAAGAGACAGAGTGCGTCTCGTCTTCTTCCAGAGGGGTCGGCTCCTATAGGAAAGGGTCGTTTAGCTGTGGATATTGGTAGCGAGTGGATGTGTGTCTAGGAGAGGGAACATCGTAAACGACGTTAATACCCCTTGAGATTGGGGTGCCGTTACATTGGTTGGCAGCAGCGGGATTTTCCCTCCAGTTCCTGGGACACTCCAAACCACCACAGTGAATGACCAGCGATGCAGCCGAAGGAGGGTGATGCAGGACCCCGGTCAGTTGAAGATTTGTTTCAGCAACGAGTGCGACAGCGGTTGGCATTGTATGGTGCTAACCCATCAGAGACCGCCATACGGGAAGCCATTAGAGACATCGAGCGGCAGGATGAGTGGCAACATGAGCAGAGAATGGCGGAAATACGGCAATGGGAGACAACACCTAAAAAAGCAGCACCAACGGAAAGGAGAGGAGAGATACAGATACCAGCCGACATGGAAAAGGAATTCAGAAGGAGGTTGCGAGAGATGCAGATACAGCATAGAGGACCAGTATCAGAGGAGGTCCTGCTGGGATGGTCGGATTCGATCCGCTGCGAACTCTGGAAGAAAGTGCTAGCCCTCGAGCAGCAACACCAGGGAAAAGTTCTCCCCTCCATCCATGTAAGGTACTGGTCGCAGTATGAAGTACGAATGCTGTTATTGGGGGAACAACCGAAGCAGGAGTGGACAGCTGAGTTAAGCAGGCTGATCCGGGCAGAGATGCGGTTGGACGAGAGCTACAGAGCCCTCCGGTGGTATGTAGCCCAAGAGTGCCCATGGTCAGCGGATGACAGCCCCACGGAAGGCTTTGACTATAATGGCCTGGGATTGTTGTATTGGAGGCTGTCCGAGGACACTGACTTTGGGAGTGATCAGGAGTGGCGTTTGGAGGAAATAATGGAGCACAGAGAACAAAGACTGAATGTCTCGGAAGGGCACTGGGCACAGGAAGATTTGGAGTTTCTGGCCGTTCAGGAATGGGAGCTGGAGATTGCCTACAAACAGCTGCTAGACTCTACTCAGCAGCAGGGTGGGGCTCCCTTTGCCTGGGACTATCAGGAATTACCAGTTGACAACTATGAAATCCTGGCTGAAGAATCAGCAGTGGAAAATCTGAAGATTGCCCTCCCTAAAGCCGAAGTGAATGATATAGAGTTCCAGGGAGCTAGCCTGGCTGAAGAATCAGCAGTGGAAAATCTGAAGATTGCCACCCTTAAAGCCGAAGTGGATGATATGGAGTTCCAGGGAGCTAGGGCAGTTGGCTCATCTCCCCAGCCACAGATTACAGAAGGTATGGACTTAATGGACTGTGCAGAGGATGTTATGAATTATGCATCGCCCGCTCAAGTACTGGCAGCAGGACAGAGTACTGCAGACCCCTGCTCTACACCCGTGGCAGTGTTGGAGGCCCGAGTTGAGAAGGTGATGGTTCCTCTTTCTGAGTGGATTTCAGAGATGCAGGGAGGAGAAGCAGCCATTTTCCCTCCCCAACAGGTAGCCAGAGCAGATGGTGTGGAGTCCCCAGCAGGAGTACTGGCAACAGGGCAGAGTGATAGCAACCTGTGCTGCCCAGCACCGGAAACAACTGTGGAGTTTCAGGGAGCCGGGGCAGTTGGCCCCTCTCTCCAGCAACAAGCTGGGGTGGTAAAGCTTTTACCCCCAGCTGAATCACTGGCAGCAGGGCAGAATGCTACTGGCCGCTGCACACAACTGCCACTTGAGCGGATATCGGTGGATGGGACTGCGGTCTCCACTCACAGCAACCCAGCAGAAGAGCTGGCAACAGAGCCGAGTGCCACGGGCCTCGGCTCTCAACTAACAGAAGAGGGAGTTCCTGTGGTATTGGATGGGACTTCAGTCCTCACTGACACAACCCCAGAAAATGGTGCGACACTGAGACAGGAGGATGTCAGCCTTGCTTTGCAAGTACTGGGGGACTTCCACCTACCACAAGTGGATGGGACTTCAGTCTCCACTTGTATACCCCAGGGATGCCGGGCAGTCGACCCAGATCCCCAACAGCATGACGGACTGAGCCCAGTCACCCTGTCTTCTCCCCAGCGGCGGGTATGTTCTCTGAGAGAGGCAGAGGTTGGCTGGGTAAGTAATGCTCTGCTTGGAGCAATTCATTTGTGGTACTGGGTGGATACCAGCATTGGAAGAATGGACCCATGGACTAACTTCGGAGTAGACCCGTCTGGGGTCCCCTCCTCTGTTAGTCCCCTGCCGAAAGGGGAGATGTGTGACAGTGGGGTCACTTTGGACACAGGGTGAATAAAAGAAACCCTCGATATGGTCTGTGATAGCCATATTCAAGGCTGTATATACATTGTATATAGATTGGATGTATACTGTATGTGGGGGCTAAGTATCATTGCTGTGAGGAATTAAGTTGTTTTGCATTTCTATTGTTCATTTAAGTCTGTCCTTGTGTGTATTGTAAAGTGCCAGACAGACTGGCTGCCAACCCTTTGTGAAAAGATGTGTATTGGAGATCGTATATTCTATTGTGTTGGGATCTTTTGAAGCCTAGCAGACGTCAGGATGAGGTGTTGAGTCTTGGGATGTGTGGGTGGAGCTGGGCCCTTGTTCATGTTAAATCATGTGCCTTGAATTGTGTATAAAGTTACAATGTTTCTCAATAATAAATTCATTCCTACTACAGAAGAGACAGAGTGCGTCTCGTCTTCTTCCAGAGGGGTCGGCTCCTATAGGAAAGGGTCGTTTAGCTGTGGATATTGGTAGCGAGTGGATGTGTGTCTAGGAGAGGGAACATCGTAAACGACGTTAATACCCCTTGAGATTGGGGTGCCGTTACAGCCCTCACCTAGTGGTAGGGGTGTGAGGAGAGTGGGGGGTAGGGCTGGAATGGATATATAATAATAAAAAAAAAAACGAGGTGTTACGTTGATGGGCTTTGCTGTGGTCACGGTGGATACATGTTTTTTCTCTTTCAGGTATGGCGCCGGCGTTGGTCTGGATACTGGGGCACTCTTACGTGTACTGGGGGGGTAAGAGGGCTGAGGCTATGCCGGAAGGTCGGCAATTGGGGTTTCCAAGGCAGGAGGCCCGGGTTCGCTGGCTGGGAATTCCGGGAATGTTGTGGAGTAGGACGGTTCCAGAAGTGCATCGTTATGCGCGGCTGGACCGCCCACCTGACGTTTTAATTCTGCACGTAGGTGGGAATGATTTAGGTGTTAGATCTATGCTGGATGTGACGAAAGATATCAAATTTGATATTCTTCGTCTTCGTATGGCATTCCCGGACATGGTGATAGTGTGGTCCGACATGGTGGCTCGTACCTCATGGCGGACGGCTAGATCCTTAGAAGGCATCAATAGGGCGCGGACGAAAGTTAATCGGGATGTGGCCAGGTTCATGGTTAAGAATGGGGGGTTGGTGATACGTCATTTTGAGCTGGAGTTGGAGACATGGCGGTACCTTCGGGGTGATGGGGTACACCTTAATGATGTGGGTATAGACCTTTGGGCGTTAGGGTTACAGGAGGGTATACAGAGGGCTCTTAGGGTGTGGAGGGGCACACAATTGTAAAGGTTTTTTACATTCGGGTGCTGTGGCGGGTGTCTGGTCTTTGCAGGGGAAGGATGATACCTCGGAAAGAAGGGTTCAGGACCTGTCGTTGGTATGGGTCCTGATGGTGGGCTTACAGTTAACGGAGGTTTAGCTTGAAGCATTGGGATGGTGCACTGCGGTCATAGTTGTCTCTGAGCCAGCATGTCGGCTTGAGGCCTAATAGCGGATTTTGAGAAGTACCGCAGTGCAATAATGTACACAGATGTTAATAGAGGTTCCTGCAGAGATCGACACCAGTAATTTACTGAGGGTCCTTTAGGACAGAGTTTATGGTTACTGTTAAAAGTTATACAGCGTTTTAATAAATAAGGCTGCTACGGCCTATGTTTTCTCCAACTCCTGGTGTGGTCTCGTTTACTTAGTCATAAGTAAGAAGGTAAATAAGGGGTAGTACGGGGGCGTGGCCTGACGCGGCATGTGAACAGACCTGTTCGACGGAGCTCCCGCTGTAGATCCTGTCTGTGATCCTTTCATCGCCACCTACAACGCCCGATTCAGCCAGAAACCTGCGCCTAAAGACCCCCAGAGACCCCCGGTTCCAGCGGTGCTCGACAATCCCGACATGATGACCCGGGGAAACAAAGGAGACGCCGCGGCTGCGGCCTCCCAGGCCTTCCAAGATGGCGCCTGGATGTCTCAGTCTCTGCCTCCCAGGACTCCACGAGGGCAGGAGAAGAAGACGGAGCTGGGGGGTAAGTCCAACAAAGCCCCTAAAGGGACAGACCAAACGAGAGACATGCTATATTATGTCAGGAAACTGACAGGCCCGGACGATTCCCTGCAGACTGTTGCACAGGGCCATACAGTGCCCGCAGAGCAAGCTGAGCAGGGACACACTGACATGCAGGAAGCTGAGGATGAAGAAATGGAGTCAGCCCCTGGTTCTATTCCAGCCTTGCTTGACCAGCAGACAGAGGACAGTCCCCAGCCCACACTCAGTGAAATCCTGCATGCTGTTCACAGGTGCACTGCCTTAGTGGATGCCCTGAAGGAGAGATTTGGGGGGCTGGAGGAGAAAGTTAATCTCCTGAGACATGATATACAGAAGGTCAGGGAGAGGACCACGGCCGTGGAGGGCACAGTCAGTGATATAGAGGATCAGATGCCACACATGACCCGGGAAGTGAGAGTCGCTGCTCAGCAGGCAGGCCAGGCCTTGGATCGCCATGATGAGATCGAAAATCGCCTGAGACGCAACAACGTACGCATTGTGGGGCTCCCAGAAAAGGTGGAGGGCAGGGACCCCACAACGTTAATAGAAGGCTGGCTACAGGAGACCTTTGGTAAAGAGGCTTTTTCTCCGATTTACACGGTGGAACGGGCGCATAGGGTGCCACCTCGCCCCCTCCCCCCCGGTAATCCCCCGAGATCCATGCTTGCTAGACTCCTTAACTACAGGGACCGGGAAGTGATACTTCGAATGGCCAGAGAAAGGGGGGCTGTACATTTCAACGGAGCCCGGATATCCTTTTATCCTGATTTCTCTGCAGAAGATCGAAGTTTATAGATGTCAAGAAAAGGCTGCAGAGGCTTCAGCTATCATATGCCATGTTATACCCAGCCAAGCTTCGCATAACAGCCAGAGATGAGACCCACTTTTTTGAGACTGCACAGGATGCTGCTGACTGTCTAGACCGCAACGAACAAGACATCCGCAGGAGGGGACCGGAGAATGGTGCAGGTTGATGCGGACGATCCTATCTTTATCTAGAGCAATCCGGGGTAAAAAAGTGCTGTTACTGAAATGATGTCACTATGAGAGGACCAATACCTACTTGAAGATACCAGCGAATAGTTTTCCACTAACTCTTCTGGTTTTTTTTCGCTGACCTGAGTTTATGGGCGGAGTGTGTCTCTACACCCCCCCTATGTACTGTTTGCTGCCATGGTGGACATGGCTTATGTTTTTGTGCCCTGTTGGCACTAGAAATGCCCGTGTTGCTATCACTCAACACCGGTGGGGAGTCCCCAGTGACGCCCTGTTGGCAGTCCAGGAGCCACCGGCAGATGCAGATAAGTTTTACTGTTCTTGTTTTTCTTATGCTTCCTACTTCTATTTTTACTGTACTGACACCAAAGCGCCGTTGCGCAGGAATTTCTGCCACAGTTTCTGCAGGATTTTTCTTTTCACAAGGTACTGTACTGTTCTAACTGATGCACCACAGTCAAAGCTGTTTGAACAAAAGGGCTGTTTTTTGCTAGCTGGATGGGGGGAGGCAGGACTGTTGCTCTCTTCTGGGTACTCCCCCCATTCAGACAGAACTCTTAGTATACACTCACCATGTCTTCTACACCCATAGTGTCGTGGAATGTCAGAGGGGTAAATGATCCTCTGAAAAGGACCATGATATCCACTGTATTGCGTAAATTTCACCCGGCCATAATTGGCTTACAGGAGACCCATCTATTGAAAGACACGACCAGTTTCTTGGGATATGCGTGGGTAGGACAGGCCTATCACTCCACTCACTCCGGCTTTTCACGCGGAGTGAGCGTATTGATCCACAAGGCTCTGGTATACCAGGAGTTAGATTCACTTATTGATATATCTGGGAGATTTGTATTTCTTTATTGCAAACTGTTTATCGTTACTATGATTCTGGCGTTTGTATATGTGCCTCCACCTTTTTCTAGAGAGGTGCTGCAGTTGCTGCTGTCTTACCTGGCAAACAAGCCTGACGTCCCACTACTGCTGCTAGGGGACTTTAATTGCTACCTAGACCCCAAATTGGATAGACACCCCCCGGTGATGCCCCCTAAGGGCAACCGGGGTACAGCTCTTGGACGCCTGATGGAGGAGGTGGGGTGGGTTGACATCTGGCGGGTTCGGAACCCCAAGTGTAAACAATTCTCCTGTTTCTCCAAGTCGCATGGTTCCCTCTCCCGTATAGACCTTTGTCTGGGCACTCCCAACATGGTTAGTTGCACCTCTAAGGTGGAGTATTTCCCAAGGGGGGGTATCAGACCACTCTCCGCTAGTACTTTGGCTGGTAACTCAACCGTCTAGCTCCCTACCTAGAGCCCCATGGAAACTGAATGCCTATTGGCTCAAACTGTTTACATCCCCAGAACGTATTGAAACCAAGATTGAAGTCTTTCTCCAGGCCCATGAGCACTACCTAGACCCACTGCTAAAATGGGAAACTTTGAAAGCCTATCTTAGAGGGGTATTTATCGAGGAAATACACATTGTCAGGAACAACTCCTCTGCCTTGGTAGAGCGGCTGGGAGACCAGGTGAGACAGCTGGAACTCGCTTATGTGACTAGCCCCACTGACTCGGCCAGGGAGGCTTGGATGTCGGCCCAGGACTCTCTGGACCGTCTGCGATCCTCAAAGGCAGAGCGGAAGAGGTTCTTTACCAAACTTGCATTTTATG
Source organism: Rana muscosa (assembly GCA_029206835.1). Taxonomy (NCBI): domain Eukaryota; kingdom Metazoa; phylum Chordata; class Amphibia; order Anura; family Ranidae; genus Rana; species Rana muscosa. The sequence goes on along the minus strand of JARGYO010000094.1, from coordinate 24,131,069 downwards.
AGGAAGGGGAACAAACTGGGCGATTGCTGGCCAAGATAGCAAGGTCTCAAGCACAATCCCCGGCCATCGGTGCTATACGCGCCTCTACGGGTAGAGTGGTTAATACCCCTGAAACCATTGTATCCGAGCTGGCATCCTTCTATGAAGGCCTTTATGAATCGAGGGATGCCTACTCGGATGAGGACCTTGAAACATACATGGCTAGTATTGATCTGCCTGCTCTTTCCACATCTGCCAGAGAACAATTAGATGCACCAATTACTCTGGGCGAGCTGCAACTAGCGGCAAGCTCTTTTCCTACATGTAAAGCCCCCGGAGAGGATGGCTTGCCCATAGAAGTGTACACTCAATTTGGGGAGCACTTGTTACCTGAACTATTGAAGGTCTTTAACGCCGCACTAGAGGGTGGTCAGCTGCCTGGCTCCATGGCCAGGGCTAATATCATTTTACTGTTGAAGCCGGGGAAGGATCCGGTTGACCCTGGCTCCTATAGGCCTATATCGTTGCTGCAGAGCGATGTAAAAATCCTGGCAAAGGTCCTGGCGCGCAGGGTTAATGGGATAATCACGTCTATTATCCACCCAGACCAGGCTGGCTTCATGCCACAGAAGTCCACCGCCACCAATTTGAGGCGCATGTTCTTGAACATGCAGGTGCAGGCAGACAATGGGGGCCGTAGGGCGCTCTTATCCCTTGATGCCAACAAGGCATTTAATAGTGTCAGTTGGAGGTTCCTCTGGGCGACGTTGGCCAAGTTTGGCTTTGGGGACAAATTCATAGAGTGGGTCAGGCTGCTGTACGCGTCCCCCCAGGCGACCATTAGGGTTGCGGATAGGATGTCATGGCCTTTGCTCTGGGTAGGGGAACGAGGCAGGGGTGCCCCCTGTCCCCCCTGCTCTTCGCGATCGATATAGAGCCATTGGCAGCCCTGGTGCGGGCTAGTGCCTGCGTCCGGGGATTCCAATACGGCACGCTGCAGGAAAAAATCATGCTGTATGAGTACGACATGCTGCTGTTCCTGGAGGACCCCACGCACTCCATCCCCGGGGCTATGTCAATAATAGAGCAATTCGGTCACTACTCGGGATTGACCATTAACTGGTCGAAATCCGCCCTGATGCTGTTGGAGGAGGATGGTGGGGTAGCCCTGCCGGACTCTTGTCCCATCCCAGTTGTATCTAGCTTTAAATATTTGGGGATGCAGGTGTCGCCCAGGCTGGGGGACTACTGCTCCCTTAATGTGCACCCATTGCTGTCCCGGTTTAGGGACAAAATTAATACCTGGAACACCCTAAAAATGTCACTTGCAGGTAAAGCCAATCTGATCAAAATGATTTTAATGCCACAACTACTCTACTTTCTACATAACTCGCCTGTAGTGATACACCTGAAAATCTTCCGAATAGTGAACACTCTCTTCCGACGGTTGTTATGGCATACTAGGCCCCCTCGGATTAGACTGGAACACTTGCAGCGGGCCAAGGACAGTGGGGGGCTGGCGGTTCCCAACCCTTGGCTGTACTACATAGCGGCCCAGTTACAGCATTTGATCGGCTCTATGTCCCAGGACCCGGGGAGCTCGGCGGCACGACTGATGCTATCGGCCACTGGCGCTGAGATTGTCCCGATGGGGCTGGAGGCGCAAATGTTCCTAAAATCCAATAAGCAGACCCCGACGCTCGCACTTATCCAAAAAGTCTGGAATAAGGGATGACAACTCCAGGGAGTGCAGGGATTCACTGAAGACAGCCCAATATGGGGCAATAGGTCTTATGTGGAGTTGGTGAAGCTGCAGCAGGGGCCCAGATGGCGTGCCCATGGTGTGGCTCTGCTGTCCCACATTTTCGTTAACGGCAGGCTTCTCACTTTCCCCGAACTGCAGGCCAGATTTGACCTCCCAGCTCATATGTATTATTATTACATGCAGCTTCAACATGCGGTTGCTGCACACGGGAATGCGGTGGAATGGGTTCAGTCTCCCGCCCCGGTGTTCCGTGTGCTGCACACTAGCACTGAAACAAAAAGGATTTATCTCACAATGCTACCAGATGTTACTGGCAAGTCACCTACAAGCATTCCCGAGCAGGGCGGAATCCATGTGGGAGAAGGACATAGGTACACTGTCAGGGGACCAATGGGAGGAGGCGTGGCAGTCAGTCACCACCTGTTCTTTAAATGTTGCGCAGAAAGTGTCACAGTTATATATATTATTGAGGGTACATTACACCCCGCTGAAATTATATAAGATGGGTAAGCTCGGGGACCCTGTGTGTGGTAGATGTCAGAGGCACAATGGAGATCTCATTCATCTCCTGTGGAGATGCCCTAAGCTTCACAGGTATTGGACTGAGGTGGTGGGTACAATAAACAGAGTGTTTCAAACTACGATCCCTTTGGACCCTAAGTGCTGCCTGCTGGGGGTCTTGGAGGAAGCGATCCCTGGGGAGTTGACCAGGGTCGCAGTCTCTAGGGCCCTGTTTCAGGCCAGGAAGCTTATTTTGATGGGTTGGAAGTCGGTCTCACCGCCTACCACCACCTCTTGGGTAGCACACATGGGGAATACTCTTATAATGGAAAAGTACATATACCAGCACAGGGGAAGCCCGGGTAGGTTTGAGAGAATTTGGTCCCAATGGCTTGATACCCCTGGCCTGAGCCCCAGGGAGCTGGTGATGTCCCGACTTTTGCAGTAAATTTGAAACCAAGCGGCCGAGGATTAATATGCTTATATATGCAAGATTGTGGTGCTGTTCTTATGTGATCTTATGTGTTGTTTTACAGTTCGCCAGCAGAGGGAAACCTTTGCTATTTTTTGTACAATGGAAACTGTTGTGATCTATCTGGTGTTCAATAAAAACCTTTTTGATTCAAAAAAAATAAGGGGTAGTATAATAAGTACATCTGTTATACTATAGTCAAGAAAAGCCCGGAGCAAAGAAATACAATGCATGGGCGGAGGGCGGACATGACTAGGGAAACAGTGACTTATGAGAAGGTTGGTGGGATTGGTGGGTTAAGGCTGAGGAGTAGGATGGTGGGATTGGTGGGTTAATTTGTGTGGGAGGGGGCACAGAGGGTATAAAGGAGGACTCCGCCCCCCCGGGTAACACACGGCGCAAGGAAAGTTCCCGCCCACCCTCCCTTAATTTTAGACGGGGTTGGGACGTTGTCTGTTAATGTTTTTCCAGGTACAAGTGGGGTCATTGCGGATGTCGTGGCAGTGGCGGGTGTCTGGTCTTTGCAGGGGAAGGATGATACCTCGGAAAGAAGGGTTCAGGACCTGTCGTTGGTATGGGTCCTGATGGTGGGCTTACAGTTAACGGAGGTTTAGCTTGAAGCATTGGGATGGTGCACTGCGGTCATAGTTGTCTCTGAGCCAGCATGTCGGCTTGAGGCCTATTAGCGGATTTTGAGAAATACCGCAGTGCAATAATGTACACAGATGTTAATAGAGGTTCCTGCAGAGATCGACACCAGTAATTTACTGAGGGTCCTTTAGGACAGAGTTTATGGTTACTGTTAAAAGTTATACAGCGTTTTAATAAATAAGGCTGCTACGGCCTATGTTTTCTCCAACTCCTGGTGTGGTCTCGTTTACTTAGTCATAAGTAAGAAGGTAAATAAGGGGTAGTATAATAAGTACATCTGTTATACTATAGTCATGGATTTTGCTGCATGCTGGTACCAAATTTCCACCCCCCAGGGTCACTGCAGGTGTAAAGAAAAGCTGTGTAAGAGGATATGGAGGAGAGATGAGGAGGAGATCCAGGAATCAGGATAAAAGGTCAGGACAAGCAACAGACGTGCGCATCCAAGAGATGAAGCCGGGGGGTCACTACACAGGAAATCAATCAAAGGAAACAACAGGCAGGACGAGGAATAGCAAGAAGGAGCTCAGAGACAAATGAGAATATTGCTCAGCCAATGGGAGATTATCTCAGCATGACTTACATAATGAAGGAGATGAGGGGGAGGGGAGGAAGTCACTTAAGGTGACCATAGATACATGGAAATTCAGCTTGTTCAGCAGGGAATCGGTCACATTTCCATCCATGTGTGGTCACTGCCGGATAAAAGTCACTCGATTAGCGGCTGCAGCCAATAGCTTCATCACTGATCTGTGTATTCTGAGAGCGGAGGAGCGCCCCCCATTGTCAGAATACAATAGTGCAGCAGGGAGGATTCCCCCATCCCCCTCCAATGTGTGGATGGAGGAATCAGTTAAGTTTTTTCATGCGCTGGCTGAACGATAAAACTGAACCATGTGTAGCGGGTGGTCATATTTAGGGGAGGCATCTGAGTATCAGGCTCAGATGCGACAATTGTTAGGATTCCTGGACCAATTTATGTCAGTGGAGGATATCAATGGTGTCTAGTTCCCTGCGGCCTATAGGTGGCACTGTTGCCATGGGCTGGGGTTGAACCGCCATTGGAGGACTGTGCCCTTTGTGTCCTCTCGCGGCAGTAGTACAGTGGGGCGGGGAACCCGCTGTGCATGCTGGGAGAGGGTATAAAGGGGCAGACATTTTCCGCACGAAGTCCGCGCCCAGGCACCTTCAGCCTGGGTGCTTGTGCGTGGAGTCTCCGGGTGCCCTAGGCCCGGGGACGGAGTTGCGGTTCCACCCCAGACAGCTTTAGTCTGGGGTGAGGTACTTTCTGGAGGCCTGGGGCCCAGTACCTTCGACTGGGTCCCGCAAGGGATCGAGGGCTCCTAGGGTGTCCTCCGGTGTTGGACACCGAATCTGGGATGAGGAGGCCAGGGAGGTGACCCTTCTGAAGATCCAGTGCAGCATTTGCTGGTGACGGCGGGGCCTCTGGTAACTGTCCGGATGGATGTCCTCTCTCTGATCGGGGCCATTTCCTATAGAAGGTAGTCCACGTTCTCATGGTCTGTGGCAGGGACCCATCGTGAATCAGGTCGGTGGCAGAGACCCAACAACCAGGTCTGTGGCAGAGGCCTTATTCATCTGGTCTGTGGCAGGGACCCCCTCATGGTCGGGGCAGCGACTGTGCGCCAAGCCTGTTCACGCTATAACGGAACAGGAGAGAAACCAAGTTCAAGTTTGTGCCTGGACCTCCTCTTCACTGTGTTCTGTTCTGTGTCTGACCAGTCGCTCTTACAGGACTATTTATTGCTCTGAAGAATAAATAAGTGTTGGACTTTCAGTGGTGTGGAACTTGACTTTCTGGGAGTTAAAGGGTCATTCTCAAGGGAAGTTTTGGCTCTGGACAGGGGCACAGGCCTGAAGGTAAAAGGTTATAGCTCACACCTCTGCACATAAGAGGATACAAGCTGGTGGTGCGCCACACTCTCCTCCCTGGTCCCCTAGACGAGAGCCATTGATCGAGAAGTGAAGAGGGAGGCAGAGGTGAGGTCGCTACACATGTATGGCTTGGAAGCCAGATATATTAATCATCAACTGATCCCCCTGAAAATGTTAATCTACATATTACCTCCTCTGCAGATTCAGCGGTATCTTCTCTCTACTCCTCTGGAATGTAGAATTGCATGTACCTGACATCACTTCCTGTCTGGGTAGAGGTGAGATCATCACCACCTTGTGGAGCTCAGAGGAACTGTAGCCCCAAGAAACGTCTCGTAGTGTGAACACGGCCTTGTGCTGTGTGTGTATGTACTGTATATCCTTATAGATGGGTCATCTCCACTCCAACCAAGGGGGATAGAAATATATTACTGCTCAGGGGAGACATTTTGGCCCCTTTGATTTGGCAGTAAAATGGATGCAGATTTAGTAATGTAGAACATCTGTTATATGGATACAAAGAACCCCAGCCGAGCGTAAAGGGTGGAAATGGCTCCTGATCCCCAGATTTGGGCAATTATGTCACCAATATAAATAGAAAAAAACCTGCGCTATGTGTAACAACTCAAATACCTACAGAAATAACTTATACCGGACTGCTGCTGTAACAAACCGCTATACATAAGAAGTGAGCTGTCCCCCCGAAGAAAGACAGCTCCCTTCACTAAGTGCTCAAATCCTCGCTAATCCTAGCATATGTTATTCATTAAAGTTCTGCAAATCACCGCCACCTGGTGGTAGTGCAACCGTCATCACATTTGGCACGGACTCACATGGAAATGTATCAATGTTATAGAACATTCCCCATCTTGAACACGGCAACTTCAACCTTGACCCTAGCTAGATCTACCCCAAAGTTCAGTTCTTTAAAAAAAAAAACACTTTCTTTCCGTTGGCTGAGGAGGAGAGGAAATAAAACACATAGAACAGCTCTCCGATCCTCAACAGAGTAGATTCCCTGGCAGGGACAAAGTTACATATTCAGGCAGCTTGGTTTCTAGAGTGAGTAATATTAAAAAAAACACAAGTTCTCACTCTAGAGGTAGTAGTGTGGGTCTGGGAGAACAAGAGTTTTCCATTCCTTATCAAGTGTTTCAATGGAATACACAGCATCGTCTCTGTCTTTATTACGGATCACCACTCTGTCCGCATGAATGTGCCGACCCAGAGTCCAGTCCTCCCGGCATCCTTTAAAGCGCTCTGCCATGACAGCAGAACATCTGAAGTACCGGTGGCCCCTCTGTACTTTCAGAAAGTCCCAGACGAAGTCAGAGTACCACCGGTCCCTGTAGGCCTCAATCTCGAAGAGTAGTTCCTTGGGGACGTATGGGTATTCCCACCCGTGCTCAATGGCAATCTTCTTGTTGAGGAGCCGCTGTAACCGAGCCAAAGGCGGCATGGTGGCCCGATCCCCCGCTCCAGGAAGGACAATGGCATCCAGAGACCTCTTTAATGGCATGGGCTGTAGCTGAGGCATAGGTGGCCTCAAAGGTGAACGAGCCTACACCGTAGAAGACATAGAAGGCTCCGGAGCAGGTAAAGCGGGCAGGGAGACAAGGCCTTCTGCTGGAGTAGGGGCTTCCAGCCGGGGTGTAGTTTCTCCAGAGTCCATGGGTGATCCCTCCCGAAAGCTACGGGGAGAAGTCATCGGTATTCCATCCCAGCCCTTCTTGATAAACATCTCATTGATGGCAAAGTCATCTCCCACATCAAATGATGAGTCTATATCAGAGGTGTCATACATCTCTGCGGGCAGGCAATTTCTAGCGGACATGGACACACTGCCTGCTGAGGGCAAAAGTTCCCATGGGCTGGCTGTCCGCACGTCCCCAATAGAACGGGGCGCAAGCTTCTTTCCCTTCCCCGGTCTGTACTGCATTGTCCCCAGCCTCCTTATCGTCCCCTGTCGTGGATCTCCTGGAGGTCCCTCCGGTTCGAAGCTCCGGTTCGGGTAGGCGCTGGGGTGGGCCTTGACCGCGGCCGCCGGAGGCTTTAATGTAGCCCACCTTCCGCTTGGGAGGTGGAAGGGAGGTTTCAGTTGTTACGGAAGCAGCATCCGCTGGGTTCTCCGTCTCAGGCTCCGTGGTGACCGGAACCTCCTCCTTGACTTACTTTGCAGTCACGGTGGTGCGCGTGGGCATGGTTGTGGGAGCACAGGTTTCCTCTTATTGAGTGGTAGCGCCTGTTAGGCAGTTACCCGGTAGACCCAAGGCTTTTCTGTAGGTTGATCTACCTCGAAGAGGAACTCTCCACACTGGGGACATCTTCCAAATGGCCGAAGCTGTACCACCAGTCCCTGGCACTTAGGACAGATCATGCCCAAGGCCTCCGCATCTCTGCACGTGTAAAGCGCAAAGCGGCCTCGGGGCTTCAGCCTGATCCCTGTATCCGTCAGAGGGGCAGTTAGTGGAGCAACATCTATAGATAAAACAGGTGGGAACACACAATGTCCCGATGAAACAGGAATCCATGGGGCGGTAGACATGTTGCTTACTCACTAGTCCGATCTGTACTGTCCTTTGGCGCCAAAGACACTATGTGCAACACACTCTTGGCGGGGGCTCCTCCCCCTTCTTCCTCTTACTGCACGTAACTCGCAGGCTTTTCTATTTTCGAGACACGCCCACGAACTACGCAGTTAGAAATACAGTTAGGCCTGTACCTCCATTTCTCTCACAAGTGGCGCAGCTCAAATTCTCCAAAATGGCCGACCTCCACGGAACCACACCGGAAAATAAAGTCCAACTTCTGGAGGGTATAGCTGCAGAATCCCGGACCCCAGCCCCCACGTGTAGCACATGGACCTTTTCCTGCCTTCAGCTCACTTGCAGGTCAAGTTTGAATGATCTTTGAATCCCTCCAGAAGGTAACCAGGCCTCTCTTTCACCGTGAACTCTCACCAGTCCATCAGAAAGGTCCTCCCCCGGTCTCCTCTTCTTAGAGCGGGTCCACACTTTCCCGGGCACCCTGGGATTCTTCTTTTGGAGGTAGGCCCCAGCTAAAGGTGCTGGGTCTACTAGTGGAGTTGCAGCCCCAGGCTAAAGGTGCCTGAGACCCATACATGCACGCACCCCTGGCCTGGAGGGCCGGGTGGCGCGAACCGCTCACACTCCAGACTCCCACCGACTCCCCAAAAGAATGGCGTCTGCCCCTTATGTATCCTCTCCCAGCATGCACAGCAGGCCAACCACGCCCACCGTACTGCTGCCGAGAGAGGAGACCCTAAGGCATAGCAATGTCACCCACGGTTCAACCCTGACATGTCAGTGCCACCTACAGGCCACAGGGAACTGTGCGTCAGGCTACATCACACAGGCAGAAGCGAATACTAACATGAATTTTAGGCCTTTTGCACACCGGTGGTTTTTTTACTGCTTCCTAAACTTTTAGAGTCTTTTAGTGGCAGGGGTGTTTACAAGCAGGAAAAAAAAAACCCCCAGGTGCAGTGCGTCAACGAACAGCAGTGTTTTGTCAGAAAAAAAATGCTTGACACGCAAAATGTGACGCTTGTAAAAGTGTCTAATGCTTTTAGAAGTGTTTAGGCACGTTTACAGGTGTTTAGCGCTTGAGCGTAAATTCAATTATTCAATGACCAGAATAAAATTATTATTCTGGCCAATGAAATTAATTAATGCCCACGTGGTTGATGCCTGTAAAAGCGTTGGAAACTTTTACAAGGGTCGAGCCTCGTACACACGACCGGTTTTCTTGGCAAGAAAACTGCTGGGAGAGCTTTTTGCAGAGAAAACCGGCCGTGTGTATGGTTTCTCGGCAGGAAAACTCCCGGGAATCTCGACGAGAAAAATAGAGAACCTGCTCTCTATTTTTCTTGTCGGGATTCTCGGCAGAGTGTTTCCTGCCAAGAAAAACGTTCGTGAGCATGCTTACCTGTCTGAGGTAAGCCCGCGCATGCTCGATGAGACTTCGATGCATGCGCGGTAGCATACAGGGGTAGTGTAGGGTGTAGCAAGATAGCGGCGACGGCATCGAATGTGACCAGCGCCGGCTCGTCGTAGTCGATGACGTCACCGCGTTCTTGCCATTCAAAAGAACGGAGGTTCTTTTGAATGACTGTCTGTACACAGAGCTTGGCAAGACGAGCTTGCCAGGAATCCCGTCGAGAAAACCAACGTTTTTTTTTTCGACGGGATTCCCACCCAAGCTTCAGGCTTTTTTCCTGCCATGAGGAGGAGCATTTTTTAAACATCCTGAGTGCATTAGGTCTTCTAGCTTTAGGATAATCCTCCACACAGGACAGCGGGTGCTCTATGACTTTGTCACAGTGAGTCACATGGATTTCGGGTGCTGACTTTGTTCATTTATATCTGTACTGTGTTACAGATTGTACCCCACACTACATCCACAGCAAAGTCAGCGCCAGCCATGTGACACACTTTGACAAAGCCGCAGAGCACCCGCTGATAGGTGTGGATGATTATCCTATTGCTAGAAGATGTTAAAAGGGGAATATGAGGACTTTGGATGATTCTATTAGGATATCACAACGGGTGTGACACCTCACTCACTGTGTGCTGCCCAGTGCCTGCCGCGCTTCCTGCCGATCCGCTCGTATCTGTTTTACTGCTCCCTCTCTGCCAGCTCTCTCACATCAGTCCCGCCACCTGAGCAGAGCAGAGCAGCCGCAGCACTTTACAGATCACTCCGCCAAACACTGACATCAGGGAAGAAAGATAGCAGCCGGGTAGGGCCGGATTAAGAGCATTATGGGCCTGGTGCTGAGGATTTTGGTGGGCCTTTTTATGAAAGTAAATAAAATGAAAACAAAAATTTTTTGTTAAAACAATTAAACAAATTAAAGAGAGAGGGGGCTAAAAGAGAGGGGATGAGAGCGATGGGGCGGGGGTAGAGAGAGGGAGTGAGAAAAAGGGGAATAGAGAGTGGGTGAAAGAGAGAGAGGGAGACTGTGGGGGCACAGCAGAGTATGTTACTTGGGGGGAGGGACAAAGTACATTACATTAGATGGTAAGCACCAGTGGCGTAGCTTGGGGGGGGGCAGGGGGGACGGTCGCCCCGGGCGCAAAATTTAGAGGGGCGCAGCAGCAGGCGGCAGGTTACCTGCCGCTCTTCTCCTGCGCTGTGCAGTCTAGGAGACTGTGAGCTCTTTCGCTTCGCAATGAGAAAGAAGTTGTGGTGCAGTCCAGGCTTAGGCTCCAGCGGTGACACTGACACAGCAGTGAGTAAATGAACACTGAAGATCATCCATGATGATCCCAGGGATTGTGACCGCGCAGAGACTGGGGGGAAGGAGAAGGGCAGGTGACTCACGAGGCATCCTCTCCATTACATGCCACTCCTCACACACAAAGTCCAGGATCCCGGCTCGTGCGACATGCTTTCCGTCCACTTACCCTGCCCCACAGCCCAGACTTCCGACTACCGCCGCTTTTTTTGAGTCCTGCCTGTGCCTGTCAGTGTGCTGCTACACGGCCCCGGTGTTTCTCGACAGGACACTGGCACTCTGACCCTGCACCGACCACCCCAGGACTGGAGGAAACCAGGGCCAGGAGGAAGAGGATGAGGCATAATCCACACAGACAGAAGCCCCTCCTCACCGGCAGCTGCACGGATATTGTGAGTACTCCTCTACAGAGGAAAGCTATGTATGGGATGATGGCAGCCAGAGGGGGACTGGGGCTGAGCTCTGAACTAGAATCTGTGGGAAAGAGAGCTTTGTATTTGGGGGGGGGGGGGATGTACACAGTGCACCCCCCTCAACCCTGCACGCCGCACACAGCGCACCCCCCTCAACCCTGCAAGCCACACACAGCACATCCCCCTCATCCCTGCAAGCCACACACAGCGCACCCCCCTCATCCCTGCAAGCCACACACAGCACATCCCCCTCATCCCTGCAAGCCACACACAGCGCACCCCCCTCATCCCTGCAAGCCACACACAGGGCACCCCCCTCATCCCTGCAAGCCACACACAGCGCACCCCCTCATCCCTGCAAGCCACACACAGCGCAGAGGGGGGCTGGGGCTGAGCTCTGAACTAGAATCTGTGGGAAAGAGAGCTTTGTATTTGGGGGGGGGGAGATGTACACAGTGCACCCCCTCAACCCTGCACGCCGCACACAGCGCACCCCCCTCAACCCTGCAAGCCACACACAGCACATCCCCCTCAACCCTGCAAGCCACACACAGCGCACCCCCCTCAACCCTGCAAGCCACACACAGCACATCCCCCTCATCCCTGCAAGCCACACACAGCGCACCCCCCTCATCCCTGCAAGCCACACACAGGGCACCCCCCTCATCCCTGCAAGCCACACACAGCGCACCCCCTCATCCCTGCAAGCCACACACAGCGCACCCCCCTCATCCCTGCAAGCCACACACAGCGCGCCCCCTCATCCCTGCAAGCCACACACAGCGCACCCCCTCATCCCTGCAAGCCACACACAGCGCATCCCCCTCATCCCTGCAAGCCACACACAGCGCACCCCCTCATCCCTGCAAGCCACACCCCCCCCCCTTCTCAACCCTGCAAGCCACACACAGCGCACCCCCCTCAACCCTGCAAGCCACACACAGCGCACCCCCCTCATCCCTGCAAGCCACACACAGCACACCCCCCTCATCCCTGCAAGCCACACACAGCGCATCCCCCTCATCCCTGCAAGCCACACACAGCGCACCCCCTCATCCCTGCAAGCCACACACAGCGCACCCCCCTCATCCCTGCAAGCCACACACAGCGCATCCCCCTCATCCCTGCAAGCCACACACAGCGCACCCCCTCATCCCTGCAAGCCACACCCCCCCCCCTTCTCAACCCTGCAAGCCACACACAGCGCACCCCCCTCAACCCTGCAAGCCACACACAGCGCACCCCCCTCAACACTGCAAGCCACACACAGCGCACCCCCTCATCCCTGTAAGCCACACACAGCGCACCCCCTCATCCCTGCAAGCCACACACAGCGCACCCCCCTCATCCCTGCAAGCCACACACAGCGCGCCCCCTCATCCCTGCAAGCCACACACAGCGCACCCCCTCATCCCTGCAAGCCACACACAGCGCATCCCCCTCATCCCTGCAAGCCACACACAGCGCACCCCCTCATCCCTGCAAGCCACACCCCCCCCCCTTCTCAACCCTGCAAGCCACACACAGCGCACCCCCCTCAACCCTGCAAGCCACACACAGCGCACCCCCCTCATCCCTGCAAGCCACACACAGCACACCCCCCTCATCCCTGCAAGCCACACACAGCACACCCCCCTCATCCCTGCAAGCCACACACAGCGCATCCCCCTCATCCCTGCAAGCCACACACAGCGCACCCCCTCATCCCTGCAAGCCACACACAGCGCACCCCCCTCATCCCTGCAAGCCACACACAGCACACCCCCTCATCCCTGCAAGCCACACACAGCGCACCCCCTCATCCCTGCAAGCCACACACAGCGCACCCCCCTCATCCCTGCAAGCCACACACAGCGCACCCCCTCATCCCTGCAAGCCACACACAGCGCATCCCCCTCATCCCTGCAAGCCACACACAGCGCACCCCCTCATCCCTGCAAGCCACACACAGTGCACCCCCTCAACCCTGCAAGCCACACACAGCGCACCCCCTCAACCCTGCAAGGCACACACAGTGCAACCCCCTCAACCCTGCAAGTCACACACAGCGCACCCCCCTCAACCCTGCATGCCACACACAGCGCAACCCCCTCAACCCTGCACGCCACACACATAGCGCAACCCCCTAAACCCTGCACGCCACACACATAGCGCACCCCCCTCAACCCTTCATGCTGTACACAGCACACACCCTCAACCCTGCACGCCACACACAGCGCACCTCTAAACCCTGCATTCAGTACACAGCACACCTCTCAACCCTGCACTCCATACACAGTGCACCTCTGAACCCTGCATTACATACAAAGCGCATCCCTCAGCCTTGCACTCAATACACAGCGCACCCCTCAACCCTCATTGCTAATAATTAGATTTAGTTCTAGTGTACCTCTGCCCCGAAAATGGAAAAATAGTCCCTCAGCTCCCACCTTCTGGGCCCCTCCTATTGGACTGATGGGGCCCAGAAAAATATAATAATTCATCCCCTAAGCAAGAAGGAGCAGTACACATTTACAAGGGGACAGGAAAAGTGCAGGGGCCCCTGGGCAGCTGTGCCCAGGGGTGCCCGCTCATTAAGACAGCCCTGGCTGCGAGGGACGACACAGGGGGATGTTTACACACAGAGGGGGCCAGAGAAGAAGAAGGGGGTGGTGGAGGAGCACACGTGCGCTGGAGGAGGAGGACAATCAGTGATGACCAGTGCAGCAGGGACAGCTGTGAGCACTGATCCCCCATGCATGGCTTTTCAGGTGAAACCCGCAGGAGGGAGACAAAAAGCAGCTGATGAAAAGCCATGCAGAGGGGATCGGTGCTCACAGCTGTCCCTGCTGCACCGATCATCCCCGATTGTCACTGGACATTCACAAGACAATTCGGCAGTGTGCTGAAGTGACAGGGGGCCGTGAGGGCGCTCTGCTTTTACCCAGAACGCGCTCTGCCTCTCCTGTGCCCGCTCTGGCCAAGGGGAGTGTAGAGCTGGGCAGGGAGTCTGCTGGCGTCACGACTCCACCCACCGAGCGCCGAATAACAGACCTGCCCACTAAATCTGGATTTTTAATGGACTTTAAACAGAGAAGGGGGAGACATTTGACAGATAAGGATACAGGCAGGAGGCATGTATATCCTTATAGATAACCACTATGGCAGTAGTTTAGAATTGATGAGAGTGGGTTTACATTAGGGTGACCACGTGTCCCGGAATGCCCGGGACAGTCCCGCATTTTGCAGGTCTGTCCCGGGCGCCTTCATTCCAGGACAATACAGTGTCCCGGAACGAAACTGACACAGCCACCCCCCCAGGCCAATCTGATTCCCCCAAAAAAGGCCACCACATTACCACTTTACTCACTCACAGTACTTGTCCTGGCCGGGAATGCCTGGAGGAGCACAATCCTTACCTCCTGCTTGTGATTGGGGAAATAATAAATCACACCTTTAGTGTCGAACCACTGTGCTGTGATTCATTACAGCACAAGCTGATTTTTGGGAAGGGGGGTGTTCCCGAATGGTAGTTTGGAAATGTGGTCACCCTAGTTTACATCCACTTTAAGCACATGTTGATAACTCCATTTTGTTTCACATCTGTTGAAAATAAGTTATTTTAAGTTTAACCACTAGATGGCAAACTCTACTCAGCTTTGCTATTAAATGAGATCCACAACCTTCCTGATGCAAAATACAATGTACATGTCTTCTCTAGCCACCAGGAGGAGCCCTTACACCAAATATGCCAAACTAGAAGACACAAGTACTTTCAAACATAGTATCAGGAAACAGGCTTATGAGTAGATGCTTAGATCCCTACAGGTTATCTTAAACCTGAAAAAGAAACAATGACGATTACAACAACCCTATTACCAGCTCACCCATCTGTAAGGAAGAAGAAAGGCTACATATAGATCCACATACAATGTAGGATATATTCTTTGTACATAGCCTGGAATACTAAACATATAAACTGTCTAACAAATTTGATCTTACAGGCAGGGCCGCCATCCCCATTTTTTTTCATAAATAATTTTATTTATTTTTTTGAAAGGGGCCCAGAGGTCCCCAGGGCCCCGGATGGCGACCTCCCCTTTTTTTTTAAATAAAAATTATTATTATTATTATTATTTTTTTTATTATTATTTGTAAGGGGCCCAGAGGTCCCCGGAGGTCCCCAGGGCCCCGGATGGCAATCCCCCCTTTTTTTAGCTCTTTTGTTTTTTTTTGTGTTCGTCAGCACCCAAAGCCCCGACCTCAACAATTTGCGGCGGCAGTACTCCCCCCCCCCCCCCCGGTTCTCCTCTGCTCCAGGGGGCCCATGCCTGAAGCTGTGTAAGGGGCCCGAAAATTCCTGATGGCGGCCCTGCTTACAGTACAGATGCCGACAGGACAGAGAAACAAAGAGCCAACTAACTCCCTAGGGCTCTTTCACACGGACGTGTCCGTGTACAGGTTCCGCTTTGCTCAGCAGGGATCGCTCAGTTAATCTCCACTGTGCAGGGACCAACCTGTCAGAGCGCCGCTCTCCTCTATGGGGGATCGGATGAAGACGGACCGTAGAGTCTGTTTTCATTCCATCCGATCCGCCAGACGGATGGAAAAATAGGGTTTCCATCCGTCACACTTTAGCGGGTCGGATGTCAGCTGACATGTTACCGCTCAGAAGCGAATGCACACGCAAGTCCCGCCCACATATGTAAACGTCGTTAAAACCACATATGTGAGGTATCGCCGCATGCGTTAGAGCACGTGCAACAATTCTAGCACTAGACCTCCTCTGTAATTCTAACCTGGTAACCTGTAAAAATGTTCAAAGCGTCGCCTATGGAGATTTTTAAGTACCAAAGTTTGGCGCCATTCCATGAGTGTGCGCAATTTTAAAGCGTGACATGTTAGGTATCTTTTTACTCGGCGTAACATAAGCTTTCATATTTTACAAAAAAATTGGGCTAACTTTACTGTTTTGTTATTTTTTAATTCATGAAACCATTTTTTTTCCCAAAAAAAAGGCGTTTGAAAAATTATTGCGCAAATACCGTGTAAGATAAAAAGTTGCAACAACCGTCATTTTATTTCCTAGGGTGTCTGCTAAAAAAACATATATAATATTTGGGGTTTCTGAGTAATTTTCTAGCAAAAGAATGATGATTTGTACATGTAGGAGAGAAGTGCTAGAATAGGCCCGGTATGGAAGTGGTATAAAAAGCCCTGTATGGAAAGAGTTAATGCATCCTATGCATTAAGGTGAAAAAACATATTACGAATACCGGCCCCCCAGCCCCCCATTTTACTTACCTGAGCCCTGGAAAGTCCTGCGTCACAAACGCGTTCTTCCTTTGCCCGGTCTTCTCGGCTCTTCATTGGATAGATTGATAGCAGCGCAGCCCTTGGCTCGCGCTGCTGTCAATCAAATCCAAAGACGCGGGCGCAGGGGGGTGGCGCCGAGTCCTGTACTCTGCGGCAATGGGCGCCGACAACAGGACTCGAGAGCGCACCCGCAAGGTAACCCGCTTGGGAGAGCGCTTCCCAGAGGGTGTTATCTGAGGCGGGAAGGAGCTGAGACAGCCGCCGTGGGACCCCAGAAGTCGGTGTTCGGGGCCACTCTGTGCAAAACGAGCTGCACAGTGGAGGTAAGTATGACTTGTTTGTTACTTAAAAAAAAATAATCTGCGAACCTTTAGTGTCACTCTAAAGCAAATTCTAATAAATGTTGAAGTTATATTCTAGATTGCCTGTTCCTAGGAAGATGGAAGATCTCCAACATATCAGATCCATGCTACCAAAAGGACTTCATCTTGCGACACTCTGGACTAAAGCCTCATACACACGACCGGTTTTCTCGGCAGGAACCAGCAAGAAACTTGCTGGCAGAGCTTTCTTGCCGAGAGAACCGTGCGTGTGTACGCGGCTATCATGTTTCTCGTCAAGAAAACAGGCAAGAATCTCGACGAGAAAAATAGAGAACCTGCTCTCTTTTTTCTCGTCGGGATTCTCGTCGGCCTGTTTCCCGACGAGAAACCCGAGTGTGTGTACACTTACCTGTCGCCGTGGAAACCCGCGCATGCTCGAAATGACTTTGACGCATGCGCGGTAGCTTCCTAGGCATAGGTAGGGTTTAGCAAGATGGCGGTGACGGCATCGAATGTGACGAGCACGCGCTCGTCGTAGTCGATGACGTCACCGCGTTCGTGCCATTCAAAAGAACGGTGGTTCTTTTGAAAGGTACGTGTGTACATTTGGCCGGGACAAGATTCTTGTCAAGAATCTTGTCAGGAAAAACAATGAGTTTTTTTCCTGACGAGATTCTCGGCCGTGTGTACGAGGCTTAAGTTCAAGTCAACAGTGAGTAAACTAAGTGATACAAACCTCGTCACACAATGAACCTTATCACAAAACAAATCCAAATGAAGGTCAGAAGTGCATGAAAACCTAATAGGGATTAATACCTCTGCCATCCTCAGTACAACAATAAGAATCTATTGACAATCACCCATCTTAGATGACCAGCTTGACGACTTTAACCACTTAAGCCCCGGACCATTTTGTAGCTAAAGGACCAGGCCACTTTTTGCGATTCGGCATTGCGTCGCTTTAACTGACAATTGCGCGGTCGTGCGACGTGGCTCCCAAAGAAAATCGGCATCCTTTTTATCCCACAAATAGAGCTTTCTTTTGGTGGTATTTGATCACCTCTGCGGCTTTTATTTTTTGTGCTATAAACAAAAAAATTAATTACAATATGCAATATTTTTTACTTTTTGCTATAATAAATATCCCCAAAATATATATATAAAAAAAAAAAATCCTCAGTTTAGGCCAATACATATTCTTCTACATATTTTTGGTAAAAAAAAAAAAAAAAAATCGCAATAAGCATATATTGATTGGTTTGCGCAAAAGTTATAGCGTCTACAAAATAGGGGATAGAATTATGGCATTTTTATAATATTTTTTTTTATTAGTAATGGTGGCGATCTGCGATTTTTATCGTGACTGCGACATTATGGCGGACACATCGGACACCTTTGACGCTATTTTGGGACCATTGTCATCTATACAGCGATCAGTGCTATAAAAATGCACTGATTACTGTGTAAATGACACTGGCAGGGAATGGGGTTAACCACTAGGGGGCGAGGAAGGGGTTACGTGTGTCCTAGGGAGGGATTCTAACTGTGTGGGGGCTGGGCTACAAGTGACACGACACCGATCGCTGCTCCCGATGACAGGGAGCAGAAGATCGCTGTCCTGTCACTAGGCAGAACAGGGAAATGCCTTGTTAACAATGGCATCCCCCCGTTCTGCCTTTCCGTGACACGATCGCGGGACACTGGTAAACATTGAGTTTGCGGGGCCCACGGGCACGGAGAGTGCGGCGGGCAAGCGCGCATGCACCGCACGGCTTCTTAACCACTTCCCACCCAGTCAATAGGAGATTGACGTTCGGGAAGTGGTTGTGTTATCCTGACTGGACGTCTATTGACGTCCTGCAGGATAACAGCCGCCGGGGGGTGCGCATCGCGGCGATCGGTGGAGCGGTGTGTCAGTCTAACCCACCGCTACACTGATCTTGGTAAAGAGCCTCTGGCGGAGGCTTTTTACCACGTGATCAGCCGTGTCCAATCACGGCTGATCACGATGTAAACAGGAAGAGCCGTTGATTGGCTCTTCCTCACTCGCGTCTGACAGATGCGAGTAGAGGAGAGACCATCGACGGCTCTCCTGACAGTGGGGGTTCGCGCTGATTGTCTATCAGCGCAACCCCCCCTCGCATGCCCACACTGGACCACCAGGATGCCGCCCAGGACCACCAGGGAAGCACCTAACATGTGGATGGCCAGGTAAGTCCCCCATGGCCATCCACATGTATAATTATATGCCTAACTTATGCCAATCAGTGCCCACAAATGGGCACTGACTGGCACCATCTTGGCACAACATTTTTTTGTGATGCAAAGCAATGCCACCCACCAGTGTCCATCAGTGCCACCTATCAGTGCCCTTCCGTGCCACCTATTAGTGCCACCCATAAGTACCCATCAGTGCCACCCATAAGTACCCATCAGTGCTGCATATGAGTGCCCATGAGTGCCCATCAGTTCCCATCAGTGCCGCATACCAGTGCCACCTATCAGTGCCCATCATTAGTTCCCATCAGTGCCACCTCATTGGTGCCACCTTATCAGTGCCCATCAGTGCAGCCATATCAGTGGCCGTCATTGAAGAAGAAAACGTATTTTTTTTCAAAAGTTTCGCTCTTTTTTTATTTGTTGTGCAAAAAATAAAAATCGCAGGGGCGATAACATACCACCGAAAGAAAGCTCTATTTGTGGGAACAAAATGATAAAAAAATTGTTTGGGTACAGTGTTGCATGAATTGTCATTCAAATTGCGACAGCGCTGAAAGCTGAAAATTGGCTTGGGCAGGAAGGTGTATAAGTGCCTGGTATTGAAGTGGCTAAAGGGGACGTACAGGTGGTTTAATAACCTGTCCCAAAA
Organism: Rana muscosa; assembly: GCA_029206835.1. NCBI lineage: Eukaryota > Metazoa > Chordata > Amphibia > Anura > Ranidae > Rana > Rana muscosa. The sequence continues at coordinate 24,111,645 of JARGYO010000094.1, read as the reverse complement.
TCTTATATGCATCACTAAAGTGTTTTTTTTTTTTCTCTTTCTTTTTTTTCCCCTTCTCCCACCAACCGCGTTTGCAAACAAGCCAAATTATATTCAACCACTACACTGCTATTGTACCTCCAATTGTAAAACGAGAAACATCATACTGTTATTTGACGTTACTTTTATATCTGCATTACCTGACAAATGTTAAAAGTCAAATGTATGCAATGCTACCTTTCAATAAACTTTAATTGTGAAAAAAAAAAAAGGAAATACAGAATCCTTCCTGAGTCTCGGAGACTCTCCACCAAACTATAAGGATACAATCTACACCTGTACAAAGTCCAGGAAGACCAAGTTCACTGATTCACATAATGGAATTCACCCCGCCCTTCTACAGCAATATAAACACACAGCAATGTACAGCACTACAGTATATGTCAGAGATATAACAATGTATAGTAAAAATAGTGTGTGACTGTGGGGGAGGGGACATTAGTGTAAATTGATGTTTATTAAAAATCGTACAAACATAATTAAAACATATTTACATGTGTAGCGGGTGGTCATATTTAGGGGAGGCATCTGAGTAATACCAGGCTCAGATGCAACAATTGTTAGGATTCCTGGACCAATTTATGCCAGTGGAGGATATCAATGGTGTTCAGTTCCCTGTGGCCTATAGGTGGCGCTGTTGCCATAGGCTGGGGTTGAACCGCCATTGGAGGGCTGCGCCCTTTGTGTCCTCTCGCGGCAGTAGTACAGCGGGGCGGGGAACCTGCTGTGCATGTCGGGAGAGGGTATAAAGGGGGCAGATATCTTCCGCTCGGGGTCCACTCCCAGGCACCTTCAGCCTGGGGGTGAGTGATGGTGGTCTCCGGGTGCCCTAGGCCCGGGGACGGAGTTGCGGTTCCACCCCAGACACCTTTGGTCTCTCTGGAGGCCTGGGGCCCAGTACCTTCGACTGGGTCCCGCAAGGGATCGAGGGCTCCTAGGGTGTCCCCGGTGTGGACGCCCGAATCTAGGATGAGGAGGCCAGGGAGGTGACCCTTCCGAAGACCCAGTGCAGCATTTGCTGGTGACGGCGGGGCCTCTGGTAACTGTCCGGATGGATGTCCTTTCCCTGACAGGGGCCATTGCTTAAAGAAGGTAGTCCACGTTCTCATGGTCTGTGGCAGAGACCCATCGTGAATTAGGTCGGTGGCAGAGACCCAACAACCAGGTCTGTGGCAGAGGCCTTATTCATCTGGTCTGTGGCAGGGACCCCCTCACGGTCGGGGCAGCGACTGTGCGCCAAGCCTGTTCGCGCTATAACGGAACAGGAGAAAACCCAAGTTCAAGTTTGTGCCTGGACCTCCTCCCCACTTTCTTCTGAACTGTTCTGTGTCTAACCAGTCGCTCTTAAAGGACTATTTATTGCTCTGAAGAATAAATAAGAGTTGGACTTTCAGTGGTGTGGAACTTGACTTTCTGGGAGCTAAAGGATCCTACCTTCACCTGAGTGGAAAGTGGGAGTCATCCGCAGAGGGAAGTTTTGGCTCTGGACGGGGACACAGGCCAGAAGGTAAAAGGTTATAGCTCACACCTCTACACACAAGAGGATACGAGCTGGTGGTGCGCCACACTCTCCTCCCTGGTCCCCTAGACGAGAGCCATTGATCGAGAAGGGAAATAGTGAGTGAGAGGTGAGGTCGCTACACATATATACAAAATAAATAAGAATATATAAACAAAAATAGCTAACATCAGCATAGAAACAGAAAATGTTTTTTTTTATGTATCGGAGCCTCACTCCCCCTCTCGCCTATTGTGAATGACTTGTGTCTAGGGGTATCTGAGAGAGGAGAGTACAGGAACACTACACCAAGCTCTCCCCTCGTATGTGTATGAGGGTTGAGCAGAGTTGCTTGAATTACTTCCGGGTCTGTTCACTGCATACGAAGCCTCCAGCTGTCCCATGGAGATGTGTCTGCCAGTAATAGAGCCCCACACCAATCGAAAGTCCAACACTCCTTTATTCCTTTTCTTGCAGGCTGAACACAATCAGTTAAACTTTCAGCAATCAACAAACAGGGGTGTGGATACGAGTAGGTCCAGGCACAACTGAACTCTCCTATTACTTTGATAGCGAAAAGCCTTGGCGCACGGTCTCTGCCACCGACCGGATGAACAGTTGAGGCCCCTGCCACAGGCCTAATAGCAGGCCTCTTCCACTGACCTGAGTTGAATAGCTGGACCGCTGCCACCGGTCATAGAACATGAACCATCTTCCTCTCTGAACTTGGCCCCTGTTTGGGGAGATATCCCTCCGGGCGGTCTCCAGAGGTTCATCCGGCACTGGCAATCTGCTGCACCAGGTCTTCGGATGAGTCCCTCCTCCGGTCCCTTACGCCACTGGATTCGGGTGCCCCAATAACCCGGGGCCCCCTAGGACAATCCCTCCCTCGTGGGACCCAGCGGAAGGTACTGGGCCCCAGGCCTCCTGCTGAGTACCTCACCCCAGACTGAAGGTGTCTGGGACGGAACACGAACTCCCGGTGTCCAGGCCTAGGCCGCCTGGACCCCCGACCGTGAACAGCAGCCCTCAGGCTGAAGGTGCCTGGGACTCGAACCTCGTGGCGAAGATGTCCGCCCCCTTTATACCCTCCCCTAGGATGCATGGCAGGTTCCCCGCCCCGCCGTACAACTGCTGCGAGAGGCCACAAAGGGTACTGCAGCGATGGTTCAACCCCGGCCCAAAGTGACAGCGCCACCTGCTGGGCCGCAGGGAACTATGCATCACTGGTGTCTTCACCAGAATTTAAAAGTATATACCCGCTACATTTCTTTTTCCAAAAAAAACATAAAGAGAACTAAATATACCAACCAAGGTGCATTTTCATATTATTATCATCAAGATTCAACTAAACAAAACCCTAACCTCCACCTAAACACCCCCTCGGGCTAAGAAGCGATTACACATTTAACCCATGCATGCAGCCTTTTTAAAAAAAATCTGATCTTATATAAATGTAGCGCCCTCCTCACTCCCCTCTTTCTCTCGTCTCGTCTCTTGTCTAGGGGTATCTTAGAGGGGAGAGAGCGGGGACACCACGCCTGGCTTCCACCACATGTGTCAGTGCGATATAAGCAACGTTCTTGTATTACCTTCGGGTCAGTGTTCTGCACCTGGATCCTCCCTCCAAGAGTCACCTTGAACAATGTCTGTCAGGAAATGAGCCCCACACCATTAAAGTTCAACACTCCTTTATTCTTCTCGAATGAACACAATCAGTTGAACTCCCTTGGTAGAAACAGAACAGAAAAGGAGGTGTGGATGCGAATAGGTCCAGACACAATGTAGTTCTCCACTTTCCTTCCTGAAAGTGGGTTACGGTCTCCGCACGAGGGGGAATTTCCTTCCAGGCGGTCTCTGACGAGAGGCTCACCTGTCACCGGCAATATGCTGCACCGGGTCTTCAAGTGAGGAGCTCCCTCCGGTCCATTGCGCCTTCACGGATTCGGGTACCCACTCCCGGGGTTCCCTAGGATCTCCTTCCCTCGTGGAACTCAGTGTTGGGCACTGAGCTCCGAACCTCCATCCGAGTACCTCACCCCAGGCTAAAGGTGCCTGTGATGGAACGCGACCTCCGATTGTCCTCTAGGCCTAGGCCACCCAGAGGACCGACACGAACCACCGTCCGCAAGCTGAAGGTGCTTGAGACTTCGACCCCGTGACAAAGATGGCCGGCCCCTTTATACCCTCTCCCAGCAAGCACAGCGGGTTCCCCGCCCCACCATACCGCTGCTGAGGGAGGACAAAAAGGAGGCACAGCACACAGCAATGATTCAACCCCAGCCCAGGGCAACAGCGCCACCTACTGGGCTGTAGGGAATCACACATCACCAATGTCTCTGTCAAGTTCAAATTTACACCCGGGAAAGTACATACCCGCTACACTCTCCCCCTGGTGGTTTGACACTGGTCCCCAGTGTCTGGAGTAAATCATGCCCTCAACTGTTGACATAATCCAATCCAGAAACCGACTAACAATTGTACAAAAATATAAAACTTTTGAAAAACTATCCAACTGAAACATTGTGTCTGAGCCCTGTAAAGAAAGGGAATAAAGACAGAAGAGAAACAACAGCACTGATTCATAACTTTGAATCACATATATACATTTGACTTTTCCCACCCATCCTGACTAAGACCCACCCCATCCTCAGTAAACTTGATTGGATGTTCTCTTGCAGGTTGAAAAGAAAGGATTAACACACATAACCCTGACACCTGTGTTCGTGTAATGGAAAATAAACTTCTCTGAGAAGAAATCCCTTTTCTCCAAAGAGTGAGTGCATGAAAAGTGTCTTAACGTTGCGCAACACTGCCACCTGGTGACAGCACTGCGGTAACTGCACTCGTGGAACTTTCTTCTTTCCTTTCGGCCCTATCTACCCCAGAGTCCATAATCTCTTTCAGGAAAGTGAAAAACAACAGGAACAGTTCTTCATTCCTCTGGGCACAAAAGCAACGGGCCCCAGAAAGTTCAGCAACATGATAAGAACGGAGTCTCTTTTCTCCTACAGGTAAAAGCGGGGATGCGGCAGAACAAGTGGTTTCAAGTGCTGATCCATGGTTTCCAGATGATACTCCACATCTTCACCTTCTTTGCGCCGGATCAACACTTTATCTGCATGGATGTGTCGTCCCAACATCCATTCTGCCTTGCAGTCTTTAAAACGTTGAGAGGCCTTTGGAGAGCATGCCAGGTACCTGCGGGTGTGGAGAACCTGAAGGTGGGTCCACACAAAGTCATTGTACCAGCGCTCCCGGCACACTTCCACCTCATAAAGCAATTCCTTCGATAAGTATGGGTACTCCCATCCATAGTCTGCAGCAACCTTCTGACCAAACAGCCGTTGCAATCTCGCCAAAGGAGGCATGGTAGCTTTGTCCCCTTCACCAGGTAAAACTATCGAGTCCGGGTGGCGAGGGACCTTGATCACATCTGATCTGGGCATAGGTGCCCGCAACAGCAGTCTCTTTAACCGGGCCTTCGATACTGATGGCACCGGGGATGTAGAAGCAGGCTGGGGACAGGACCTCTCTCCAGGCGCTGATGCCTCCACCCGGGGTGTACTTTCCCCTGTTGACATGGGTTGATCTCTGGCTCTCTGAGATGAAGCGAGAGGTACATTGTCCCAGCCCTTCCCGGCAAAACAAATTGTCTATGGCAGCGTCGTCTCCCATGTCCGAGAGCGACTCCAGGTCAGAGGTGTCACACTCCTCCTCGGGTATGTAGCCGGTTGTAGAAACTGAGCCACCACCTCCCGCGGATTCGCTAGGCCATGACTTACCGACACCTCCGCCCACACACCAAGTCTCCCCGCCTGGCTTACCTCGACCTTTACTTGAAGCGGGACGTCCGGAACTCTTGTCAACGGATCCATCCAGGCCGGGCGTAAGCGGGCGAGACGGTCCACCACAACCGCTGGTCGGGGCTACCATGCCGGTCTTTCTCTTCGGTGGCGGACGCTGCGAGACAGTGGTGACCGAGTCAGCATCCTCGGATTTCTCCCGTTGGGGTTTTACGACTTCCTCCGTGGTCGTTGCAGTGTGCGTAGGGATGGCTCTCACAGCAGTGATTCCTCCTCTCTGAGTGGTGTTTTCCACAGCACGGCCGGGGTATATGGTTCTCGACCTCTCCACCGCCGGAACCACTTCGAACAGGAACTCCCCACAGGCCTCGCATCGCCCGAATGGCTTCAGCTGACACACCAGTCCCGAACAGCTGGGACAAATCACACCCAGGGCCTCAACGTCCATGCACGAGTACAGGGTGAATCGACCCCTGAGGACCGTCACGAACCACTGTCCGCAAGCTGAAGGTGCTTGGGACTTCAACCCCGTGACAAAGATGGCCGGCCCCTTTATACCCTCTCCCAGCAAGCACGGCGGGTTCCCCGCCCCACCATACCGCTGCCAAAGGAGGACATAAAGGAGGCACAGCACACAGCAATGATTCAACCCCAGCCCAGGGCAACAGCGCCACCTACTGTGCTGCAGGGAATCACACACCAATGTCTCTGTCAAGTTCAAATTTACACCCGGGAAAGTACATACCCGCTACATAAAAATCGAGGGGACTTGAAAGGATAGAAAGAAAAGCCGCACACCCAGAGATGGACAGACAGCAGCTATGGGGGCCTGACATTCCTCCACACCTTTGTCCAGGTCCCCAGCCACCACCTGTCCTTCTCAAGACCCCAACTCTTCCCAACCTCACCCAGAATATTACCACCACCTTAACAGGAGGGACTTTTTTCTGAATAGAAACCCGACACAGTGCATTCCACGTGAAGAAACAGACTACTAAGCTAACTAGAAAAAGTGTCAAAATCAAAATCCTGATGTGCCTTGAAGTAGGGTGACCAGACATCCCCGGTTTCAGGGGACAGTCCCCGGTTTGAGGACACTGTCCCCGGATCAAGTCTGTCCCCAGTTTTGTCCCTGGATTGGATTTGAACAGGGGCTGGGGCAATTTCAAAGACAGTCGGTGCAGAATAAAAAAAAATAATTCTGAATTACACACCCCTGCTCCGCCGCTCCTACTAGCTTAAGGGGGGGGGGGGGTGTATTTCTTTCCATTATCTGTGCCCCTTTCTGATGATCATGTGCTGGTCGGAGCGAAGGGAATATTTCTTCAGTTTCGGGTGCATGCCATTCAGCTCCGCTACCATGTTCTTCTGCCTTGGCTCAAGTCCCCGCCGCTGCCTGCTCTGCACCCCACCCAGTAGTAGCCAGGGCCCAGAGAGTAAGACTTGACAGGCTGTGAGGCAGGCGGCGACGGGCAGAGAGTCGCTGATTGCCGCCATTAAATATGTCCCTGGATTTCATTTTAAAAATCTGGTCACCTTACCTTGAAGGCCCTGTACAACCACTCTGCATAACTCAAACAGGAAAGAAAAGGAATACCCAGAGCCCCACCCACCCGCTTATAGACTTTTACATTGAAGGGGCACTGAAGCAAGAAATAGTCAATTGTCTCCTCCACCCCACCACACTCCACGCTTGGACAACCACGGTTCTCCGAAGAGCGATGCTTCAGGTTGCCCCTCACATAGTCTGTCATGGAACGAGCGCCAGGCCAAATCCCAAAACTTTAAAGGGTTTCTCTCTAGATTGAGAAAAAGCAGACCCTCCTTCATAACAGAGCCTGGGCAATCCCTCAAGGCCAGTGGTTCACTAAAGGCAGATTCAACAACCCTCCTCTCCAGGGCCTTCCTAGGAAGAGACTTAATTTCCTCTGCTGTAACTCGCCACTGCTGAAGCATTTTCAGGCAGTAGCGGAACTACCAGGGTTGCAACAGTCGCGCTTTGTGATTGGGCCCTGGAGTTCTGTCCATGTGGGGGGGCCCAAAAGCCCATAATGTGGCTTCAGGGTTGCTGACTGCAGTTATGAGCAGAGAGTGTCCATTACACTCTCTGTCACACTGCTCGGACCCCACACTGACAGTCTGTCCTCCCCCCTCCTCGCACGGACATCGGACAGGAGAGAAAGAAAGATACAGAGAGTAGGATATTCTCCTCCGACCCCCCTCGTGTGTGTCTCCACGGCCCCGTCCACATTCCAATCCTCTGCAGCTCCTCTGTGCTTCGCAAAGAGAAACTCCAGAAGCCTGCAGGTAGATAGTGGAGGAAAGTCCCGCTTGTACTATGGATGCTGCAACTCCCCACAGAGGATCCACGGCTCTCCAGGTCAGCCAATCACCTTGCTTCCTTATGAAACTTCTCAGTGATTGATTGAAAAGAAAGCAGCACACAGGTGGGTCAGTCATTGATGGGACTGTAGAGAGTGTGTTGTCAACTTCAGAGCCCCTCAACCAACACAGCAGCCCACTGGGGTTTGCCTATTGTGGTGCACTACAAGCCCCAGCATGCTCTGCCAGCCTATGTGTATTTATAGCACAGGCTAGTAGGCCTTGTTTTCTGACCAATCCAGGGCCCAAGCCTTCATCTATGGTAAGGGAAGTGTCCCCCCCCCTTCCTCTTATCTCGCCAGCCTCTGAGCACACTTATGTAAGGGAGAGCTCTGTGGACTATAATGTAAAGGGGGACTTTGATGCATGTGGGGGCTTTGGTGATCAGAGACCCCCTTACATCAGGATCCCAAGAGTACCTCTTACATCAGTTTCGCTTTACATTACAGTCCACAGAGCTCTTCCTTAAGGCCCTTTCACATGGGCGGACTCTTCCAAGCAAATCCATCTGCTCAGTGGGGGAACTCTCCACTGATCCCCGCTGAGCAGGCGGATGACAGGTACATGTCGGCTCCACTTGTGCAGAGTGGACACGATCACAGACTGCTGTTCTCTATAGACCAGTCTGACTGTCATCCGATCTGCTAGACGGATAGGGAATGGATCTTCATCCATCTGTTTTCATTGAAGCGGATGCAGGCAGGTGTAAATGGACACGTCTGTTTACATCCGCCTCCCCATACAAAACAATGAGTGGTCCGATCGGTTCAAATGTGTAAAAGATGCCAGAAAGGGGTCCTGCTGCCGGACCATAATCAAGGGCTCCGTGATGGGACAAAAGGACACCAGGGTCATTAGAAAGGGCCCCAGGACCAGAGACCAGGGGGCCCTTCATGGTTTCTTGCACCGGGGCCCTGAAGGTTCTAGTTACGCCTCTGTTTTCAGGCACGGAGCAACATAACACTGAGCTCACCACGTCAGACCCTCAGGCTTTTCACTGGCCCACCATTCTCCCAGCAGAAAAAGCCTAAACCAGGACTGAAAAATACCAACCTACCCAGTCGGTTCCTCTGCCAGCATGTTACCAAAATTATGTTTCAAAAACATCAGAGAAAAAAATACCACCGGGTTGACCATACCTAGGCCACCCATCCACCTGGGAAGGTAGGTTACAGACCTCTTAACAAGATTCAGTTTGTTCCCCCCATAACAGTAGGAAGAAACAGCTGTAGATTCTTGCATAGAGAGACACTATCAAAACAAAGACAAAGCTGACATACAGAAATACCGGGATCAGGTACGTTTTAATCAGGTCAATCCTTTCCCTGTAAGAGAGTTTCCAATCCTTCCAGCTGGCAACCTTGGCATCAGCATCTTGTAGCCTGCTTACCCAATTTGCGAGGCCATAATCGCCAGGACCAAATTTGATGCCTAAAATTTTAATTTCCTGTCGGAGCTCTGGGAATATGTCTGGAAGCTTGAAACCGTCGCCTTCCTCTCCCATCCAAAAAACATCACTTTTATCCCGATTGATCTTTGAGCCAGATTCCTCAGCATACTGCTTCATCACTGAGACCACCTCCTCCGCCTCCTCTGTCCCAGAGATAATAACAGACACATCATCAGCATAGGCCACGACCTTCAGAGGAGGCTCACTAGGAATGCCCAACAGTCTGCTCTCTAACCTCCGGGTGAAGGGATCGATTGCGAATGCGTATAGCAGAGGACTCAAAGGACACCCCTGCACACCCGAGCCAACCTCAAAAGGCCGTCTGATCCAACCATTCACAAGCATGAAGCTTTCAGCCCCTCTGTACAAGGTCTTCAGCCAATCGATAAAGCCCCCCTCAAGGCCATACTTGCCAAGAAGTGGCCATAAGTACTCATGATTGACCTAATTAAAAGCTTTAGCCTGATTTAATGCCAGCAAGTACTTTCTCCAGCCTGCAGCCCTGCACCATTCAAGGGCCTCCTGGACAGCTAACATTGCTGTAAAAGTGCTTCTACCCTGGATTGAACAGTGTTTGTAGCTGGCAATCTACTTTCCAGCCACCGACAATAAACGCCATAAAATTATTTTTGCCAGTATCTTCCTATCACCATTGATAAGTCTAAATAGGCTGCCAATTCTCCATTCTCAAAGAATCTTTACACTTTGACAGAAGAATCACTGCAGATTGTCGTATGGAGGGAGAGAGAATGAACCCTCACTCAGGAAGCCATTAAAAACCTCCACCAAATATGGGGTCAGAGTAACCTTAAAGTGCTTATAAAACTCGGCTGTCAATCCATCTGGCCCATGCGACTTCTTAATGGCAAGCTTTCCAATACCACCTCATCTGCTGTGATGTCCTCTGTCAAACTCGCAAGAGGACTGCCATTTCCCAGTCCTGGATCAAGGTCTCTCCCACCCAGGTCAGCATAATATGACCCAGCGGTTTCCAGGATCCCCGACTTGGACTTTGTTGAGGAACCCGTACTGTCAACCAGGCCCTTCAACTGACTTAACTGCTCTACATGGTTTTCTATTCTGGTCAGGGTCTGGCGAGTGATATCTCCCTTAATCCCTTCCCAGAACCAAAGGAGCATGCCTGGCATATTGACACTCTCTGAGCAAGAGTTAAACCTCAGAGATCACTCCCGGATCTCCATTATTCAACACAAGCCAATCAAGCTTCCCTGAAGATGCTGGTAGGTGACATACTTATCATCGCTTCTCGGCCTTTTGGCTCAGATCAAGTGCAGTCTCTGTCCTGGTCTGGGCCTTAAGGTTCTGAAGGTACCAGTCCCACTCGGCCTAGGGGTGTTTCCTTCATTGGTGCACCCCCTGCTGCTATTGGGTGGGACGCTACCTGAGGTTAACTGAGTTGCGATCGCCTTTCCCTACCATCCATGTGTTGGCTAAGGGTTAGGAGGGCGTGAGCATGGTGGGGCCACCGAGCGCACCCAATACTGTAAGGCTGGTCGTGACCAAGCCTAGGAAGAATGAAGTGGGGTTGCACTTCATTCAGAAGGAACTGATCGAAGAGTTTTTTGGGATGCCGAGAAAGCATTTTTTGTGTGCAGTGTCTCCCCACTACTGGGATGTATGACGTTACGTTCTGGAAAAAGGAAGATCTGCAGACATTCATGGTTCGGAAGGGCACGAAGGAAGGAGAGGAGAGAAGATCTTGGAAGGGATAGTGTTTTCGTATAGTGAGACGAAAGTGCGGCTCCCCATCACTGTACATATTGTAAGATAGGGGTTGTCAGCTCTCGTAGTAGGTGCGTTTTTCAGTGATGCAAGCCAGTCAGCCACTCTGTTTAAGGGCATGGTAGCCCATTTTTATTTAAAAGCACAACAGTTCACAAACACGTCTGTAGTATTCACAGGGGGTTCCACCATTCCTGTATCTTTCATACTAACAGCAGCCTCGTAGCTTTACCTTCTAGCGATCCAGGCCTTTAGCCTAGGCCTGACGGTCTGTTCCTCAGACCCACACAGTGTCCAAGAGTTTCAGCTTTCTCCTAGTCAGCACCTTTGTTGCTATATCACTAACGATGTCTGCCTCCTGCAGACATGCACCGCCTTTGACTCCACTTCAGAGGATGAGATCGCACTCGACTCTCATGCACACAGACTTCCTCTCTATTAGGTGGAGCCCTGTTCCATGCTCACCTCTGACTCCACTTCAGAGGAAGAGAGCCCACCTGGCTCTCATGCACACAAACTTCCTCTCTGTTGGGTGGAGCTCTGATCCGTAATCACCTCTGAACTAAATAGCCCAAGACACAGCTGTTCCATCAGCGTGTCTTTCTTTACCAAATGTGGCAATAACCAACCCTCTTGAAGGTCGCACAAAGTCGCACCCTCACATACCCTCCCCCCTTGTTTCGAACCAGAGGGAGGAACACATGATCCTGTCACCATAAACGGGACACCTCTGTGCCAGCCATTGGCTGCGTAGGCCCATTTATTTTTCGGGGTATGTGTCCACCAGCACTTCACCTTGGCGCCTCTGTGCCAACTATCCGTAGCAGTAGTCCTAATCTGCCCAACCTTTTCTCTAAAGGGGCACTCCACCCACATCTTCTTCCGGGTGTACTTCCACCAGCCCTTCTTCCTGCACCATGGGCTCCCACTAATCTCTCTATCCCTTCTACCTTTTGGCCTCAGGACCCTTCTTTTTCCTCCCACAGACCTACTCTCCCGGGACTGTTGGGGACCCACTTTCATGACATCTGTCAGGGACTGGCCACTCTCAGTACCTGACGCAACATTAACCATCAACATTTGTTTCTCGGGTTCACCAACCCCTGTGTGGTCACTCTTGGCCACCAAACCATCTGTGATTAATACCATATCCTCAATAGCAATGTTCCACAAGGGGTTATTCAACACAATATGGTCATTTGGACCTCTTGTCCTGTTTGCTAGGACAGTGTCTATGGAGGGACCATCTACAGGCAAGCAGTTACTCCCTATGGGACCGTCCCGTAGTTTCACATCGCCCCCTGTTGTCCAACACTCCAATAACCATTGTCCTACCAACGCACATGTTCCACCACATTTTCCAACACCAATCTCTTTAACCATTTCTGTGTCCACTGGTACCTCAACCAATAGCTCGGAGTTGTCTGACAGTGCTCCACAGTGCTTCTCATACATATTTTCGTTAGTTACCATTACTGTTAGTTCCTGTCAAAGTGTCTCCGGGTACCAACTGCACCTCTCTGCGCGTGATGGACTGAATTCCCACTACTGCCACGTCCGTTCTGGGCCCTTCCTTTACATGGACTAAGTGGTGAGTTAAAATCAAGAGTTTAAAACAGGAGGTTAAAACAGGGGTCATAGTAGATGTGTAGTGTGAGTACCTGGGTGTTGTCTGAGTAGTGTGTGTGGATCGTTAGTACTTGTGTATTGTAGGTGCACGCTGGTCTGCGAGTGCACGCCGGTCCATTGGTCTGCGAGTGCACGCTGGTCTGCGAGTGCACGCGGGTCCGTTGGTCTGCGGGTGCACGTAGGTCTGCGAGTGCACGCGGGTCCATTGGTCTGCGAGTGCACGCTGGTCTGCGAGTGCACGCGGGTCCGTTGGTCTGCGAGTGCACGCTGGTCTGCGAGTGCACACGGGTCCGTTGGTCTGCGAGTGCACGCTGGTCTGCGAGTGCACGCGGGTCCGTTGGTCTGCGAGTGCACGCTGGTCTGCGAGTGCACGCGGGTCCGTTGGTCTGCGAGTGCATGCTGGTCTGCGAGTGCACGTGGGTCCGTTGGTCTGCGAGTGCACGCTGGTCTGCGAGTGCACGCGGGTCCGTTGGTCTGCGAGTGCACGCGGGTCCGTTGGTCTGCGAGTGCATGCTGGTTTTGCGAGTGCACGCGGGTCCGTTGGTCTGCGGGTGCATGCTGGTCTGCGAGTGCACGCGGGTCCGTTGGTCTGCGGGTGCACGCTTGTCTGCGAGTGCACGCGGGTCCGTTGGTCTGCAAGTGCACGCTGGTCTGCGAGTGCACGCGGGTCCGTTGGTCTGCGAGTGCACGCGGGTCCGTTGGTCTGCGAGTGCACGCGGGTCCGTTGGTCTGCGAGTGCACGCTGGTCTGCGAGTGCACGCGGGTCCGTTGGTCTGCGAGTGCACGCGGGTCCGCGAGTGCACGCGGGTCCGTTGGTCTGCGGGTGCACGCTGGTCTGCGAGTGCACGCGGGTCCGTTGGTCTGCGGGTGCACGTGGGTCTGCGTGGTACCTGTGTATTGTCTTTTTGAGTACCTGTGTATTGTCTTGTTGAGTACCTGTGTATTGTCTTGTTGAGTACCTGTGTATTGTCTTGTTGAATAGTTGGGTCAGGAAGCTAGTGTTAGGTAATTTGGACAGGGTATAATCTCGAATCCTCATTAAATTAATAGGTACGATGCCCAGCGGGTGTGGCGAGGCGACTCGGTGTACATCTTGCAGCATGTATGCGTTCCTTGATCATCTGATCGAGGGCGATTACTGCTGTGCAAAATGTAAGCACATTGTTTCCCTGGAAGCCCAGGTTCTGAATCTAGGGAAGCAACTGTCAGCACTGGGAAGTCCCTCCACACTAAAGGAGAGCTGGATACGTACCCGGCAGGTGATGGCAGGGGCCAGCACAGAGGTGGGTGGAGTCAAAGAGGTGCAGGCACTAGAAAATAGTAGATGGGTGACAGTCAGGAAGGGTAGAGGGCGAAGTGTCAGGGAGGCCGATCCAGGGCTGGAGCATCCCAATAAGTATGCTCCATTGAGTGACATTGGTGAAACCAGTCCGGGACCAGCACTGCTGGAGCTGAGGGACTCTCCTAGCTGCCAGGGGAAGAACTCCTCCAGTGAGAGTGGGGGGGAAGCGAAGGGAAAGGAAAGACAGATTCTGGTGGTAGGGGACTCAATTCTTAGAAGGACAGAGAGGGCAATCTGTAACAAAGACCTGAAGCGCCGAACTGTATGTTGTCTACCGGGCGCTCGGGTTCGGCACATCACGGATCTGGTGGACAGATTACTGGGAGGGGCTGGGGAAGACCCAGCTGTCATGGTGCACGTTGGCACCAATGACAAAGTCAGAGGCAGATGGAGTGTCCTAAAGAACGATTTTAGGGACTTGGGAGCTAAATTGAGGAAAAGGACCTCCAAGGTAGTATTCTCGGGAATACTACCGGTACATCGAGCCACACCAGAAAGGCAGAGGGAGATTAGGGAAGTGAACAAGTGGCTGAAGAGCTGGTGTAGTAAGGAGGGGTTTGGGTTCCTGGAGGACTGGGCCGACTTCTCAGTCGATAACCAGTACTATAGAAGGGACGGACTGCACCTAAATGAGGAGGGTGCAGATCAGCTGGGAATAAGGATGGCCAAAAAGTTAGAGGGGTTTTTAAACTAGGTGACAGGGGGGAGGGTCCAGAGATAGTGAGAGTCAGCGGGGAACATATTCTAAAGGGTAGTATTAGGGGCATTAGTGGTAGGGTAACCAAAGAACATAAACCCAAGGTAAGTATAGTAGCAAGTCCTAGTTGCAATCTGGGAACACCCAAGAGGATAGTATGTGACCGGTCAAATAATATTAATGCATTAAAGTGTCTGTTCACCAACGCCAGAAGTCTGCCAAGCAAAATAGGTGAGTTGGAAGCTCTGGTGCATGAGGAGAGCTATGATGTAATCGGTATTGCTGAAACTTGGCTTCATTCCTCACATGACTGGGCTATTAATATTCCTGGCTATGCACTCTTTCGGAAAGACAGGTTAAAAAGGAAGGGTGGAGGGGTCTGTCTCTATGTGAGAAGTGATCTCAAAGTGAGTGTGAAAGAGGACCTGGTGGATGGAGAGTGTGATGAGTCTGAAGCATTATGGGTGGAACTGCATACAGATGTGCGTAGTTCAAAGCTAATCATTGGAGTTTGTTATAGACCACCCAATGTTAATGAGGAGTTAGAGACTCAGCTCCTTGCACAGATGGAAAGGGCTGCAAGGGCTGGGACGGTGATAATAATGGGGGATTTTAACTACCCAGAAATTGACTGGAGTAATGGAACTGCTGGGACAGTTAAAGGGCAAAAATTTATAAACCTATTGCAGGACAATTTTATGGTCCAGTTTATTGAGGCCCCAACTAGGAATGATGCTCTGTTGGACCTGGTAATCTCAAACCATGCAGAGCGTATTACTAATGTTCAGATAAAGGAACACCTGGGTAGCAGTGACCATAACATGATTTCATTTGATGTTAGTTGTAAGCAAAAATCACATACAGGAAAGATAAAAACACTTAATTTCAAGATGAGCGCTGCTCTCCAGGACTTAGACTGGGAAGGAATATTGGCATCAATGGGCACAGAACAGAAATGGGAATTCTTCAAAAAGACTGTTTGTGAACTCACTGCAAAGTATATTCCCATGGGCAATAAGTTTAAAAGGCTAAAAATAAAACCTATGTGGCTCACTGCCAAAGTTAAAAAAGCTATAAACTATAAGAAAAGAGCTTTTAAAAAAATATAAAAATGAGGGAAAACTAGTGTCATTTAAATGTTACAAAGAATATAACAGGATATGTAAAAAGGAAATCAAGGATGCAAAAATTCAAAATGAACGACAGATTGCAAAAGATAGTAGGACAAACCCCAAAAAATTCTTCAAATATATTAATAGTAAAAAGGTCAGGTCTGAGCATGTAGGCCCTTTACAAAATAATCTAGAGTGGGTGACTGGGGACAAAGAGAAGGCTAATTTATTAAATACTTTCTTCAGTTCTGTGTATACAAAGGAGCATGGGGGAGCTCATGTCCAAAATGGGGGTGGTAGTGACACAGCCCCAAATCCACAATGGCTCAAAAGTGATATGGTCCAGAAATATTTAGATGGAATAAAGGTGGATAAAGCACCTGGACCAGATGGCATACACCCACGGATCCTAAAAGAATTGAGCTCTGTAATTTCAAAGCCATTGTATTTAATTTTTAGGGACTCATTAATGACAGGAATAGTACCACTGGATTGGCGCAGGGCCAATGTGGTGCCTATATTTAAAAAGGGAATTAAGTCTTTACCAAGTAACTATAGACCTGTTAGTTTAACTTCTATAGTTGGGAAGATACTGGAGAGATTAATAAAAGACCACATAGATGAGTTCTTGCTGGAAAAAAACTATTTAAGCAACAGACAGCATGGATTCATGAAAGACAGAAGTTGTCAAACAAACCTGATTTCTTTTTATGAAGAGGTAAGTAAGACCTTGGACAGAGGGGTGGCTGTGGACGTGGTATACTTGGACAGAGGGGTGGCTGTGGACGTGGTATACTTGGACAGAGGGGTGGACGTGGTATACTTGGATTTTGCAAAAGCGTTCGATACAGTTCCCCACACACGGCTCATGTGTAAGGTAAAGTCTACAGGATTGGAATTATCAGTTTGTAAATGGATAGAAAACTGGCTAAAAGACAGAATTCAGAGAGTAGTGGTTAATGATTCTTACTCTGAATGGTCCAAGGTTATCAGTGGTGTACCCCAAGGTTCAGTGCTGGGACCCTTACTTTTTAATATGTTTATAAATGATATTGGGTCTGAGATCAAAAGTAACATTTCTGTCTTTGCAGATGACACCAAGCTATGCAATGGAATAACGTCCTTACAGGATGTCGCCAATTTACAAGCCGACCTCAATGCTCTGTCTAATTGGGCGACTATGTGGCAGATGAGGTTTAATGTTGATAAATGTAAAGTTATGCACTTGGGGGCTAATAATATGAATGCATCATACATACTAGGGGGAGTACAACTGGGGGGATCCATAGTGGAGAAGGAACTGGGGGTTTTGGTAGATCATAAGCTCAATAATGGCATGCAATGCCAAGCTGCGGTTTCCAAAGCGAGCAAAGTCCTTTCTTGTATTAAGAGAGGTATGGTCTCCAGAGAGAGAGATATCATTTTGCCCCTGTTCAAATCATTAGTAAGACCTCATCTGGAATATGCAGTTCAGTTTTGGGCCCCAGTTCTCAAAAAGGATATTGGGGAACTGGAGAAAGTGCAGAGAAGGGCAACTAAACTGATAAGAGGCATGGAGGAGCTCAGCTATGAGGAGAGATTAGAGGAACTGAATTTATTCTCTCTTGAGAAGAGGAGATTAAGGGGGGATATGATCAATATGTACAAATATATAAGGGGTCCATATAGTGAACTTGGTGTTGAGTTATTCACTTTACGGTCAACACAAAGGACAAGGGGGCACTATTTGCGTCTAGAGGAAAAGAGATTTCACCTCCAAATACGGAAAGGTTTTTTCACAGTAAGAGCTGTGAAAATGTGGAATAGACTCCCTGCAGAGGTGGTTCTGGCCAGCTCAGTAGATTGCTTTAAGAAGGGCCTGGATTCTTTCTTAAATGTACATAATATAACTGGGTACTGACATTTATAGGTAAAGTTGATCCAGGGAATATCCGATTGCCTCTCGGGGGATCAGGAAGGAATTTTTTCCCCTGCTGTAGCAAATTGGATCATGCTCTTCTGGGTTTTTTTTGCCTTCCTCTGGATCAACTGTGGGTATAGAATTGGGTATATGGGATTGTACGATATATGTTTATTTTATTTTTTTTATTTATTTTTTTACGGTTGAACTGGATGGACTTGTGTCTTTTTTCAACCTGACTAACTATGTAACTATGTAACTATGTAACTATGAGGTGTAGTGGGTGAGACAGTACGCACGCCACGTACCAACCACTGCTCAGCCGCACCTCGGACCGCACCAGCAGGAATACACCCCATCACACCCGCATACGGAGAGACTTCCACTATGTCTAATATCTCTAATTTCTCAAACAATTCCCCTGAGCGCCTTCCACGCATAACCGCCGCTGGAAGCACTCTCGAGGAGAACTGCGAGATAACTTTCCACAAAAGCAGCCAACAGTGTAGCAACCAATTCTCATCAACATTGCTTAACAACGCACGTATCACCTGCGTCCGATTGGTATTATGCAGTACCATGTCGCCCCTCTGCTGTGGATGCACGCAGGAGTATATTGGAAAGATTCTCACCAATTCCCACATCTCAGAAATTTCTAGACATGCCGTATCTAAACACAGAACTCTAGGAACATTTCCTTTACCAACGATGTGGAGGGACTTATTTGCTAAGGCGTGAGAGGCCGGGACACTTAAAGAGACCTCTACCTCAGAGGCAACTAACAAAATTTGCGGCTCCCGCCGAGCACTGCCAATCGCATGTGTCCCACTCATCCTCTCACCTTCAGCAACACTGAGCCCTTCCAAATCGCTATCCACTACCTCAATCTGACATTCAACATTACTCATCTCTTTTGCTGTGGACAAAACCTCTATGTATGCGCCCTTTTCAGATCCTTCCAACTGGAGAGGGTTAATTTCTGCAAAAGCCAACGCACCCGTGTCTACCGGCCCTGCAGCCTCTCTATTTAGCATAGCAGAAATTGTGTCCACTCCACTGTTACCCACTAAGCCTTCCTTGTTTAAATGCACTTGTGGCAAAACATTTTCAAACACAACAGGCTGCAATAACATAACCATCACCACTTTGCTCGGGTGGCGCTTCACTAAACCCATGAGGACTGTCAGCAGTGACAAACCGTAACAACTCATTATCAGTACAAGCAATTTCAAGCATTTGAGTTTTTTTTATAAATTCTCTTTATTGAAGTTTTCTGCGTTATTGAGATACAAAACAGGGCCATTGGGGCATACCCCGGCCAATCCTTGCACATAACCACGTGCACATCAAAGAAAGAAGAAAGAACACAAAAAGGAAAAAAAAACAAAAAACAAAAAAAAACACAAAGGAACATAAAGAAAAATAAAATAAAAAGCAGAGGACAACTTATCATCACATCCTAACACTAAATATATCTAACTAACATAACAGGGACACCTCTCGGGATACACATGGTAGGATTACTACAGGAGTTATTATTCCTTGCGGGACCTCTACTCGTTCCTAGATGTCTGGGTTGGGCTTATCAGAAGCATGCAGAGGTAGGTGCTATTAATTTGAGCTATGCTTACACCTCCATTTATTTATTCAGAGTACGGACCTTAGCTCCTATCAGGACTGATGAGTGCGGAGGAGATCTGACGAGTTACTCCTCTTGGGGTCGGTCATCTGTTGTGGACTCTGAATCAGTCCACAGATGCCAGACTTTCATATTTTTTGGGGCATCCACGAGACAGATACGTTGCTTTATAGAGGGGTACCACTGTGTTGACTAGATGCTTCCATGAGGTCAGGGTGGGGGGGTGGTTGACTTCCACTTTAATACTATGGCTTTCCTTGCGTAAAACTGGAGGATACCTATTAGGGTGCGTGGGGTTTTGGCAAGTGCCAGTTGCTCCACCAGGCCAAGGAGGCATACACTAATTGTCAGGGGAATAGAAATGGTAGTTAGGCTATGGATAAATTTTGTTACCTCCCGCCAATAGTCCCGAATCTGTAGGCAATCCCAGAATATGTGTGTGAAATCTGCAGGAGTATCAGAGCATCTCCAGCAGTTAGCCGGGTATATGCGGTGGAGGCGTTGGGGTGTGTAATAGATCCTGTGGAGGATCTTGAATTGGATCAGTTTGTCCCTGGTAGCCACCAGCGGCTGAAATGGGTAGTCCCCCATATCTTCCCAGTCTTCGCTGTCCAGCTCCTGCACCTCCGCCCGCCACAAACCACGCAGATAGTGATGAGCCGAACACCCCCGGGTTCGGTTCGCACCAGAACCCGCGAACGGACCGAAAGTTCGTACGAACATTAGAACCCTATTAAATACAATGGATGCGAACGTTCGAATTCTAAAGTGCTAATTATAACAACTATTATGCATGTTATTGTCCTAAAAAGGGTTTGGGAACCCGGGTTCTGCACCAGGGGACATGTATCAATGCAAAAAGAAGTTTTAAAAACGGTCGTTTTTCGGGAGCAGTCATTTTAATGATGCATAAAGTGAAAAAAAAAAAGTCACATATTCCTTTAAATATCGTACCTGGGGGGTGTCTAAAGTATGCCTGTGAAGTGCCACGTGTTTCCCGTGTTTAGAACTGTCCCTGCACAAAATGACACTTCTAAAGGAAAAAAAAGCCATTTAAAACTGCTTGCGGCTTTAATGTAATGTCTGGTCCCGGTAATATGGATGAAAATCTTTAAGAAAAATGGCATAGCTACCCCATGACCCCCCCCCCCCCCCTACCCCAGCCCATTACCAGCCCCTTTGGGTCTTGTATGGATATTAAGGGGAACCCCGCACATAAAATAAAAAAGGCCCTATATACTCTGAACAGCCGTATACAGGCGGTGCATACAAGACAGGGACTGTAGGTTTGTTCTTATGTAGAATGTGTTTGTAATTTTGAACAGGTACATTGTTGAAGTGTAGCTCCAGCCCAAAAATCTATTTTTAAACTTTTTGGAAAACATAGGTAAGGGTTATCACCCCTGTAACATTTGTTTTGCTGTCTGTGCCCCTGTTCAGAACATTTCACCTCACTTTCCGTCCCAATGACAACTGTTTTTGAAATGTGGTGTTTTTCTTGAAACAAGGATTGCTGATAAAGCATCAGTACAGAGGAGACACCTTTCTCCCATATTTATTCTTACAGGAGAGAATTTTCCTTCCTAGTGGTAGATTTCCTCTCACTTCCTGTTGTCTTCTTGCGTTTGCAAGTAGGAGTCGTTTGTAAGTTGGATGTTTGAAAGTAGGGACCTGCCGTATATACTCTGCAGAAATAGGCCCCTTAGTTGTTGGTGTTGGCACAACACTGTAAGCACTCACAGTTACTCTTGGTTGGTGCTGGAACGCCCTGCTGTCAACTATTATATCAGGAATTTTAATTACATATAATTGTTGAACAGTGGTAGTAAAAATTGGGCCTTTGATGGTGGTGCTGGTGCCACAACACTGTAAGCCCTGACAGTTACTCTTGGTGGGTGCAGCAATGGGCCCTGCTGTGAATTATTAGATCAAGAATTGTAATTGCATGCCCCTGTTGAACAGGGGCTGAAAAATTGGGCCTTTCGTGGTGGTGGTGGTGGTGGTGGTGTTGCCACAACACTGTAAGCCCTCAGAGTTACTCTTGGTGGGTGCAGGAATGGGCCCTGCTGTGAATTATTAGATCAAGAATTGTAATTACATGCCCCTTTTGAACAGGGGCTGAATAATTGGGCCTTTCGTGGTGGTGGTGGTGGTGGCGTTGCCACAACACTGTAAGCCCTCAGAGTTACTCTTGGTGGGTGCAGCAATGTGCCCTGCTGTGAATTATTAGATCAAGAATTGTAATTGCATGCCCCTGTTGAACAGGGGCTGAAAAATTGGGCCTTAGGCACTGGTGGCACAACACTACAACCCCTCACAGATACTGTACTTGGAGCACAGCAATGAGCCCTGTTGCAAAGTATTGCTTCAAAAATTGTAATGACACGCCCCTGTTAAACAGGGGCTGAAAAATTGGGCCTTAGGCACTGGTGGCACAACACTACAACCCCTCACAGATACTGTACTTGGAGCACAGCAATGAGCCCTGTTGCAAAGTATTGCTTCAAAAATTGTAATGACACGCCCCTTTTAAACAGGGGCTGAAAAATTGGGCCTTAGGCACTGGTGCCACAACACTCCAACCCCTCACAGATACTGTACTTGGAGCACAGCAATGAGCCCTATGGCAAATTATTGCTAAAAAAATTGTAATTACACGCCCCTGTAAAACAGGGGCTGAAAAATTGGGCCTTAGCCACTGGTGGCGGCACCCATAAACAAAAATGATCTTCCAAGCTATCATCATCAATCGTATCATTGAGGACTCGGAGGAGAAGGATAGCCAGTCAACATAACAGCACAGGCACTCAGCATCAGCATCAGTCTTGAAGGGATGTGACATGTTAAAATCAATTAGTCTGTTATATCAGCATCAGGTGTGTGGTAGCTGGTGGTGATCCAAGACTGGTTCATCTTGATGAAAGTCAGTCGATCAACCGAGTCGGTGGACAGGCGCACCCTGTAATCCGTGACAAATCCTCCAGCAGCACTGAATGTGCGTTCCGAAAGAACGCTGGATGCAGGACAGGCCAGTAGCTCAATTGCATACTGTGCAAGCTCTGGCCAGTGATCCATCCTCAAGACCCAGTAAGCCAGAGGATTTTCGGTGGGGAAGGTGTCCAAGTCTGACCTTGCCCCTAGATATTCCTGCACCATGTTTATCAGACGCTGGCGATGGTTGCTGGAACCGATCATACTTTGGGGCTGCGGACTAAAGAATTGTCTGAACGCATCGGTCAGACGGCCACCTTCCCCACCGCTCCTTCTTTGACTGGCCGAAGCCTCAGCAACTCGTTGTCCAGGACCAGGAGTTTGTAACCTCCCAGTCTCTGGGAACGCGTTGCACAGACCTTTCTGCAAGGCCTCCCGGAGTTGTCTCATCCTCTGCTCCCTCTGCGAAGGTAACATAAGGTCCGCAACCTTACCCTTGTACCGTGGATCAAGGAGAGTGGCCAGCCAGTAATGGTCCCTCTCCTTGATCCGAAGAATACGAGGATCCTTCCGCAGACTTTGCAGGATCAGGGAGGCCATGCAGCGTAGGTTTGCTGAGGCATTCGCTCCGGAGTCCTCTGGGTCACTAAGGACGACATGATCCGCAGCCACCTCCTCCCAGCCACGTACAAGTCCACTGGTTTCTTGGGACTGTAAATCATCCCTAAAAGACTGCTGCTGATGATGCTGAGTGCCAGCCTCCACCTCCATGCTGACACAATCCTCCTCCTCCTCCTCCTCCTCCTCCTCCTCTTCCTGTGCGATGGGTGGGACAGAAGGAACACTGTCTGGGTAAAGGGGGCCTTGAGAGGCAAGGAAGTCCTCCTCTTCCTGCCTCTGTTCTGCCTCAAGTGCCCTGTCCATTATTCCACGCAGCGTGTGCTCCAACAGGTGGACAAGAGGTACAGTGTCACTGATGCATGCACTGTCACTGCTCACCATCCTCGTGGCCTCCTCAAATGGTGCCAGGACAGTGCATGCATCCCTGATCATGCCCCACTGGCGTGGAGAAAAAAAACCAAGCTCCCCTGACCCTGTCCTGGTGCCGTAGTCGCACAGGTACTCATTGATGGCCCTCTGCTGCGTGTGCAGCCGCTGCAGCATGGCCAACATTGAGTTCCACCTGGTGGGCATGTCACATATAAGGCGGTTCTTGGGCAGGTTCAACTCCTTTTGCAGCTCAGCCAGGTGAGCACTGGCATTATAAGATCTGCGGAAATGCACACAGACTTTCCTGGCCTGCCTCAGGACATCCTGTAAGCCCGGGTACCTGCCCAAGAACCGCTGCACCACCAGGTTAAGGACGTGAGCCACACAGGGCACATGGGTCAGTTGTCCCTGTCGGAGGGCGGAGAGGAGGTTGGTGCCATTGTCGCAAACCACCATTCCTGGCTTAAGCTGGCGTGGCGTCAACCACCTCTCGGCCTGGCCCTGCAGAGCAGACAGGACCTCTGCCCCAGTGTGGCTTCTGTCCCCCAAACACACCAGCGCAAGCACGGCATGGCATCTTTTTGCCTGCGTACTTGCGTAGCCCCGTGAACGGCTACGGAGCACCGCTGGTTCATAGGACAAACCACAGGAAGAGGCCATGGAGGAAGAAGAAGAGGAGGGGGTGGAGGAGAGAGGTGTGTCACAACCAGTAGTAGCATTTTGGAGGCGTGGCGGTGGAACAACCTCCAACACTACTGCACCTTGTCCTGCATCCTTCCCAGCTGCCAAAAGAGTGACCCAATGGGCCGTGAAAGAAAGGTAACGTCCCTGTCCATGCCTGCTGGACCATGAGTCAGCGGTAATATGCACCTTACCGCTGACCGCCCTGTCCAGCGAGGCCAAGACATTGCCTTCCACATGCCGGTAGAGAGCCGGAATAGCCTTCCGTGAGAAAAAGTGGCGTTTGGGAACCTGCCACTGAGGAACCGCACATTGCACAAACTCACGGAAGGGGGCCGAGTCTACCAACTGAAAAGGCAGCAGTTGAAGCGCTAGCAATTTAGCCAAGCTAGCATTCAACCGCTGGGCATGTGGATGGCTGGGAGTGAACTTCTTTCGACGGTCCAGCAGCTGGGGCAGGGAAATTTGCCTGCTAGAATCGGACGTCGGTGTACTGCTAGCAGAGTGGCCGCAAGTACTTGGCTGTGACACACCTAATTCTACACCTTCATTCCTCTCAGTGCATGTTTCAGAGAGGACTGAAGTTATAGTGGGGTTGGAGATCCCAGCTGATGCGGTGCAAGGAGAGGTCCGCTTTGTTCTTTGGTGTGGGTCTTTGAGGTAGGCTTGCCAACGAGCTGCATGGCAGGTCAACATATGTCTGGTCAGGCATGTGGTACCCAAGCGGCTGATGTTTTGGCCACGCGATATACGCTTGAGACATATGTTGCAAACAGCAGCTGTGCGATCTGATGCACTAGCCTCAAAAAAGGCCCACACCAAGGAACTTTTTGAATGACGGGCAGAGGCAGCGCCCTGCACAGGCGGAGCTCTGCGGTGTGATTCCGTCGGTGTACTGCCCTTACGCTGGCCACCAAAGGGCATCCTGCCTCGTTGGAGATGTGCCTCCTCCTCATCCTCCTCCTCCTCCTCTCTCCTATTAGGCACCCACGTGGAGTCAGTGACCTCATCATCCCCTCCCTCCTCATCACTGGAGCCAATCTGGCAGTATGCTGCAGCTGCTGGAACATGACTGCCAGATTGGTGTCCTTCTTGAGCATCCCCTCTGTCTGCTCTCACGCTACTGCCTTCCTGTAGCTGGGTTTCATCATCAGACCCTTCGAAACGCTGGGCATCCTCCTGGAGCATGTACCCAACACTGTGCTCAAACAGTTCGGGGGACTCCTCAGGAGGAGGACATGGTGGGTCTAGGGAAGGAGTGACTGATGATGAGTCTGACATTGATACCAGGGAAGAGGACGTTTTGGCAGCTGCTTTGCCAGTACCCTGAGCCTGGGTGAGAGAGGATGAGGAGGAGGAGGAGGGCTTGGTCATCCACTCTACCAAGTCTTCGGCATGATGTGGCTCAACATGTCCAGCTGCCGAAAAGAAGGACAAGCGTGTCCCATGGCCATGTGCTGATGACAATGCACCGCGTCCACGACCAGCACTGTTGCCCCCAGACACAGAGCCTGCTTGCCCTCTTTTATTGCCTCCTGACTGTCTGCCTCTCCTTGTTTGCCTTCCAGACATTCTAATAGATGGCCTGCAGGGAGATGGGAAAAAAGCAATAAGGGCTACCTTCAGGTGTCCTTCTCTGTCCCTTTACTTAAGGATTTCTAAATATGGTTGAGGATGATTGCTTTTGCACAGAATAGCACAACGACAATTTCCCTGACTGTCCAAAAAACAAGGATTTCAAAGATGGTTGATGAGGAATGCTTTAGCACACTATAGCACAAGGAGAATTCCCCTCACTTTCCTTCTTTGTCACTAGAAACAAGGACTCGCACAGTGAAAGAAACTGACACTCTCCCTACCTAGAGTTTTCTGTCCCTAGAAAAAATGTTTTTTTAAAGCACACTATAGCACAAGGAGAATTCCCCTCACTTTCCTTCTTTGTCCCTAGAAACAAGGACTCGCACAGTGAAAGAAACTGACACTCTCCCTACCTAGAGTTTTCTGTCCCTAGAAAAAATGTTTTTTTAAAGCACACTATAGCACAAGGAGAATTCCCCTCACTTTCCTTCTTTGTCCCTAGAAACAAGGACTCGCACAGTGAAAGAAACTGACACTCTCCCTACCTAGAGTTTTCTGTCCCTAGAAAAAATGTTTTTTTAAAGCACACTATAGCACAAGGAGAATTCCCCTCACTTTCCTTCTTTGTCCCTAGAAACAAGGACTCGCACAGTAAAAGACACTGACACTCTCCCTACCTAGAGTTTTCTGTCCCTAGAAAAAATGTTTTTTTAAAGCACACTATAGCACAAGGAGAATTCCCCTCACTTTCCTTCTTTGTCCCTAGAAACAAGGACTCGCACAGTGAAAGAAACTGACACTCTCCCTACCTAGAGTTTTCTGTCCCTAGAAAAAATGTTTTTTTAAAGCACACTATAGCACAAGGAGAATTCCCCTCACTTTCCTTCTTTGTCCCTAGAAACAAGGACTCGCACAGTAAAAGACACTGACACTCTCCCTACCTAGAGTTTTCTGTCCCTAGAAAAAATGTTTTTTTAAAGCACACTATAGCACAAGGAGAATTCCCCTCACTTTCCTTCTTTGTCCCTAGAAACAAGGACTCGCACAGTGAAAGAAACTGACACTCTCCCTACCTAGAGTTTTCTGTCCCTAGAAAAAATGTTTTTTTAAAGCACACTATAGCACAAGGAGAATTCCCCTCACTTTCCTTCTTTGTCCCTAGAAACAAGGACTCGCACAGTGAAAGAAACTGACACTCTCCCTACCTAGAGTTTTCTGTCCCTAGAAAAAATGTTTTTTTAAAGCACACTATAGCACAAGGAGAATTCCCCTCACTTTCCTTCTTTGTCCCTAGAAACAAGGATTCGCACAGTAAAACACACTGACACTCTCCCTACCTATCCTTCTCTTTCCCTAAACTAAAGGAATCCAGGTTAAGCAAGAAAGAAATAAATGTCACTGTCCCTGCCTATGCTTGTCTTTCCCTGCTCCGGAACACACTACACTAGGCCGCCGTGCTGGCGGCCTTTTATAGTGTGGGGCGTGTACTAAACACCCTCAGCAATAATTGGCCACAGGCATCCTGCCTGTGGCCAATCATTGCTCTCCTCGCTGCCGGCGCTGCGATTGGCCAAGCATGCGGGGTCACAGTGCATGCTTGGCCAATCACAGCGCCTGGATGACACTGCGATGGCGTAGTGCATTGTGGGCCGTTCGCGTCACTCGAATTTGGCGCGAACGGCCCAAATCGTTCGATTTTCGTCGAACGATCGAACAGCCGATGTTCGAGTCGAACGTATGTTCGACTCGAACACGAAGCTCATCCCTACACGCAGACCATCCAGACCCTCCTGGATGGACGGCAGGAGTGCTCGATAGATTCGGGATAGGGGTTTTGAGAGCTCGGCATCGTCTAGGAGAATCTCCAAGGTGTCAAGCTCCAGCCGAAGCCGAGCCGACTTGAATTGCGAATTGAAGGTGTGGCGGAGCTGCAGGAACCTGAAAAAGAAAGAGTTCGGAAGCTGGAATTTATTCTTTAACCTATCGAATGTAAATAGCCCCAGCTCATCGCAGATATCCCTCAAATACTTGATGCCCTTGCCGGCCCACAGACCCGGATCCTGCAAAGAGTGGAACTCCCTGAGCCTCGGACCAAAGTGGTGTGTTAGGGGACCATCTGGCCTTTGCCAAATTAGGTTTAATCACTACCGTGTACCATGCCTTAATGATCGCTTTCATAGCTAGGGTCGAGGGTACCGCAGAGCCCCCTGACCCCCTATAGAGTGCGTTGCGAAGGGCCTCGAAAGATCCTAGGTGTGCCGCCTCCAGGACAACTGACGCATTGGTGTCGTCCGAGACCAGCCAGTTATGTGCATGGGTGAGCATTGCTGCTAAATAGTAGGTGTGGAAGTCCGGGCAGGCAAGTCCCCCCTGTGTCCATGGTCTACACAAAATCTTTTTACTGAATCTGGCCGGGTGTGATTGCCACAAGAAGGAAGCCACTGAGGAGTCTAGTTGCTGGAGAAGAGACTTGGGGATCCATACCGGAGAGTGCCGTAAGATATACAGCAAGACCGGGAGTAGTTTCATTTTTATTAAGTTAATTCTCCCTATTAGAGATAATGGGAGGTTTGACCAAGCCTTCAGTTTTAGTTTACACCACTGCAGCACCGGGGACAAGTTAAGTTTGAAAAAATCTTTAGTATTGGACGAGATATTTATCCCTAGGTATCTGATGGTATCTGCCCATTGTAGAGGCGAAGTAGGATCACTCAGCCTCCTTGCCCCGGGGTCTATGGGTAAAATTAATGATTTGCTCAAGTTGGTTCCGAGGCCAGAGAGAGTCACGAAACGGTCCAGAAGCCGAAGCGCCCCGGCGAGCAAGGGACCGGGGTCCCTGAGGAAGAGAATCAAATCATCGGCATACAATGCCAGCCTCTCGGTCACCGAGCCGACCCATACTCCAGACACCTCCCCCGACCTCCGCAGGGCCTCGGCCAGAGGCTCCATTACCAGGGCGAACAGTGCAGGTGATAGAGGACACCCCTGTCTTGTCCCCCTCCTAATCGGGAAAGAGGGCGAGAGACTACCATTCAGTTTGATACGAGCGGTGGGTGCCCTATATAGTAAGCCGATCCATTTCCGGAAAGTTGGGCCGAAGCCAAAACCCTCCAGAACCTGCATCATATAGGACCATCTGACTGTATCGAAAGCCTTTTCGATGTCGAGGGATACCAGTACCCGGGAGGCATTCTCTTCGAATGGGAGCTGGAGATGGGTAAAGACTTGTCTAAGGTTAATGTCCGTGGACTTGCCCGGCATAAAGCCTGTCTGATCTATGTTGACTAGGGATGGTAAAACCTTCATGAGTCTATTGGCTAGTACCTTTGTGAGTATCTTAAGATCATAGTTCAGCAATGAGATGGGTCTATAGGATGAGCAACAGGTGGGGTCCTTCCCTGGTTTGGGCAGCAGATCTATATGCGCCTGGTACATGCTGTCTGGTAGCCTGTCGGATTCCAGGCAGTCTGTGTATAACTGATTTAGTTTAGGGACCAGTAAAGTAGCGTTAGTTTTGTACCAGTCCCCAGGTAGACCATCTGGGCCCGGGGATTTATTGTTGGGCAAGGAGTATATTGCAGCCTCTATTTCCAGACGTGTTAACGGCTTATCTAACGCTATCCTGTCCTCCTCAGAGAGGAGAGGCAAAGTATTTCCCCCCAGTTCCTCCAGCCCGGCAGCAGCTGAGCCAGAGAATGGGTCGTCATACAGGTTGCTATAGAAGAGATGGAATTCCCGCAGTATACCTTCGGGGTCCGTAACCTGGCAACCAGTGGAAGTCTGGAGTCTAGGGATTACTGTTTGGAGCGTAGGTTCTGTTACAAGATTGGCCAGTAGTTTGCCGTTCTTGTCCCCTGACTTGAAAAGCTTGGCTACAAGCTTTCGCGCATCTGAGTGTACCAGCGAGGTGTAGTGGAGCTTCAGATCTCTTCTCGTTTGGGCTAGGGTAGAATAATTTTCAGGCGTTTTGATGCCTCGTGAAAAGATCCAGTGCCGCCCCTTCACTTTGTTCCAGTTGAGCGGTCTGTAACGCAAAGCCGGATCTCACTGCCTTGATAGAGGAGATGTATTCTCCTCTGGCATGAGCCTTGCCCGCCTCCCAGACCACGTCAAGGGAAGCTGGTCCCTCATTTGTCTGCCAGTATTCCTTGAGCCTAGGCTCTACTAGCTCCTGGACTTGTGGGTTGGCTATCCAATGGGACGCCAACTTCCAGCATCCCGGCTCGCGGGGGGTACCCAGACTCAAGCCAAGCTCTAGCGGTGAGTGATCTGAAAGACCTGCCCGGAGATAGGAGACTGTTCGGACTTGAGACAGTGCAGAAGCCGACCCGAACATGAAGTCTATGCGGGACCCAGACCTATGTGCTGCTGAGATATGTGAATATGTCCTCTCCTCCGGATGCTTCCACCGCCAGAGCTCCTGGAGACCAAAGGTGTCTGCCCAGAGATCCAAATCGGGGGGGGGCAGGTCTAAGGGGGTTAGTAGTATCTTTGTTGTGGTCAAGGATGGCGTTAAAATCCCCTCCAACTAGAATATTATGGATCCGAAGGGGAGCTATTTTTGTAAGGACCGTGTTACAGGATGGAGGAGTTAAATGGAGGAGGGACATATACATTAATTATTGCCCAGCGTTGGGCATACATTTCGAGGATAAGGATGATGTATCTTCCCCCAGGGTCCATGAAGACCTGTTCCACTGTGCAGGGGAGTGACTTGTTCAACAGAACAGTCACGCCCCTCGCGTAGGAGGAATATGTGGCATGAAACCCTTGTTTGACCCATGCCCGCCTGAGTGCTAGGATTTTGTTGCCCGTCAAGTGGGTTTCCTGGAGAAACAAGATGTGAGGTTTGTGGGACTGCAGAAATTTAAATACTAACAATCTTTTTACCTTGTCATTCAAGCCCCTAACATTCCAAGATATCAGCCTTAAATCTATACCCATTTGGAATAGAGAAGTTCAATGACATTAGGATCATAGAAGACCCATACCCAGTTATATCCTGGCCATAGGCCCGCTGCAGAGGTAGTCCATAGGGTGTAGCAATCCAGTGGAACTGGAGAGAACATAAAGTGAAAAAATAGAAAATAGTATGTGAACCAGAGAAGTATCAAAATGAGGACAACATAGTCCAGCAAGAAAAATAGTGTGGAACCCGAGCAGGTGTGATAACTTACAAACAGTACAAATAACGCCCTACCGCCTGGCATATCCCCAACTTTCGCCAAGGCAGTTTCTTACCCTAAACTTGATTGTAGATGTCGCCTTCTGGAGGCTCAAAGTCTCTGAGGTAACCTCAGCGTGAGTTCAACCTAGAACAGTAGACGAGAGTGAGGGAACTTGCATCCCATTACAGTGGGAGGAGACCGGCCCTCTGGAGCAGCGGAGCAGTCCCTTCAAGTCGCGAGCTGCCCCAGGTAGAGATAGGTCACCTGGTCCTTCACTTGGGAGTAAACAACAAAACCAAACAAAACAGGGGGGGTCGGCTGTGTTTCACTTGTAGAGGTACGTTTGGGGTAACTCCGGTGCTTGCAGGAAGTTAAGGAGGATAGAGCAAACCAGGATGTGAAAGAATCGTGCATCTAATAGATCGGTGGGAGGAATCTTTCATTGCAGGGTGGTCAGCCAGCTATCGGCATCCGCAGGGTTGTCGAAGAAGTGGACCTCTCCACCATGTTGGACACGCAGGCGGCTGGGGTATAGCATGCCATATTTAATGTTCTTGTCTCTGAGCCGTCTGCGGACATCATTAAAGGTCTTTCTCTTCCTCTACAACTCTGCCGAGAAGTCGGGGAAAAGAAGAACTGAGGTGTTGCCGTATTTGAGTTTTTAAAGAACTCCTCCGCAAATACAGCAGGGTGGTCCCCCTCTTCTCCCCCAGGCAGACCGAGGACTCTGACATTGTTGCATCGCAGCCTATTTTCTGCGTCGTCCGACTTTGCGACCAGGGACTGCACTGTGCGTTGTAGCTCGGCAATTGAGGTGGAGTGATTGGCCGTTAGATCCTCCGTGGCCGACACCCTTGATTCTGTCTCGGACATCCTACCCCTTATCTTGTCTAGGTCATTCCGTATGAAATTGCACTCCTCAGCAAGGTGGTCGATGCGTACCAGTAGCGAAGTCCTACTCTGCTCGATCGCAGCAAGGATTGTGGCCATGTTGTCATGAGATGGCGGGGCCGCCCCCTCTACCTCCAGGGCCTCACCGGGATCCATGTCCAGTTCGGCTAGCAAGGCCCGGATTTGCCCGACCAGGACGGGATCCGTGTGCGGGGAAGATGGCGGTGGTACCCGGAGGGGTGTGTGGGCCTTTGTGGCTTTAGAGCTCCCTTTGCCCTTCTTAGAGGAGGAGGGCATCTGGCAGGTTACAAAGGGGTAGGGTTTGCAGCCGTGCTCAGAGGAGGCTTTAGGAAGCAGTGAGAGCTCAGCCAGACTGGCCGCAGCGATCAAAACACAGGGGGTCTCCAGGCACCTGCCGCTCAGCAGCCAACACCCGGCTGACAGGTAGGGAGGATGTGAGGCTGGAGGTACAGGGGTGAGGGTGGCTCAGAGCGGTGTAGCATAGGCAGGCAGGCAACAGAGGACTCCAGGATCTATCATCCAGGCCACCTCAGCAGCAGGCACAGTTTTTGCAGGGCAGCACACTAGGCCAAGGCAGCGGTGGGCAGAGAGGACAGGGCGGAGGGATGGGAGCCAAGGATCCGAGTTCCGGAAGCACTCGTGGGGCCGCGGCTCAGGAAACAGCGGTGCTTTGCAGGCCGCACTATGCCACACTCGGCCGGGCGAAACCGCGGCCTCCACGGACGTCCCCAACGGCCAGACAGGCCTCCGGGCCTCGCTAGATGGGCAGATGAGCAGGCAGGGGAGAGTGGATGACCCTCCTTACCTTCAGGCAGGCCTGGATTCGTTTGTCCGGAAAGACGCCGGAACGGCAAGATGGCGGCGGCCGCGGACGAGAGGAGCAGTGCTGGGCAGGCGTCCCCTGGCAGAGCTGCTGCACGATACTGGCTCAGGATGCTCCAGAGGACCAAGAGGGACCCGCTGGCAGGCAAGTAGATGCTGGTTCTACTGTAGGATGCAAGAATGGCATCGGATGGGATGTAGGATTCCCGGAGCTCCCCTCTGACACGTCCGCCGCTGATCACATCAGGACACGCCCCCCTCAAGCATTTGCGTTTTACCATTTTTCTCATCACCAAGGTCAAGTACCCTCTTATCTATCAGAGCGGCACCACAGTTGTCCCAGGCAACCTCTGGCTCCAACACATAGAGCTCCCTGGAGGTTTCTAAGGACACCTCTGCAGCCTTAGATACTGTTGCCAAGGGGAATCGCATATACTGCTTAGCGATCACCCCTACCTCTTTAAGCATCACATTACCATCAGCATTCATAAACATAGCAGTTTTATAAACTCTATCAAATTGTCCTTGATCAAAACGCATGGCACCCTGCGTGCCACTCAGCACACCACCCTTCCTCTCCAAAGGAATTATTTTGCCCACTAGGTCGTCTTCACAGTTGTCCTGGGAAACCACTTGCCTCACCACTGCAGGCTCCTTGGTGGTTTCCCTTGGCAACTGCACAGAACCTGTCACTAGGGAACATGGCATACCAACTGCTTTGGTCACCCCTAGCACATCCTTTCCAGCACTCCGCTGGATTACCTTAGCTGTACCCAGAGTCCATATGTCCCTTTCAATTTTTGACCTCGCTGCAAGCAGGGTTTTAACCTGTGTCTTCCCACTGATCTGGGTAGCACACTGCAGCAAGTTCATTTTTTCACCTTCATTGTGAGGAACCACACAGTCAGCCTTTCCCATGATTTTAACAGGAACAGTCTTACCATTCTCTTTAGCATGGGTTGAAGATTTCAATTGAGGGCATTGTCCCTTCTTTGCCATGCTCTCACAAGATGACGCCCCCTCCTGGAAACAGGGTAACATTACATCCATCTTGGATTTTCCATCATCGCCTGCAGGCAAAGCATTAAGCCCAACAACACGATCAGCAGCTGTATTCCACAAGCTTGGACAAGAAAAGATCCCGTGGCCCAGCTGACCACATTCCAGGCATGGCACTTGGCGACTTTCTCCTGTTGCTATGGGAGATCACCTTCTCCCCGCTGATCTCTTGTAGCGCTCTCTAGACTGGACTGCTCCTAGAAAATTATCGTAGTCATCTCGGTTACTTTACATCCCACGGTACACCTCCTGGTACTCCTCCATCAGAAAAGGTTGCACCAACTCAACCCAGCGATTTCTGGGCCATCTTCTGTAAGAAGCAATCATCGCAAACTCATCCAAAAAGTCCTCAACACATTCAGAAGGCAACATAGGCCGTATGAAGTCAGCTGTACGGATTTCTGCTTTGTTGCCATGGGCAACCACACCCATCTGCTCACTCTTTACACTCAGAGCAGGCTTCTCATACCTTTGCTTTGGTGAAGCCTGGGACAAAGGGCATTTAGAAACTTCATGCCCCCACTCACTGCACCGCAAACAGCACACTTGGTTCTTAACCCATTGCACATTGATAGCTGGCCATCTTGCACCAGCGTTGCCAGGGGCAACAACATGTCCTTCCCTTTTAACTTGGTTCAGTGCAGCCAAGTGTCGCCTGCACCAATCCACTGCAGACTCAGACTCTGGTGAACTCTCCATACTTGCAGTCACCTGTGTACTCCTTGCACCAGTGTTGCTAGGACCAACACCCGCTCTGTCTCTCATTTCAGCAAACATTGCTTCCTTTTCACACAGAAATTTTTTGAAGTACTGTCTTCCAGACTTTGCAAACAGCACACTTTCACATGTAGACTTTACTCTCTGCTTGAGCTTTCACATGTAGACTTTACTCTCTGCTTGAGCTCACTTCCACAGGCACATCACCTGTATACAACACAGTCCATTAATTGAACTCCAGTGCAATGCAGTTCACCTGGCTGCCACACACAGCTAGCAGCAGTTCACCGCAGAAAACTTTAACTTTTCCTTCAGATAGACTGTTCATCACAGTATTGCTGTTAAACACACAGTTTCTTTTTACTCACTGTTTTTGGTATGCGAGGATCTGGAACTCTTCCAAAAACTGCCCAAAGCAATATCTCCACCACTTGTAAGATAGGGGTTGTCAGCTCTTGTAGTAGGTGCGTTTTTCAGTGATGCAAGCCAGTCAGCCACTCTGTTTAAGGGCATGGTAGCCCATTTTTATTTAAAAGCACAACAGTTCACAAACACGTCTGTAGTATTCACAGGGGGTTCCACCATTCCTGTATCTTTCATACTAACAGCAGCCTCATAGCTTTACCTGCTAGCGATCCAGGCCTTTAGCCTAGGCCTGACGATCTGTTCCTCAGACCCACAGTGTCCAAGAGTTTCAGCTTTCTCCTAGTCAGCACCTTTGTTGCTATATCACTAACGATGTCTGCCTCCTGCAGACATGCACCACCTTTGACTCCACTTCAGAGGATGAGATCGCACTCGACTCTCATGCACACAGACTTCCTCTCTATTAGGTGGAGCCCTGTTCCATGCTCACCTCTGACTCCACTTCAGAGGAAGAGAGCCCACCTGGCTCTCATGCACACAGACTTCATCTCTGTTGGGTGGAGCTCTGATCCGTAATCACCTCTGAACTAAATAGCCCAAGACACAGCTGTTCCATCAGCGTGTCTTTCTTTACCAAATGTGGCAATAACCAACCCTCTTGAAGGTCGCACCCTCACAATATGTACAATCCATTTGTACAGGATGAGGAGATCGCTGCCTTTTTACTTAGGTACTGTGAGTCAGTTTCAGCAGGCGTGAAACTGACAAATGTTTTCGGTACCTTTACGGGCAGCGTAAATTTTGGGTTACGTTTCGGTCTGATTCGGAGGGTGTAGGGGGGTTCCGGCACCCCCCTCAGTCCTTCTCCATCGGTAGGAACCGTGGCTACCTTTGGTACCCTGGTCAGCCCCTCTTCTGCCGGCAGTGCTTCACGTTCGGTCACACCAAGGACCAGTGTGGGGCGGGTCTGACTTGCCGTAACTGTTTCAAACAGGGTCACGGAGCCGGTCAGTGTCCGGAGGGGAAGAGCTGCCACATCTGTGGGAGCAGGACGCACCTTGCTAGGCAGTGCCCGAAAGTTTCAAAGACATCTGGGCCCGCTGCGGAGGTTGTCCCGCTGAAAGCAGTGGAGGCAGGGGCAGTTGGTGGGCCGCAGGGGGCGTCCTATGCGGATGTGGCTGCGGAGCCTGTACCGGTCGCCGCTGTCAGCTCCGAGGGGCGGGCCGCAGAGCTGCCTGAGGATGGGGTGGTGCGGGCTGATGTCTGCCCACCTACGGAGGGTGAGTCAGCCCCCCCTCCTCCCCTCTTGACGCCATGGAGGAAGGGGCCTCTCCTGTACCGGAGGGGAGCGTCCCTGGGCACCTCCTGGCCGAGGGGGAGTCGGAGGGCAGCGGTGAGGATTCGGAGGAGGAGGAGGAGGGGATGGAGGTAGGGCAGCCCTCCCTCAAGCGGAAGTTGGAGGGTGCCGAGACTCCTTCTCCCTCCCAGGTTATAGGCTCCTACCCGGACACTCCGGACCCTGGGACGTCTGGAACATCTGACGCGGCAATCGACTCTGACTCCTCACCGGCTCCTTCGTACGTGAGCACTGACCAGGTGGCCGGTCTGCAGGAGGTAATGGGGTACTGCAGGGTGCCGGAGGAGACGGTGGAGAAGGCAAAGGGGAAAGCGGGGACCAGTCCCGGGGCGGGGGGGGGGGACCTAAGACTAGGGCCAGTACCAAAGCCAGGAAGAAAGGTAAGAAGTCATGACGAAGATATGATCCCTTCCTAATCTTCTATGGACTTACGGGTATCTTCCCTCAATTGCAGAAGCATTGGGACTGGTGGCAGGCGGGCTGCCATTTTTAACATCTTGGCCGGGTATCCCGCCGATATTTTTTGCCTGCAAGACTGCAATTTGAGGGAAGAACCGTATTCCGCAAGGTGGCCCCTTGGGGATGCGGTGTGGTCATTAGGACAGTGTAGGAGTAGTGGTGTGGGGATTTTAATTAGGAATAATAGGATTAAGGTTTTAAGGAAGGTGGAGGTGGAGGTGGGTCGGTGTTTGCTGTGTTTTTGGAGTTTGGGGGTGTTGTTTTAAAGTGTTTTGTGTTTATGCAACGGTGGATAAAAAAGGGAGGTTGGAGTTGCTTAAAAAAATGAAGTTGTTTTTGGGGGGGAGGGATCCTGTTATTGTGTTGGGTGATTTTAATTGTATCATACGTAGTGGGGATAGGTGTGGGAGTGGTGGTGGGGATGTTGATAAATCTGGGAAGGAGTTGGGGGAGGTTTTACGTTTGTTTGGTTTAAGTGATGTGGGTGAAGGTGGTGGTTTTACTTATTTTAGTGATAAGGGGTCTGTACAATCAAGAATTGATTTTTGTTTTATTTCTAATAACTTACAGCCGCAAGCAAGCAGAATGTGTTGTGAGTATGGGATCGGAGGTAATGTATGGTAAAGGTGTGTGGAAGTTGAATGTGGAATTGTTGGATAATGAGGATGTGAAGAGGGAGTATGTTGTGCTTTTTGGAAAACTTAGGAAGAGGAGGAATGATTTTTTGAGTGTGATTGAGTGGTGGGAGTGGGTGAAAGTTCAGACTAAGAGGTTTTTTGTAAGGAAGGGTTGTGAGATTGTGAAAAAGGAGCGTGAGGAGTATGAATGGTGGCTGAAGAGGTTGGTGTATTTGGAAGAACTGAGGGAGTGGGGAGAGAATGTGGGGTGTGAGTTGGTGGAGGAGAGAGGGAAGTTAAGAGTGTTTATGGAACGGAGGGGGAGGGAAATTATTTCGCAAGCGAGGATGGTGGTGAAAGAGAAGGATGAGAAGTGTACGCGGTTTTTCTTTAAGAAGGTGTATGGTGCGAAAGTGGAGTTGTCAGGTCTGTTGGATGAGAATGGGTTGGTAGTGAATGGAAAGGAGAGAGTGGGAGAGGAAATTGGAAAATTTTATTCCGAATTGTATACAGAGAAGAAAAGGGACAAGAGGGTTGACAAGGAAGTGTTGGAGCAGGTGGAGATGTGCTTGGGTGTGGATGATATGAGTATGCTAGAGGAGAAAGTGATTAAAGGCGAGGTTGATGAATGTCTTGGAAGCATGAAGAAGGGTAAGACGCCTGGATGTGATGGGTTGCCAGTTGAGTTTTATTGTACGTTTTGGGATTTGATTGATGATTATGTGTATGAAATGGTGATGAAAGTTTTGGAAGAAGGGAGGATGTCTGAATCTATGTTGAGGAGTGTGATTGTGTTATTATATAAAAAAGGTGATAAGCATGACTTGAAAAATTGGAGGCCTATATCGTTGTTGAATGTTGATTATAAGTTGGTGGCGAAAGTGTTGGCGAATAGGTTGTGTGCGGTGGTGGAGAAATTGGTGGGTGAGGAGCAAGTGTGTGCGGTGCCTGGCAGGTCGATTGCAGAAAGTTTGGTGAGTTTGAGAGATGTGCTATGGTATTGTAAGGAGAGGAAGCAGGAGGTGGCGGTGTTGGCTGTGGATTTTGAAAAAGCGTATGATAGAGTGTCACATGATTTTATGTTTAAAGTGTTGAGGAGGATGGGGATACCTAAGGTTTTGATTGGGTGGATTAAGTGTTTGTATAGAGGTATGGTAAGTAAGGTGTTGGTAAATGGGTGGATGACGAGTGATATAAGTATTGGGTCGGGAGTGAGGCAGGGATGTCCGTTGTCGCCTGTGTTATTTGTTTGTGTGATTGAACCTTTGTTGAGGATGTTGGCGAAAGATAAGTGTTTGAGAGGGGTGGAGGTACCAGGGAGTGGTGGTAGATTTTTGAAAGTGATTGGTTATATGGATGATGTCACGGTAGTTTGTAAGGATATGGTTGGGTTAAAAAGAGTGAAGTTATTGATTGAGATTTTTTGTATGGCAAGTGGTTTTTGTGTGAATATGGGGAAAAGTGAGTGCAAGTTGTTTGGGGTATGGAGGGAGATTGAACAGTGTGTTTGGAAGGTCTGTGTTGGAGGTTTAAGGATTCTGGGTGTTAAGTTTGATGTGGATTTGTATGGGAGAGAGAGTTGGCAGGATGTTTTGGCGAGAGTGAGAAAGAAAGTTGAGTTTTGGTCTCTAAGGACTTTATCGTTGGATGGGAAAGTGTTGGATGTGAAAGCGGTTTTGATGCCTATTTTGTTATTTTTGTATTATGTTTTTCCGGCTCCGGATAGGATGATGAAGCAGATTGTGAGAGTGTGTTTTTCTTTTTTTTGGTCGTCTAAGATGGAGAAGTTGAAGAGGGAGAAAGTGATGAAAGGTGTATTGAATGGTGGGAAAGGTATGGTGAGTATTGAGAAATTTCTGGTTGTAAAGTATGTAAGTATGTGTGTGAGACTAAGTGGGAAAGAGAATGTTGCAGGGTGTATGGCGAGATATGCATGTGGGAGTGTGTTACGGAAGTATAAGTTGTGTGATGTGGATTTGAGGAAGCCTGTATGTTTTGCTGCGCCTTGGTTTTATGTGAGGGTTGATAGGTGTATGAGGAGATTTGGTTTGCAAGATGTGACGCGGGATATGTGGTGTGAGAGTAAGAAGGTTATGCAGTTGTTGAAAGGGAGGGAGGAAGTGGAAGGGATTGGGGGTTTGAGAGTAGCTGAATGTAAGAAAGTCTGGAAGAATGTGTGTTGTAAGGGATTGGACAATAGGCAGAAGGATGTTGCATGGATGGGGGTGCATGGGTGTTTGCCTACGAGAGAGTTTCAGCGGAAAAGAAGGCTTGTGGATAGTGAGGTGTGTCCGAGAGGAGGGTGTGTGGGGATTGAAAGGGTGATTCATGTGTTTTGGGAGTGTCGTTATGCTAAGAAGATATGGATGAGGATGGAGAAGACGGTGAAGGGTTTGACTGGTGTAGATAGAGTAACATATGAAATGGTGTTGTATGGGTTGTGTGATTTAGAGAGGAATGAGGAGAGGCTGTTGTGGATTGTGGTAAATTGTGTTAAGGAATGTTTGTGGGATGTGCGTAATATTTTGATTTTTAGGCAAGAAATAGTTAAAGTGAGGGAATGTGTGGCCATGGTCCGAGGGAAGATTTTTAACTACGCATATTATGATTTTAAGAAATTAGGTGAGGGTAATGCACGAATGGTGTGGAAATATTGGTGTATATAATGTGTATATAATGTGTATTTCAGGATTATGTTGTTAATATTGTTTATTGGATGTTTTAACCTTTTTGTTCTTGTTTTTCAGGGTGAGCGCAGGTGGTGGTGAAGGGACAGTGTGCAGAAAGTGTTTAGGAGTGTTTTTGTTTGTGTAGGGATAGGGTGGAGGGTCAGTTTATAGTAGGGATAGTTTTGATGTTGATATGAAGGGTGGGAATGGGTTTTTTGTAAATATTTTTGTTGTTGTTATCTTTATTGTTTTTTTTTTATTATTTTGTTATCTTGTTGTAAATATGAAGTTTTCTTGTTTTTTTTTGTCGTTATATTGTATTTCGTGTGATCCTTATTGTTGTATGAAATGTTATGTTTTTTTACTATGAGGCTGCATTCACACCTGAGCGTTTTGTAGCCTGAAGCCTGAAGCTACAAAACGCTAGAGGGGAAAAAATACATTATTCTCTATGGAGATGGTTCACATCTCCACTCCAAAATGCCTGAAGCCGAACGCCTGAAGCTCAAACAAGTTCCGGATCCTTTTTTGACGCGCGAATCGGGCAGATTTGGGAGTTTTAGGAGTCATAGAATGTAATGGAAACGCCCGTTTCAAGCGTCTAGTGCGACAACGAGCGTTTCGACGGGCGCAAATTCGCGCGACAAAACGATGGTAAAAACGCTTGAAGCGCTACGCTCAGGTGTGAATGCAGTCTGATGGTTTTTGGGTTTTGTGGGAGGGTTTTTGTGGGTGGGTTTTTGGGTGGGAAGTGGGTGTTTTTTTGTAAATATTGTAAAATTTTTGTTATTTGAATGTATTCTTGATTTTATATGTTTTGTACAAAGTTTGTCATCTTATTTTTTTGTACATCCTGTTTTGGATTAATGTTTTCTGTATTTTATCTGTGAAATTTTAAATAAAATAATAAAAAAAAAATCTGTTCTTATCAGTTGCCAGACGAGGCGCTGAAGCTACTTCCAAACGTGGGG
Source organism: Rana muscosa (assembly GCA_029206835.1). Taxonomy (NCBI): domain Eukaryota; kingdom Metazoa; phylum Chordata; class Amphibia; order Anura; family Ranidae; genus Rana; species Rana muscosa. The sequence continues at coordinate 24,071,111 of JARGYO010000094.1, read as the reverse complement.
AGGCAAATCCAATGGTGTCATTGCACCCGGAAGGGCGGTTTCGGTAGGGATTCATGCCTGTTGCGCCCTGACAGACGTTGGGGGCCAGCCATGGTCGAGTCTAAGCCATCCGGAAGAGTGCTCTTGGTAGGGATGGGTGCTGCATCGGGTCTGGCCTCCTGGCTGGTGTTGGTGTGGGTGCTGTCCCTGTCGGCAATCTGGTAGGAGGAGCTGACGCTGCTCTGGAATGGAGGCGGAGTGGTGTCATGCAAATTCGCTGGATTGATGGGGGCCTGGAAGGCCTAGTACTGGTGGAGGCTGTTATTGCTGGGGCAGCTCTCCCTGAGAAAACCTTGAAGGGCTCTCTATCTAGCAGGGACGGAGAGCTGCACTGATCCGATCGGGGGGTCAAATAGGGAACTAGAAAGCCTATGGTGTATGTGGCCCTGGAATGGCAGTCCAGGGGTACCATAAGATTACTGTGAGTGAGGGTCACTCTGATTTGTGGCACCATGGTCACTGCACTATATACACACTTTTTTAGCACCTGCCTCCTGGGCCGGACCTTTTGGCTGGGACCGGAGGAATTTTTTTATTCCTGGCCGGAGGGCCTGGCTATTGTATTGCACAATGGCCACCTTTTCACTCTCCTCTACTAACTTCTCTCCCACTTTATTTTATTTATACCCCTTTGTTTGTCACTTTTTTGTATTTTTTGTTTGTACACGGTTTGTTGCACTGTGTGACTGGTAGGGTGTAGGTCCTCGGGCCTGCCCTGAAAGTCTTGGGTGGGGGTGGACATGGCCTTCTGGCTTAGCTCGCCCTCTCTCATGGGGTCTCCCTTCGGGGGAGCCCCACCTAGTACTTGGGTGGGTCTGTTTTGGCAGACCCTCCAGAGAAAGGGGTCCGTCTGGTTTCGGCCAGCTGGACCAAGTGTAAGTACTAGGCTTGTGCACAACGGAAAAATTCGTTCCGTTTCGGTTCGTTTCTTTCCGGTCCTGTTGATTCGTAATCATTCGTAATTTTGCTAGACGGGATTTTTCGTGTTCGGACTCATTCGTATTTTTGCAAGCGACATTTTTCGTTGAATTTTTTGTTGCCTTATAATTCGTACTTTCGGTAGAGTACGTTGTTTTTCGTTGATTCTGGACACAACTCCTACTTTCGTAACTTTTTTTGGGTTCGTTGATTCGTAATTTTCCGTGTCTCTCTCACGACGATGCTGACTATTATGCCTAATGTGCTTCGAATGGATTTGTACTTTTCGAAATACATAGCGGTTATTTGTAACGATTCGAAATCTCGTATTTTACTTTCGTTTTTTACATGCGGCTATAGCCTCCGCCCCAGTACACCATTTTGAGAGGGTTCAGCACGGTGAGGGAGAAGCAGAGAGCAGAGCAGAGTGTTATTGTGCTTCGAATGGATTAGAAATCTCGTATTTTACTTTCGTTTTTTACATGCGGCTATAGCCTCCGCCCCTGTACACCATTTTGAGAGGGAGTTCAGCACGGTGAAGGAGAAGCAGAGAGCAGAGCAGAGTGAGTGTTATTGTGTTTCCAATGGATTTGTACATTCATAAGTTTTTTCATAACGAATTATGCCGAAGACATTCGGGCATTCGCTATTTTGCGGTATAATTTATTTCGGATTCGGTTTTATTCGTAATTGCTTTGTTCGGAAATTCTAATGCTTCCGAATGTCCGAAAGTTGCTAAATTCGGACGAATTTCGATTCGTTACGAAACGAATTGCACAAGCCTAGTAAGTACCCTTGTCCCTGTCTGGAGCCTAACACCCCAGGGGATTCAGGGCAAGGCCCTCTGATTTTAGAGGGCTTGTGTACACCCGTTGCACGTTTTTGTGTCACCTCTTAATGTTGTGGACATTTTTTTGGCACTGGGTGAAGTTTTTGAGTGTTTAACACGCCCAAAAAAAATTATCAAGTTGTTTATTTCTTCCAATGGCTTGGAAAAACCCAACAATCCTTCCTTTTGCAAGCTCCCACCACTCTGACTTACTGCTGCAAAAGTCTATGATTGATACCTGTGCCTGAAAAAAAATCCTCAAAGGATTGACTCACCTTTACATTGTCCAAGAGTGCCAAATTCAGCTTCCAGGTGCCCCTCCCCCTAGGTGGTGTATCGGGGCTCCACCGCCTGACACACTTGTACTGAGAAGGCAGAGTTCCCCTTTAAAAAACTATTTTACTCTGACTATTACTTTGCTGAAAAGTGAATCCTGTGTCATCTGGGCAGCAATGAATGTGCACATCAACCAGACCTGCCTCTCTAGCTACTTTGAGAATGCTGCTCCGATTCTTGCTTCAGTTACTCACTGTGGTCCCTGGTAATAAGGTGGATGGTCCCTTAGTGACAACAGCTTCCCCTCTACCTCTGACCATGACAGGTTCTCCGCCTGGCAGAACTGTCACTTCTGGTTGGACTGCAAGCCGCAATCCCAACCCTGCGCTGCTCTCTTGCTTCTGGATAGGCCCTTAGACAGCCAAGCAGCCAGATGTGCCCAAGATAGGCCAAAACTCTGGCCTAGAAGCCCAGGCAGTACAACACATGTCCACCCTGACAGCTGTCCAGGTGGCACAAAACACCGATCACCTGACTCCACCCAAATATATAGGCTCTCCCAGCAGGCCAAGGGATTCCAGAACACCCCTGCCCGTTCTCTGAAATAGCCCATATACCCATAATCTGACCTTGCATTGCCCTTCTCGTATCTAATGCCACCAGGTACCCGGCCACCTAGCAGAAGAGAAAAGTGCAGCAATGCCAGACTTAGGGAGAAATCAATTGGGAGGTAAATTTAGGAGCAACCCTGCCTAAACTCTAGGGTGTTACATAGATGTAGCGCCCCCCCAATATTTGGGGGCGCTATGTGAATATTATGGGGTGGTCTGAGCTGGTAGTTAGGCTCAGACCAATTATGATTCAATAATTATTTCTGCTCTGGGTGTGATACTGCCTGGGTATAGGTTGAACTAAGGGGGGGTATCACAGCACCTTGGGTGTCCTCTCTCGGCAGCCGTGCAGTGGGCGTGGTCTACCCGCTGTGCATGCTGGGAGAGGGTACAAAGGGGGCAGACGCCTTTTTGGCGTGAGGCGATTCCAGGGGGACCGCAAGGCGATTCCAGGGGGACCTCTGGTCTAGCGAGTGTGCCTCGTGGCCCGCATGGCACGGGGTGCGCGAGTGTGTTTAGGCCTCGGGCACCTTTAGCCCAAGGCCCTGTTGCTGCACCGTGGGCCCGGCTCCACTGGCAAGGGCCTACGCTTCAGAGAAGGATCCCAGGCTGCCCGTTTGTAGGGGGCCCATCTTTAGGAAAGGAGTCCAGGGGAAGATCAGTCCCGGCGGAGTTTAGCGACGGTACTGCTGTCTCGGTGAAATAAATATCGATAGATCGATAATATTGTATTAATAATCGATATTCAATAATTCATATTGGTGAGAAAAGTTCCAAGAAAATCCGTTCCGTTTGTGTAAAAACTTCAAAATTGATTTAATAATAAAAATACTGTAGTTACAATATAAAAAATACCATTGATAAGTTTCTTATTCTTGAAGATTGTCATGGATATGCAGTAGTGTTTGTCTGTCAGCTTACCTTCCTTCCTATGTGTTCATCTTAGAGGCCTGAGCCCTTTCACCTGGCTTCCTTTATAATCTCCTCCCAGCCTGACTCCACCCCAGGCCCTATCACAGAACACTATATTAACCTGTGCACTGCAAGCCTGCTTTGCTGATCAACGTGTTTGTTAGGCATTGTGTGTTTGGGTTCCTGCCTGCCGTGTGCTACGTCTGTCTCTCTGTTACGTTATTGGCTTGTCCCCGACTATCCCTGTCTGCTCGTGACCCTTGACCTTCGGCTCGTTCTTCGTTATCCTTGTCTGCTTGTGGCCCCTGACCTTCAGCTTGTTATTCGGTTCTCTCTTATCGTGTGCTGCTGCTTCCCCTCTTTTCCCCTTATCCTACGGGGCGTGAGCTAGGAAACTCCAGGGGCCGCGACCTGGTCCCAGCCTGCAGCATAACATCCTCACCACTAGAGGCCCTGGAGAAGACCAGCTGGGTCTTAGACTCCGCGCCCTGGGGAATCTTGGCTCTAGCTTCCGTTAGGATCCCGGTTGTGCTCCTCTGGTCCCGCTTTCCACAACCACCCAGTTTCCTATCCGCTGAAGCCAGCCATAGGGTTCACTACCTCGCGGTGCACTCCTGTCCCCCTACGGTGTGCATCTGTCACCTGGCCAGAGGTGACCCTGACAGTTTGATCAGCCATGAACCCGGCTGACATCCCGTTACCCGTGGATGATCCGTTGCAGGGCATAGTCCACAGACTTGAAACCCAGGAATCGAATCAGACTCAGGTGATGCGATTCCTCCAGGATCTGGCTTCTCGCTTTGAGCAGCTTCAGGCCTCCTTGGGAACCCTGAATCCGCAACCTCAAATACAACCAGCGGCTGCACCTATTGCACCAGTCGCAGCCACACACTCACTACAACTGCCAGCTCCGTCCCGTTTCTCTGGGGACTCCAAGGCTTGCAGGGGGTTCCTTAGCCAATGCACAATTCATTTTGAGCTCCAGCCCCAAAACTTCCTGTCTGATCGGGCTAAGGTAGCCTATATCATTTCCCTCCTCTCTGGTGAAGCTTTAGCCTGGGCAGCCCCTCTGTGGGAACTGAATGATCCAGTGGTTTCTAGCCTGTCTGGCTTCTTGAAACTTTTTCGGAATATCTTTGAAGAACCGGCTCGTGTCTCTTCAGCGGCCAGCGCCCTTTTACGTCTCCGCCAAGAGTCTGCTTCTGTGGGACAGTATGCCCTTCATTTCCACATACTGTCGGCTGAGTTGAGCTGGAACAATGAGGCCTTAGTCGCAACCTTTTTGCATGGCCTGTCTGATAGAGTGAAGGATGAATTAGCAGGAAGAACCATCCCCACTGATCTGGCCGGCGTTATCTCCTTGTGTAACCAGATCGATATTCGCTTTCAGGAGAGGACCTTAGAAAAGCAACGCCAGCACTCCTTGGTTCTTAGTCAGCCTGAGCTCCCCTCTCTTCGACCCGTAGAGCATCTCCTACCAGCTGAGGAACCCATGCAGCTGGGTCGGACCAGGCTATCCCCCGAGGAACGTGCTAGGCGCAGAACCCTTGGTCTGTGTCTTTACTGTGGGGGCAAAGGTCATTTTCGTGACACTTGCTCTCTTTGTCCAGAAAAACGTTTGGGTCCACTTCATCTGGAAAGTGGAGTATTGGACCCAGAAATATCACCTTCCCCTTCTCGTCTTCTGCTTTCTGTGTTCCTTCATGTTGGTGCTTCTTCTCATTCGGTCTCAGCATATCTGGATTCCGGAGCCGCTGGTAATTTTATGGACTGGGAAATCGCATCGTCCATGAGACTTACTCTTTTGCCCCTCACCAGACCATTGGTGGTCTTGGCGATTGATGGTACTGTTCTCCCAGGGGGACCTATCCGCTTCCAGACCCTCCCTGTTAAGATGTCGGTAGGGACACTCCACCAGGAGTGGATATCCTTCCTTATCTTACCCAAGGCCTCAACGCCTATAATTTTGGGTCTCCCATGGTTACAGCTCCATTCTCCTCATGTGGACTGGACTACTGGACAGATCCTGGCTTGGGGTCCCTCCTGTTCCTCGTCCTGCCTACTTAAGGTTGCCCCCTGTGAATCTGAGCCGGTCATTCATTCCAGGTTGCATAACCATTTACATTTCTCTGTCCCTAACCACCCTTGGACGCACAGCCAGGCTAGCTTGTCTACAAGTCCTGCAGTCGCTACGTCTTGCGATGCGATTCAGGTAGTCGCTACACCTGACTCAGCTATTCACTCTGCCTCTGTACTAGTTATGCCAGTCCAGCCCATGCCCAGTGAGCCTCCTACTTTTTCTTGTTCGGGACATTCTGCTTGTCCTTCAGCTATTCAGTTTGACTCCGGCGACATGTCACCTTCTAACCAACCTGACTTCAGGGTTCCACTGACATCTGCCCAGTCTGATGGTCCTGTGCAAGATGACCAATTCCCCTTTAAGGGTCTAGGGGACCCTCCTCAGATTCCTGTTGATCCTCTCATGCCCTTGCTTATTCCTAGAGAGCCTTTGGTCCTCAATAGATCTTCTTGTCATCTCCCTACCTCGTTTTCGGTCTCTGAGGATAATCTTAAGTACGAGGTTAGACAAGTTCTGGATTCTCGGCTCTGCAGAGGCATTCTTCAGTACCTTGTGCATTGGAGAGGTTTTGGTCCTGAGGAGGCGTCTTGGATCGCTGCATCTGATGTCGCTGCACCTCATCTGTTGAGAAGGTTTCATCAGAGATTTCCCTTTAAGCCTGGGCCCAGGCGGGGGAGGGCCCATAAGAGGGAGGGTACTGTCATGGATATGCAGTAGTGTTTGTCTGTCAGCTTACCTTCCTTCCTATGTGTTCATCTTAGAGGCCTGAGCCCTTTCACCTGGCTTCCTTTATAATCTCTTCCCAGCCTGACTCCACCCCAGGCCCTATCACAGAACACTATATTAACCTGTGCACTGCAAGCCTGCTTTGCTGATCAACGTGTTTGTTAGGCATTGTGTGTTTGGGTTCCTGCCTGCCGTGTGCTACGTCTGTCTCTCTGTTACGTTATTGGCTTGTCCCCGACTATCCCTGTCTGCTCGTGACCCTTGACCTTCGGCTCGTTCTTCGTTATCCTTGTCTGCTTGTGGCCCCTGACCTTCAGCTTGTTATTCGGTTCTCTCTTATCGTGTGCTGCTGCTTCCCCTCTTTTCCCCTTATCCTACGGGGCGTGAGCTAGGAAACTCCAGGGGCCGCGACCTGGTCCCAGCCTGCAGCATAACATCCTCACCACTAGAGGCCCTGGAGAAGACCAGCTGGGTCTTAGACTCCGCGCCCTGGGGAATCTTGGCTCTAGCTTCCGTTAGGATCCCGGTTGTGCTCCTCTGGTCCCGCTTTCCACAACCACCCAGTTTCCTATCCGCTGAAGCCAGCCATAGGGTTCACTACCTCGCGGTGCACTCCTGTCCCCCTACGGTGTGCATCTGTCACCTGGCCAGAGGTGACCCTGACAAAGATTGAATCAAATGAATATCTTTGTGTGTGTGTGAAGCTGAATCAGCTTTTTTCCATGTCTCCAAGTGTGAGTGAAGTGTTTGTAGCATTCAAAGAGAACGCATGTCCTCCTCATGTCTGCTTATACAGCCCGCCCACACCTTCCTAAAAGAAGCTGATTTAACGTTCATATTTGTCTTGTGGATCTACAAAAAAAAACGCGAACTTCAAATATATCCTTAGTTGTTCAATTTCTAAAATTCCTAGGGATGGGGCTGTGAACGATGTGAGTAACTAAAATAAACATTATTCAACTTGTAATATAATATTACTACATATCTGATTCAAATACTAAATATTACACTATGGATACATTAAAAACCAAACAATCTTATTAATATCCTAATCAAGAAATATAGCAATATTTAAGAATTTATAATCTTAGCTAAAATACTTTTACATCTAAAGTAATATGAGATCTTTCTTCTCTTACGATGGGGGAGGTGAGAATTTCAAGAGGAAGCCATTCAGACTAATTGGATCCATATGCTAGAGCTGTTAAAAAACTATCATTAGAAGCTTCAAACAAACCTTTACATAAATATATATATTTATATATATTTCACTTTTTCCATATTTAGAATATGATATATGTAAGCATTTTAAATGTATTCAAGTCCATTATTCTCAAAGACCCAACTCTATTCATTCATTTGTTAATATTGTTAATGGATGAATATTAGATTAAAGAAAATCTTTATAACACTCGGGGAGAGGCCTGGAGGCTTGCCTAGAGGGGGATTCATCGTCTCTGATATCCGTGCTCCATCCCGGCTGCTAGGACTGCTCTCATAGGGGCTATCTGGGTGAGCAATACCCACTCAGGCTTGAGTGGCGACGAGTGTATATACTGAACTTAAGTGTTGCGTGCCTGAACCTTCCCCTACTTCTTTCAACTTCATGCTCTCTCTCTCATCAAGTTGACTCAAAGAAAAAGAATAAAGCCTTGCTGATTAGGTTTTACTCATGTGTGGACATTGGCCTTATTCCTGGAGATTTTTGTTTGCCTAGACAACGGAGCTAAAGGATCCACTCTAGAGAGGTAATTGCTGCAGACCCAAAACAAAACCAGCCGGTCCCTTAATTGGGGGAAAGTGCTACATAGACATGCAGGAAGATACACTAATATGGTCATCACATTTACCCAGATTGTGTCATTATCCAAAGGCCTGACCAAGCTGATTTGCGGCAAAACATTACTACCATTGGATAATTTGGAAAGCCTATTCAACTACCTGATCCTGTTACTACTGGTGATGCCACAAGTCATTGAATCTTGTTCTCAAGTCAGCATGGAACATAGCTACTGTATGTGCTCAGTTTGGCTGTGTTAGTACTTCACATGGAAAGTCTTGCTATGGGAAAATTCCTGCCTGTGCTGATTGCTGCTGGATTGTGCTCCTGATACCAGCAGTTGCAGGAAGTGCCTTGAAAAGTAACTGTAGCAATACCCCCAGTTAAGAGGGCTGCTGGTATAGATTTTGAGCCTGTACACACTGCTGTCAACCCCCGTAACTGGCTCTAACCCCCCTTGGCACAGATAGCAGTAAAAATGGGATCGTGAAACCCGTTAGCTATGGGGATCACAATGCCGCAATAAACATGTAATCACACAGTAGATTGGCTTAACCACAAGTACTTTTTACTGAATATAAAGCATCACGTTAAACAGCAATACATGTGCATATGCAGAGCCCTGCAATGTTAACTATTCAGCATTTAACAAGCACTAAGTTCCAATAGTAATTACACACACTAAATGTCATTTAACTATGCTCGCAAGCTTCCCCCTCGTGGGCAAGATGGTGCCCAAACAATTTCTAACAGTTCTACAGTCAGGCTTGACTATTGCAGATATGGTGCTTCCATTGGGAAGGATCTTCGCTAGCAATGGTGGTGCACTTTGTAGTTTATTTATAATCCACAGGCAACAAAACAGTTAACTTCTTGGCATGTACTAAAGAGTTCAACTAACGCTGCACAGCACACTGTCCCTCTGGTGTGCAATAACACTCTGGTAACAGTGGTCCCTGAACTAAGGACACTGGGCCTAGGATTAGTCAGTTAATCTCTAAACAGGTGCTCTCTCGCCCGACCGGACCAGTCGGTAGAGCCGACTTCCGTAGCTGGGGCTCCAGCACACAGTCTCACGACACCCGTTGTCTCTGATCCTCCCGACAGTCCTTGGAAGGATGATGAACGAAATGATTCCTGGGTTCTCCCGTGAAGATCGGAGGGCTCTCTGGATCTCAGGGCCCAAACTCCTAGGCCCAGTCTAGCGGCAGACTCAGCGTTGGTTCCACTTGCTAGGGGGGCGGCGTCCAAAGAGGCCCACGTGTAGCTCCGCTCCTCCTTAAATAGGCCTTCCCCAGCAGACCTTGCGCCGGGCAATGTACTCTGGGTGTCCCGCTGCACACTGGGTATGGTAGTCTTTTGAGCCTTTAACCACTTCAATACCATGCACTTATACAGCTTCCTGCCCAAGCCAATTTTGAGCTTTCAGCGCTGTCGCAATTTGAATGACAATTGCGCGGTCATGCTACACTGTACCCAAACAAATTTTTTATCATTTTGTTCCCACAAATAGAGCTTTCTTTCGGTGGTATTTGATCGCCTCTGCGATTTTTTTTTTTTGCACAACAAATAAAAAAAGAGCGAAAACTTTGAAAAAAACAATGTTTTTCTTTGTTTCTGTTAATTTTTTTTGTAAATAAGTACCTTTTCTACTTCAATGACGGGCACTGATAAGGCGGCACTGACGGGCACTGATAAGGCGACACTGATGGGCACCGATGAGGTGGCACCAATGAGGTGGCACTGATGAGGTGGCACTGATGGGCACTGATAGGCGGCACTGATGGGCACTGATATGTGGCACTGGTATGCAGCACTGATTGGCACTCATAGGCGGCACTGATTGGCACTCATAGGCGTCACTGATTGGCACTTATAGGCGGCACTGATGGGCACTTATAGGCGGCACTGATAGGTGACACGGACGGGCACTGATAGGTGGGCACTTATGGGCACAGATGGGCACTGATAGGTGGCGCTGATGGACACTAGTAGGTGGCACTGATGGACACTGATGCCCAGCAATGCCAGCCACCACACATTGAGGTGGTGCCATCATAGTGCCAGTCAGTGCCCATTTGTGGGCACTGATTGGCATATTTATTTTTTTGATTTTACTACATGTGGATGGCCATGGGGGCCATCCACATGCTTGGGGCTTCCCTGTGGTCCTGGGGGGCTTCCCTGGTGGTCCAGTGTGGGTATCCGAGGGGGGGGCTGCGCTGATAAACAATCAGCGCGAACCCCCCCTGTCAGGAGAGCCGCCGATCGGCTCTCCTCTACTCGCATCTGTCAGACGCGAGTGAGGAAGAGCCGATCAACGGCTCTTCCTGTTTACATTGTGATCAGCCGTGATTGGACACGGCTGATCACGTGGTAAAAAGCCTCCGCCGGAGGCTTTTTACCGAGATCAGTGTAGCGGTGGGTCAGATTGACCCACCGCTCCACCGATCGCCGCGATGCGCGCCCCCCCGGGCGCGCGGCGGCTGTTATCCCGCAGGACGTCATATGACGTCCAGTGTGGATAACAGAACCACTTCCCGGACGTCAATCTGCTATAGACGGGGCGGGAAGTGGTTAAAGTGACACCCCGCTACATAACATACTGACCTTTAGCCCTGGATTGTCAGTATGCTTTGTTATCCATGTGTGAGAAAATTACTCTGTCTCCTGCCATAAAAAAAAAAGGCTGAGATGTGCTTATATATGCAGTGGGACTTTGTTGCTCCGGGAGATGGATCAGAAGAGTTCTTCATGATTACAGTCTCTTGCATACCCGCGTGGTTGTTTGTAGTGCTTGTTTGAAAGTAGTCCTGCATGCAGCTCAAGTGGGATCAGGGAACCAATGGAAAAGTTTGTTGCTACCGATGGGGGTCTTTGATATATAACTCCCATTGCATAAGAACTGTATCTATTTTTTCTTACTTTTTTTGTGTTATATTTGAAGTTCTGCCCTGTAAGGTAGATATTTTACAGGAATGGTTACTATGGGGCTGCAGTTCCTCTGAACTCCACAAAGTGATCTCATTCATATCCAGACAGAACGTTTCTATGAAATACAGACAGGAAGTGATGTCAGATCCAGACAGGAAGTTCCGGGTGAGAGGTGAGTCGGGAGGAAGTAAAGAGAAGACATTGCTGGAAGTGGCAGCAGAGGAGGTAATTAGATCTTATTTTCTATTTACACCCAGTAACCCCGTCATGTCCGTCCTCTTCCTCTATAGTCACTGTGATGTCTTTTATCTCCAGCAGATGATGATACACACATATATAGTGTGGAAATGTAGAATAACCCCGTATATTACAATGAGGGAATTTATGGTCTGTACCACGAGGGGAGTTATTGATGTCAGTAAATGTCGGCTCCAGACATTGTATGTGGGGGGAATGAAATGATAAGTAAAGGTCGGGATTAGGGAAGATTTCTGTAAGATTTTACACGGGAATGATCAGCGCCCCCTTTAGAGACACTATGATGAGTCTGAAAGGGACTGGATTTTGGGGGGGATGAGATTGTGAACCCGGAGTTGGGGGGGGGGGGGGCAATTTTATCAAAAAGACATCCAGATTGGAATCAAAATGGATTTCTCAGCTCAGTACAATTCCTTCAGCTGGACTAAATATTGAAATTGAGCTGCTTGCTTTTGATTCATATGTTTTATGCATTTTTGTAGTATTTTATATCGTTTTACCAGTTATTGATTATTATTAATAAAGTTTTGTATGAATTTAGTGATATATGATGATTAAGGATGAGCTCTGGCGTGTTCGCAAGCCCCACGTGCAGAGCCCGCCAGTAAGTCGGCACTGCGCTGCGCTGCGCTAATCACAGGCAGGGAGACATTTCCCGATCTCTGCAGCCGCGCATCGGGACAATGTCTCCCTGCCTGTGATTAGCACAGCGCAGTGCCGACTTCCTGGCGGGCTCTGCACGTGGAGTGTGCGAACACGCCAGAGCTCATCCTTAATGATGATATAGAAGATGTAGTTCTGGGCTATAAATGGTTAAGGAAACTATGGGGAGGTAGGAGCATTTTTAGGACCTCTTCACAGGCCAATCGCCCTCCTGGACAGAGATTGGCATTTTCCAATCAAAAAACTTCAGATGTCACCAGGTTAGGAGAGGCGCCCTCTCTGTTTACATCTTAGGCTGCATTCACACCTGAGCGTAGCGCTTCGAGCGTTTTTACCGTCGTTTTGTCACGCGAATTTGCGCCCGTCGAAACGCTTGTTGTCGCGGTAGACGCTTGAATCGGGCGTTTCCATTACATTATATGAATCCTAAAACGCCCAATCTGCCCGATTCGCGCGACAAAAAAGGGTCCGGAACTTGTTTGAGCTTCAGGCGTTCGGCTTCAGACGTTTTGGAGTGGAGATGTGAACCATCTCCATAGAGAATAAATGGATTTTTTTCCCCTCTAGCGTTTTGTAGCTTCAGGCTTAGGGCTACAAAACGCTCAGGTGTGAATGCAGCCTGAGGCCTCGTACACACGACCGAGTTTCTCGGCAAGAACCAGCAAGAAACTTGCCGAGCAATTCGTTCGTGTGTATGGTTTCTCGTCAAGAAAACCGACAAGTAATCTCGACGAGAAAATAGAGAACCTGCTCTCTATTTTCTCGTCGAGATTCTCGTCGGCCTGTTTCTCGACGAGAAAAGTGAGTGTGTGTACACTTACCTGTCCTCCCGGAAGCCCGCGCATGTTCCAAATGAATTCGACGCATGCGCGGTAGCTTCCTAGGCATAGGTAGGGTATACCAAGATGGCGGCGACGGCATCGAATGTGACGAGCGCATGCTCGTCGTAGTCGATGACGTCACCGCGTACGCTCCATTCAAAGAACCGCGGGTTCTTTGAATCGAACGTGTGTACACTCGGCCGGGACAAGTTTCTTGTCCAAGAATCTCGGCCGTGTGTACGAGGCTTAAGAGGTATCCGGCCCGCCATCCATCAGAGTATCTGCAGCCAGGACATCGGTGGATTAGCTCTTCTGCTCCTTATTCCCCATTTACTGCTATAGAGGTGTATATTGCTTTACGCACACACCACAAACTCTGTGGGACTACAGAGCCCAGCACACCTAGTCTTCTACAGCCGGGGTTTTCTGAGTAAGTGCTGCCAGGTTACCCCAGGAGTTGTCTGACACTTTTTCAGGATGTTTTATCGGAACTATCGTGTTGTGGATTCAGATATTTTGTCCATAGTGCAAGCGCTGCCCCAACATTTATTATTTGTAGATTAACCCCTTCAGGGTCAGAACATTTCCCCATTTATGGAGAGTCTTCATTTTAGAGATAAATTCTAGTAATCTGGTCCTCTAAACAAACAGCAGTGACAATAAATAGACAAGACAATGACCATTCTGACCATACATGGCCTACAAAGGGCAATTATTACACTACACAGGCAGACAATGGGCAATCATAACAATAGGCAGCCAACACAATGATGGAGTGCCGGGGTCAGGAGTATGGAGCATAGAGACCCTTACATTGCTGGTTAGTAGGAAGAAAATATTCCCCAGCCTGCCATGAAGAATATGTTACCTATAACTCTGTTTCCTCCTCTCCACTTACTCTTTCAGTAGAGGTACCTCAAGGTTCTGTCCTCGGACCCCTTCTCTTTTCCATTTACACCTCCTCCCTTGGTCTGTTAATAAACCCCCATGGCTTCCAGTACCACCTCTATGCTGACGACACACAAATCTATCTCTCTACTCCTCACCTCCCTCCTTCAGTCTCCTCACCTCCCTCCTTCAGTCTCCTCACCTCCCTCCCTTAAGTCTCCTCACCTCCCTCCCTTAAGTCTCCTCACCTCCCTCCCTTAAGTCTCCTCACCTCCCTCCCTTAAGTCTCCTCACCTCCCTCCCTTAAGTCTCCTCACCTCCCTCCCTTAAGTCTCCTCACCTCCCTCCCTTAAGTCTCCTCACCTCCCTCCCTTAAGTCTCCTCACCTCCCTCCCTTAAGTCTCCTCACCTCCCTCCCTTAAGTCTCCTCACCTCCCTCCCTTAAGTCTCCTCACCTCCCTCCCTTAAGTCTCCTCACCTCCCTCCCTTAAGTCTCCTCACCTCCCTCCCTTAAGTCTCCTCACCTCCCTCCCTTCAGTCTCCTCACCTCCCTCCCTTCAGTCTCCTCACCTCCCTCCCTTCAGTCTCCTCACCTCCCTCCCTTCAGTCTCCTCACCTCCCTCCCTTCAGTCTCCTCTCACATTACTAACTTACTAACTGACATATCGACATGTCACACCACTTCTTCAAACTCAATCTTTCTTAAACTGAGCTCATAATTTTTCCTCCAGCCTGTGCCTCCTCCTCTGACTTCTGGCCCGTTCCCTCCCACACTGACTTCTCCATCAAGATCAATAATACAACCATCAATCCCTCCCCTCATGCCCAGGTACTAGGTGTATTCCTAGACTCTGACCTGTCCTTTCAGCCCCAAATCCAATCACTATCCAAATCGTCTAGACTTCTCCTCCGAAACATCTCCAAAATACGCCCCTTTCTAACCGTCGAGACCACTAAGCACCTTAATCACTCCCTTGTTATCTCTCGCCTTGGCTATTGTAACTCCCTCCTCATTGGCCTACCTCTCCGCAAGCTATCCCCTCTTCAGTCTATCATGAATGCCGCTGCCAGGCTCACCCACCTTACCAACCGTTCAGTGTCCGCCACTCCTCTCTACCAATCCCTCTACTGGCTTCCCATTGTCCAACGAATAAAATTCAAAACACTAACAATAACCTACAAAGCCATTTACAATTTTGCCCCGAGCTACATCACCAATCTTATATCACCCAAACTGTCCTCTTCGCTCCTCCCAAGACCTTCTGCTCTCTAGCTCCCTTGTTTTCTCCTCTCATGCTCGTCTCCAGGACTTCTCCAGAGCCTCTCCCATCCTCTGGAACTCACTACCCTAATCTGTCCGGCTATCTCCTACTCTGTCTACTTTTAGGCGATCCCTAAAATCTCCTCTCTTCAGGGTGGCCTATCCTGCCTCCAGCTAACAATCAAATCTTCTACTCCCCTCATCAGTTCTTTCCTCACAGTCCCTACCTTTTTGTTTCACCAGCCCCTCCCTCTTAGATTGTAAGCTCGCAGGAGCAGGGCTCCTCTAACCCTCTTGTATTGAATTTGACTGTTGGTGTAGTGTCTCCCTACATTGTAAGGCGCTGCGCAAACTGTTGGCACTATATAAATACTATATAATAATAATGTTCCATTGTTGTTGTCAGAGGGAGGAAAATACTGGGGGTTATAAACAGAGGCATAACTAGAACCTTCAGGGACCTGGTGCAAGAAACCATGAAGGCCCCCCTGACCCACTGGTCCCAAGGCCCTTCCCACTGATTCCGTGGCCCTTTACTTCCGCAGTAGAACTCTTTCCTGCTGTGTCCCCCCCCCCCATAGTAGTGGAACACCAGAGCTCGTCACAAGTATGAACTTTGCGACCTGGTCTTACCTCCACTGACCTCACACACAGAGCTCACCTACATCGATCTCGCACTCTCAATTTAACCTACCTCAGCGCTCAGCAACAGCGAGGTGCTTTGTTCTCCGTGACCCCCAACAATGGCACAATGCAGCCACTGAAGTTGCCGAGTAATGACAAAGGGTGGGATGAGGTGCAAGAATAGGGGGGAAGAGGGTCATAACTATGGTGCCCGATGGGCGGGCAGCAAGCTGGGTGGAAACTCCAGAAAGCAGCTGGCAGAGGTAGGAGAGGAGTTTTAGATGTGCAGAGAGCTGATCCTGCCCCCTCACACATCTCAAGGGCCCCACAAATGCTAAGGACCCCCAACCCACATACAGACACTCAGTGATGGGTCCCACAGAGCTGGCGCAAGGCACAGAGTCTGCTCAGTATGGAGAACTTTGAGCTTGTGTCTGGGGGAGGAAAAGCGGAGAGAGGAGTTGGCTGATGTTGGCGGGCGCTATGCCTGCATTGGCGGTAAATCAGAGGCAACAAGGGGGCTTTGCACGGAGAGGACTCTGCAAAGGCTGAATGTGCTGCACACCCTGTTCTCAGCAATCCTACTTGGCGATCACAGGGGAGCATCTACTGATCCTGGGACTCTTTACTCTAGCAGCAGGGCCCTTTCCTGCTGTATTAGGGCCCCCGCGTATTGGCAGGAAGGCCAGGGCCTGGTCGCAGATACAACCTTTGACTGTGGTAGTTCAGTCACTAATCCTGAGTAAAGTAGAGGAGCTGAGAGGTCTTTGAGGAGGTAGTGGGACTAAAAGACTCTGAGAGCCTCTGAGGGTTTACTTCATCTGAAGGACTCTGGGACTCCTGAGGAGGAAGTGTAGATGAAGGACTTTGGGGGCCTCCTAGGAAGTAATAGGACTGAACAACTCTGAGAGGTTAGTGGGGCTGAAGGGCTTTGGGGGCCACTGAGGGGGCAGTCAGACTGCAAGGCTCTGAGGTAGGAGGGGGTTTAAGGGCTCATAGGGGCTGTTGGTCTCTGATGGTCCTCTCATCCCACCTGCACTTACTTTTCTGACCTCCTTAAAGAACTTCTGCCAGCAGGTGGTGAGCCTTCACCTCACCATTTCACCATTCTAGAAATATGTTGCAGGATACAAAATAGACCAAGAGAACAAACCCCTCCCCCCCTGCTGCCCCATCCTACCAGCACTGGTTTGCTATTGGAGAGAATAAAACCGACTCCTCCCCCACAGTTCTGTAGTCCACCAGCAGCATCCCCCTGCTAGCCAATCCAATCCCTTCTCTTGCTGCAGAGAGTGACAGTGACATCACTCCTCTCAGTCAGCAGGCTGCCGGAGATTGGAGCCTTGCAGCCGGAGTTCTGGAAATTATCCTGATTAGCCGGAAACTCCGGCCAAAAGTCAGCAAGTTCCCCTTCCTGGAAATCATGATGACCCGACATTGACCTCACAGCACTGCCTCAGAGCAAAACAAGTCAAAGCCAGGATCGTATTTATCATTCCTTGTCTGAAGATCTAAAACTCATCAAATCCAGTTCAGAAACCAAACAAACCCAACAGAGAAAAGGGAATTTCCGATCCAGCAGGCCAATAGGGTCCCGGACCTCAAAAATGTAGCAAACACTAAACAGTCCAAACTAAATGTTTTCCCATTGGGGCAGTAGTTCCTAAATGTACAGCAACCCTCCTATTACCACCCCTCACATTCATATTCTTTTATTGTGTGACCAATTCCATCCAAATAATTCTTACTTTATCTGTCTACAAGGAGACCTGTATAGATCACATGACCACACCAATGAGGATGGAGGAGGACCGGAGTCACATGACTGAGAGGATACTAAACCTCACCCTGGAGATCATCTACCTGCTGACCGGAGAGGTGAGGAGGATTCTGGGAGGTCACATGACATCACTCTTATCTCTATTAATAAAACACAGACCTGACCGGAGAGGTGAGGAGGATTCCGGGAGGTCACATGACATCACTCTTATCTCTATTAATAAAACACAGACCTGACCGGAGAGGTGAGGAGGATTCTGGGAGGTCACATGACATCACTCTTATCTCTATTAATAAAACACAGACCTGACCGGAGAGGTGAGGAGGATTCTGGGAGGTCACATGACATCACTCTTATCTCTATTAATAAAACACAGACCTGACCGGAGAGGTGAGGAGGATTCTGGGAGGTCACATGACATCACTCTTATCTCTCTTTTTTTTTAAATATATATTTTTTTGCATTTTTGGAACATACATACATTAAAAAAAATAAAACAACAACACAGAGTACATAATGCTCCTATTTCAGTGTATAATGGAAAGGGAACTGCATTGTACAGACATTATACTAAGCAGTGCAGAATACGTCTGTTATGGATATCAATCATGGAATGAATGTAGTACAGTTTCAAACCTCTTGAACATAGTAGAAATCAAGGTAACTGTGCAACACAAAATTCAGTGTGATCTTCATTTATGGCAGTGTAGTGGAGAGGGTCATAGGGCTAGCTAGCCACCTGCCTCATATTTTGTGGAATGTTTTATTCCTCTTTCGAATATCAAAACTAAGCTTATAAAGAGGCAGTCAATCATTGACAAGTTTTAACCAAAGATTCCGTGTCGGGGTCACTGATCCCTTCCATGTCAGTAGAAGGGATTTGCTCACATAGAAATAGAGGATACAAAGCAGTCTCAGCCTGAGAAGGGATAGTGAGGTTGCCAAAGATGCCCAGAAGACAATTTTTGGGGTTGACTAAATTGGGGAGACCTAGAGCTGAAGAGATTAAGGAGCTTATGTTCACCCAGAAGTCTAATGCCGCGTACACACGATCATTATTCACGGCGGTTAAAAAACCGCCGTGAATAATGACATTAAAAACGAGGGAACAGCTGGTTCCCCACACACGGTCGTTTTTCACGTCATTTTTTCTCTTGTCGAGAAAAACGACCGTCTGTGGGCTCCGCGGCAGTGTTTCCCTATGGGAAACACTGCCGCGGAAACAATGTAGAAAAAAACGACGAGAAAAATTAGAACATGTTCTAATTTTTCTCGTCATTTTTCTCGTCAGTCAGCAGAGGGGGATAAGGAAGTCCCATTTTTATACATTCTAGCAGGGGTGAGGTGCGAATGATGGAAAATCTTAAAGGAGAAGTCCAGCCTGAGTTTTTTTGGCTGGGCTTCTTCTCTGGGTCACAGGAGTGCAATTCGTTTAGCACTCCTGTGACCCGTTTTCAGCGGAGAGCGGTCTGAAGTCCGCTCTCCGCTGACGTCACTGCCATCAGTCGGGGCAGCGCATCATCACGACTTCCCAAGTCGGGATCCGCCAGCTGCCCTGATTGATGGCAGTCTCAGCGTATCAGCGAGCCGCTGAGACAGCCTTTCCCCGCCCCTCCACTGCTCAGCGCTCCAATGAGCATGGAGAAGCAGAGAGGAAAGAGGCTGACTGACAGTCAGCAGCTTTCCTCTCTGGGATCTGAGAGAGCCGAGCCAGCGGTGATGTTCGGTGGCTCAGTTCTCAGTGCACAGACGATGGGGGACAGATGGAGCATCGGTCTGATGCTCCATCCACCGTGGTAAGAATGAATCAAAAATAAAAAGAAAACCCATACTTCTCTTTTAAAGCGGAGTTCCAACGACATGTTTTTTTTTTTTTTTGTTTTTTTTTTTAATGCCAAACTTAGGATCACACCATAGATTAATGCCACTCGCGATTTTAGTCAAATTCGCTGCTAGAATAAATATATTACATAAATAAATACCTTTACAGTATATTTTGCTGTGTTGAAAGTTCCCATATTGCTTGTGGGCATGTGAAGCCCACAAGCATTTATTTCTGGGATACGGCGCAGCTGAATGACCAGCATGCACCGCCCATTTTCACGCATTCGCAGTATGAAAAGCTTGCAGCGCAGAAAACTTAGCACGTTGCCATCACAACAGGCGTCGTCGTCAGAAATGCCTGCCCCATTGTGATGGCAACCAAGATAAAAAAAACAGTCACTGACTTCACCTCGTTGTTTTGGAATATCGCGACAACAAGCGGCGGCCATCCACACTGACTGACTGGGAATTATGACACATAGCTCCCAGGAGACAGTACGCCGCCGGATATGACAGACATATCCACGGGTGTCAGAGACCGGAAACTACATTGAAAACAGTAGACTTGTGCACAACGGAAACATTTGTTTAGTTTTGGTTCGTTTCTTTTCGGTCCTGTTGATTCGTAATTGTTCGTAATTTTGCTAGACGGGATTTTTCGTGTTTGGACTAATTCGTATTTTCGCAGGCGACTTTTTTCGTTGAATCGGAATGATTTGTATTAATGTAAGCCTTATTTTTAGTTGATTTATAATTCGTACTTTCGGTAGAGTACATTGTTATTCGTTGATTCTGGACACAACTCCTACTTTCGTAACTTTTTCTGGGTTCGTTGATTCGTAATTTTCCGTGTCTCTCGCACAACGACGCTGCCTATTATGCCTAATGTGCTTCGAATGGATTTGTACTTTTCTAAATACATAGCGGTTATTTGTAACGATTCGAAATCTCGTATTTTACTTTCGTTTTTTACATGTGGCTATAGCCTCCGCCCCATTACACCATTTTGAGAGGGAGTTCAGCATGGTGAGGGAGAAGCAGAGAGCAGAGTGTTATTGTGCTTCGAATGAATTCGTACATTCGTAACTTTTTTCATAACAAATTATGCCGAAGACATTCGGGCATTCGCTATTTGCGATATAATTTATTTCGGATTCGGTTTTATTCGTAAATGCTTTGTTCGTAAATTCGAATGCTTCCGAATGTCCGAAAGTTGCTAAATTCAGACGAATTTCGATTCGTTATGAAACGAATTGCACAAGCCTAGAAAACAGTACTATCTAGGTAAGCTGACAAAAAACAACTTTCCATTGTTGAATCTATATGCTCCAATAATAATTTGAAGAATAAGTTCTAAAAGTGAGTGGAACTCTGCTTTAAGTTGAATTACCCTGTCCCCGGAGGAGATAACAGAGGTTTTAAATGTGTCACAAAATTCAGACCAGTCTTCTTCCGTAATAGGGGTATCTAGGGAGGCCCATTTCTCTTGAGCTGTCCGAAATCTAGGGTTGGTGCCTGTCACGAGGGCAGAGTAATAAGTGGAGATAAGTTTTGTTTGGTCCGGGGTTCTCAGGAGTTTTTCTAGGTCTGGTGTCCTGATAGGGCTATCCAGGCAGCCAAACTGTGCATGTACAGCATGTCTAAGCTGGTAATAATAAAATAAATAGGTTGATGGTAAGTCAAAGTCTACACGCAGTTGACAAAAGGATTTTAAACCCTGAGGGGTATATATGTGGCATAGGTACTTAACTCCCCTGGACATCCATCTCATGGGGTCAGGCAGGGAGTATAACTCCTTAAGGGTAGGATTAAACCACAAGGGACTATTGGGAGAGACCAGCCAGGAGTCTTCTGAAAGCTTTGCTACCACAGTTTGGAACAGGGAAAGGGAGGTACGTATAATTGATATGCCCGGTCTAGGTGGTGTACATCCTCTATAGATTATATTATGGAGTTTTTCAAATAAGGAGACTATGGTTCCCTCGGTAGTGGTGCAGGCATTATTAGAATTGGGATGAAGCCAGTCATGAATATTAACCAGCTGAGATGCCAGATAGTAGAGGTAGAAGTTGGGGAAGGCGTGTCCCGCTATGTGTGATGGGAGGCGCAGTATTTCTAGTGCTACACTAGGGGGTTGCCCATTCCAAAGGAACGCAATGCAAATAGAGTCAATACTTTTAAAAATGGATTTGGGAATTTTGCAAAGGGAATTGGCCATGACATAAGTAGTTTAGGTAGGTAAATCATCTTAAGGACATTCCCATGAGATCGAGGGGCAAATCTTTCCACTGTTTGGTCTGTGTTTGTAATTGGAGCAGTAAGGGGCATAAATTATTAGTTATATATAAAAATAGTGGTAGTTGAATTGTGACACCTAAGTATCTGAAGGATGTGGCGACTTGCAGTGTAGAGTCTGATTGGATCACCGGTATAGCAGTTTGGTCTAGAGGAAAAAGGATGGATTTATCCCAGTTCACCCAGAATCCAAAGAAGTCACCAAACGTGTTAATTTCAGCTAAGAGGTTGGTAAGAGAGTTGTGGGGATCTGCTAGGTAGACTAATGTGTCATCTGCATATAGGGAGATTTGCTCCTCTATATTGTTTATGGGAAGGCCTTTAATTAATAGAGAGCCATGAATCTAGACAGCAAGGGTTTCCATAGCTAAAGCAAATAGGAGGGGTGATAGAGGACGTCCCTGCCTGGTGCCCCTGGTGATCGGAGAGGTCTCAGTGACATGGGAATTAATCTGTATTCGGACCAGTGGTGAAGTATAGAGAAGACGTATCCATGCTATGAGTCGGGGACCAAACCCTTATAGTTGTAATACGTGAAATAGATAGGGCCATTCTACACTGTCAAAGGTTTTGCAAGTGTCTAGTGACACAATAACACGGGTAGATGAACAGTCATGGGGGTAGTTCAGGTTGTGGAATAATCTGCGGATATTCATTCTGGTTGAGCAGCCTGGTATAAAGCCCCCCTGGTCACTCCCAACTAATTTCGCAACCACCTTATTCAGACGATAGGCTAGAACTTTGACTAAGATTCTAACATCTACATTGATGAGGGATATCGGCCGATAAGAGTCGCATTTAAGAGGATCTTTCCGAGGTTTTAGTATCAAAATGTTTAATGGCTCTCTCATAGAGGGAGGGAGTACCCCGTCCTTCAGGGCCTCATACGTATTGAGTAGGATGGGACCCAAGAGGTGTTGGAAGTGTGTGTACCATTCAGCTAGAAAGCCGTCTAAGCCTGGCGTCTTATGAGTTGGTAGCTGCGAAATTGCAAGAGAGAGCTCTTCTACAGAGAGAGGTTCATCTAGTTCGTAGTCGGACAGTTGGGGAAGCGCTTTCTGAGCCAAGTATTCGTCAAGTTGGATATCAGATTAGTGGGCCCTAGTAGTATAAAGGTTACAATAGAAAGATAGGAAGGCGTCTATTCAGTGGCGGTACGTCCATAAGGGCGCACGGGTGCCACACCTCCCCCCTCCAGCCACCGGCCTCTATGACCAATGGATAGATTCATGCATAGCATGAATCTATCCATGGCAGCCGCTGCCACCGCCCGGCCCCTTTTCCAGCGCAGGGCGCCTGAATTATAGCCATAGGCTCTAATAGGTGTCAAAAAAGGTAACCTGCGAGCACCATGCTTGGCGATCACAGTTCACCCAGGTGTGTTAGAACAGCGAATGAATATTCGCTGTTCTAACACTGAACCGCCTCTCTGACAATCAGGTGCTCGGGTCTGTTACCCGTCACCTGATTGGTTGAAACGTCAGGCGCTGTGATTGGACTTCCAATCGCCTATAGGCGAGGACAGGAGGAGAGGAGGGGAGAAGACCCATGAGGGACACCACTCGCCGTCACCTGCTGCCCCACCGAGACAGGGTAAGTGCCGGCGAGGGGGATCACAGTGACGGCATTCGATGGGCACAGTGGCTGCATTTTATGGGCACAGTGGCTGCTTTTGATGGGCACAGAGTGGCGATCATTGATGGGCACAGTTGCTGCATTTGATGGCACAGTGGCAGCATTTGATGGGCACAGTGGCGGTGCTTGATGGGCACAGTGGCTGCATTTGATGGCACGATGGCTGCATTTGATGGGTACAGTGGCGGCGCTTGATGGGCACAGTGGCAGCATTTGATGGCACAGTGGCAGCATTTGATGGCACAGTGGCGGCGTTTGATGGGCACAGTGGCGGTCATTGATGGGCACAGTGGCGGTCATTGATGGGCACAGTGGCGGTCATTGATGGGCACAGTGGCGGTCATTGATGGGCACAGTGGCGGTCATTGATGGGCACAGTGGCGGTCATTGATGGGCACAGTGGCGGTCATTTATGGGCACAGTGGCTGCATTTGATGGCACAGTGGCAGCGTTTCATGGGCACACTGGCGGCGTTTCATGGGCACAGTGGCTGCGTTTGATGGTACAGTGAGGTTGCAATTGATAGGGGTTTTTTTCAGAATTTTTCAGTTTGTTTACGCCCCCCCAAAAAAATTTGAGCACCAGCCGCCACTGCGTCTGTTATATCCTGTTGGACGTCACTGATTTTATCTTGGGAGGTCAGGATCCTAGGAATAGAGATGGGAGTGCGGTCTGGTCTAGTTAGGTAGGCAAGTAGGCGACCCGCCTTTTTGCTGTGTTTAAACGTCTTCTGGGTGAAATAGAGAATATATGTGTTTTAGTAGTGCCAGCAGGCGGAGCTCATTTTCTCTTTGGCCATGCAGCCATGAGGTTTGCGTAGCTGGATCAGGGTTCTTAGCATAAGCTGCCTCTGCAACTACCATCATGCTTTCCAGTTCTTCAGTGCACTGTTGGGTATTCTTGCAAACAAAACAAAAAAAAACCCTACCCCCCCCCCAACCCTGCTTTACCATCCCAAATATAGTGAGCTTTGGTTCCCTGAACAGAAAAAAAAAAACAGCAACAGTTATGAAAGGGAACATAAAAACCTGTGGCCTCGCCACCAACTGGTATGGGGGAGGTATTGGGTCCAGAAAGGCTCCCGGGAAAGGTGTAGGCTTTCATCCTATAGGCTATATGATATTCACCTGTAATATAAGGCACAAACAGCAACAGTCATATAAGGTAGAACAGGAGTGAACGTCAGGGAGAATAAGTAGTAAAACCAGCTAAGGCATCTACCAGTTCAGCACCACGGGCAGTGCATAGCGTCAAGTAGGGAAGGATAGGAAAAGTGCATTCCACAGGATATCCACAGTAGTAGGGGTTTAGGTGCTGATCAGAGGGATAAGATAGAGTGAGCATAAAGGAAGGGAGAGATAAAGGAACTTCAGAAAGCAGCATCAATTGCGGCGTTGTCTGGGTTGTTTTTCAAAGAGAGCACCCAACCAGGCCATGGCTTCCTTTGGACAGGAGAAGAGGTGAGCTTTACCCTCATGGATGATCCTCAGCTTATCAAGGAAGAGCATTGCATATGGTAGGCTTTCAGTGCAGAGACGGTCTTTCACCACTGCAAAGGATTTGCTCTGACGTTGAACTTCAGCTGAGAAGTCAGGGTATATGGAGATTGAAAAAAAGGGGGGAGGGGATTGTCAGGGAGTATCACTCTAGTATATAGATTTGGGTAGAAAGAATAGTATTATATTACTGTAATATCAGAAATCAATTCCTTTACTACCCAAATAAAAATCCATACACCTAGAAATTGTAATCGAAAATTCAATAAAGGTGTGTTCCTCTGAATCGGGGGGAAATGAATATGAAAAAAAAGGGAAAAAAGAGGGCGGATAGCCCAGGCAGGATTCGTCAGAGAGGAACAAGACTGGTGTAGCGCCCCTTTACTTTCAGGGGTGCTATGTACTTAAATTTAGGGTGTTGGTCTGAGCTAGTAGCCAGGCTCAGACCACTTTGATTGTTAGTATTCGCTTCTGCCTGTGTGATGTAACCTGATGTACAGTTCCCAGTGGCCTGTAGGTGGCACTGCCATATCAGGTCAGGGTTGAACCGTGGGTGACATTGCTATGCCTTAGGGTGTCCTCTCTCGGCAGTGGTGCGGTGGGCGTGGTTAGCCTGCTGTGCATGCTGGTAGAGGATACATGAGTGGGAGACGCCATCTTTAGGGGAGTCTGGAGCGCTGGGGATTGAGCGGTTCGCGCCGCCCGGCCCTTCAGGCCAAGGGTGCGTGCGTGTATTAGTCTCAGGCACCTTTAGCCTGGGGCTGCAACTTCACTAGTAGGCCCAGCACCTTTAGCTAAGGCCTATCTCCAAAAGAGGAATCCCAGGGTGCCCGGGAAAGGGTGGACCCGCTCTAAGAAGAGGAGACCGGGGGAGGACCTTTCTGATGGACCGGTGAGAGTTCACGGTGAAAGAGAGGCCTGGTTACCTTCTGGAGGGATTCAAAGATCCACCAAAGGCCTTGCAACGTGCTATCACTGGCACCTGTCCTTGTGTTGCAACAGCTGAGAAGTTTGGGACTTAAAGATTCTGTGGCAGAGGATCTCCCGATCGTATCTCTAGGAAACCTAAAGTGAACGTTCGAGCATCACTCCGGCTGCTAGGATCCGCTTTTACAGGGGACTATCCGGGTGAGCTAAACCTACTCGGGATCGAGTGGCGACTATTGTACCAGTTTGTGCCTGGACCTATCTTCCAAACCTTACTGTCCTTTCTCTCATCCACCTTTTCTGTCTGCTGAACTTGAATTTTGCTTATAAAATAAACTCAGCGTTGGAGTTAAAGTGGTGTGGACATTGGCCTTCCTGGGGAGAAATAGAGACTTGTCCCTACAATCTAGGAGACAAGAACCAGTTGAAGGGGATAACTTGCTGCAGGACCCAAAATTGTTAACACCGCTCAACCTCTTAAAACAGTAGTGTACGGGCATATAGCGCGGTGTGCCTTGACCTGCAAGTGAGCCAAAGGCAGGAAAAAGGTCCGTGTGCTACACTGGTTATAGCAAAAATATTAATTACTTTATTTTAAATAATTCCACCGTATAAAAGTAAAAAAACGATACCCCCACCATACATTGTAATGCCACGTACACACGATCGATTTTCTCGACTGTGAAAACTCCGCCGAGAAAATCGACGGGAAAAACTAGGGAACGGCTTGGTTCCCTACACACGGCCGTTTTTCCCGACCATTTTTTTTCTTGGTCGAGAAAAACGACCGTGTGTGGGCTCCGTGGCAGTGTTTCCCTATGGGAAAACTGCCGCGGAAAAAAATGACGGGAATCACGACGAGAAAAATTAGAGCATAATTTTTCTCGTCGTGATTAATGCCGTTTTTCCCGTCGGGAAAAATGACAAAAAGCCCACACACGGTCATTTTTCTTGTTAAAAAAAAAGAAAAAATTTCCCGACGGGAAAAATGATCGTGTGTACGTGGCATAAGAAATGACAACGTTATCATACCACGGACGCCAACCACACATTCATTCAAACTAAAAACACACAGGTAGCTACTAATTAGCTACGGATACAAAGAACAGCATATGTTGTCCACTTGTTTGTTTTGGATGTAATGCCGCGTACACACGGCCGTTTTTTAATGTCATGGACGTGATTCTTCTCAAGCCTGCCTTGCCTACACACTATCGTGAAAAAAAATGCTTGAGCAAAGCGCGGTGACGTACAACACGTACGACGGCACTATAAAGGGGAAGTTCCATTCGGATGGAGCCACAATTTGGGCTGCTTTTGCTGATCCTCGTGTTAGTAAAGTTTGGTGAGAGATGATTCGCGCTTTTCTGCCTCGTGCTTTTCAGTCCGTTACAGCGTGACGAATGTGCTATCTCCATTACGAACGCTAGTTTTACCAGAACGAGCGCTCCCGTCTCATAACTTGCTTCTGAGCATGCATGTTTTTTTCCCGTCATTAAACCGCACACACGGCCGCTTTTCACGAGGAGAAAAACGACGACGTGAAAAACGACGAGAAAAAATAGAGCATGTTCTAAATTTTTAATGGCCATTTTTCTCATCGAGAAAAATGCTTTGGAGCCCACACACGATCGTTTTTAATGACCAATTTAATGCATTTTTCTCGTCGTGAATGAAACGGTCGTGTGTACGCAGCATAAGAGAGCTCAAAAATTGGCCAATAAGACAACACAAAAATGGTACATAGTAGTTAGTATAAATCCTGCTGCTGAAACAAGTCCTGTGTGATGAGAATGAAACCACTCTCCGTTAAGCCGTGAACACACGATCGGTTTCATCGATGAAAACAGTCCGATGGACTGTTTTCATTGGATGAACCGATCGTGTATGGGCCCAATCGGTCTTTTTTCCATCGGTGTGAAAAAATAGAACATGTTTTAAATTTTCCCGATGGGAAAAAAAACGATAGCAGAATCCGATCGTCTGTGTGGAACTCCATCGGATAAAAAAACCCACGCATGCTCAGACTGAATTATGAGACGGGAGCGCTCGTTCTGGTAAAACTAGCGTTCATAATGGAGATAGCACATTCGTCACGCTGTAATGGACTGAAAAGCACGGAGACTGAAAAGCGCGAATCGGCTCTTACCAAACTCTTACTAACGAGCAGTAACACGAAATCAGCAAAAGCAGCCCAAAGGGTGGTGCCATTGGATTTGAACTTCCCCTTTATAGTGCCGTTGTATGTCACAGCGTTTGGGACGATCGGTTTTTTGACTGATGGTGTGTAGGCAAGACTGATGGAAGTCAGCTTCATCGGATTTCCGATGTAAAAATCCATTAGAATCCATAGGAAATCCGATCGTGTGTACAGGGCTTTAGTGTTCAGCAATTATAAACCACCGAGATTAAAAATTGGCACCTATTACGAGGTAAGGCTGGGTTCACACTGGTACGACACGACAGTCATACAACTTTCATCCTACTTTGCTCTGCGACATCAGTCCTACATCGATCCTACATTGGTCCGACATCCATCCCACTTTCATGAACAGGATACTACTTTGATCCGACTTTGTGCTAGTCTGACTTGTCCTTTGACCAATCAAAACAATCCCAGGGTGAGATAAATTCCTTTTACTGCTGCTGTAATCACCATGTCGGATGTCAGAAGTCGGATGGTAAGGACAAGGATCCTACTTTGATCCGACTTCAATGATATTCAATGGGCTGAAGTCGGATCAAAGTCGGACAGAAGTAGTACAGGGAGCATTTTTTAAGTCGGACCAACTTGTGTCGGACCAGTTAAGACGGCTCTCATAGGGAAACATTGATTTTCACACGTCATGCGACATGAGCTCCTAATGTCGGAGCGTTTGTCGGACAAGTGTGAACCCAGCCTAAAGGGGCTGAAAAAATCAGGCTGGATTAGATGTAACTAATGATGCAAAGATGTAGGCAATGGAGAATCGTTAATCA
This sequence comes from Rana muscosa, assembly GCA_029206835.1. NCBI lineage: Eukaryota > Metazoa > Chordata > Amphibia > Anura > Ranidae > Rana > Rana muscosa. Next base: position 24,042,555 of record JARGYO010000094.1, on the reverse strand, counting down.
TTTTAAATCCAACATAAAGGGGTGCCTTTCAATTGTGATTCAAATCCAGTGTTGGTTGAACAGAGTAATATCTCTCCAAATTAATATTAGTGTAGCGGGGTCCTCAATTTAGGAGTAGTGTTTGAGTGGTAATTATGCTCAAACACCTAAATTGTTAGGACTTTATCAACCATTTTTGTCTGCAGGAAGAGTATGGGTGTACCGTTCCCTGTGGCCTGCAGGTGGCGCTGCCATAGTGGGCCAGGGTTGAACTGCTGATACAGTGCTGTGCCTTTTGTGTCCCCTCTCAGCAACCATACAGTGGGAGTGGTCGGTCTGCTGTGTATGCTGGGAGAGGATATAAAAGGGGCAGACGCTGCCTGTAGGGGGTCGGTTCGTTGTCGGGAGTCCTACTCCCAGGGAGTGTGTGTTCCTGTCCGCCCTGGGCACCTTTGGCCCAGGGTCGGTGAATCAGTCCCAGGCACCTTTAGCCCTGGGGCTGCAACTAAAGGCCTTGGGCCCAGCACCTTCGGCTGGGGCCCATCAAGGAATCTCAGGGTGCCGCCTTGCGAGGGGACACGCATCTTAGAGGAGGAGGCCGGGGAAAAACTGTTCCGAGGGACTGGTGAGAAGTCACAGTGAAGGAAGGGGCCCGGTAACTCTCTGGAGGGATGTCTTTTCCTTACAAAGAGGCCAAGCTTTGAAAACCAAGTTCACCAGGTCTGTGGCAGAGACCAAGTTCACCAGTTTGTGTAGTGACTGTGCGGTTAGTTAAAGTACCATTTTGGCTGCTAGTCCCTATCTAGGGAGACTATCCAAATGGGCTAAGTCTGCTTGAGAAGCCAAGCAGTGAAGTGTATTACGTTTGTTCCTGGACCTCTCCCACACCTTATGCTGTCCTGTTCTCTCTCCAACCTTTCCTATCAGAGACTGTGCGTTAAGAGGAATAAACTCTACGTTGGAGTTACAGTTGGTGTGGACCTTGGAGTTATTGGGGGAAATAGAGACTTGTCTTTATTGAGCATAGAGATAAGGGCCATTCTCTGGAGAACCTGGCTGTGGAGACCTGTTTCATAACACCGCTCAACCTCTTTACACAGGAGGGTACAGGCATATAGAGCTGGGTGTGCCCTCTCTTCCTGCGAGGAGCCAAAGACAAGGAGGATAGGGTGGTAAGCGCTATATTAGCATCAGCCACACATGAGAAATGTCAGTTAAAGCCGAGCAGCAAACAATATTAATAGGACATACAGAGGAAGAGTCGAAACAGTAGAATTTCCTTTGCTTACCCTAACCTGTGTAGACATACACGGGGAGGAGGGAAACAATTAATCACTCCGTTTGTAGGGCGGTCGTGACGACCTGTAGACTGTGTCCTTAGTGCCGGTTCACACTGGGGCAACACGACTTCCAGCGCGACTTTTCAAGGCAACTTGGAGACAACTTGAGCGCGACTTCAGCGCTACTTGGAGCGACTTACAACGCACCTCCAGGACAGGCGACTTTGCCAGTGGCCAATCACATAATAATCTGCTCTGTGGGAGGGAGGGGTTTGCCTTAGAAAACAATTTTCACTTCCTGGAAAGTTGCTTCAGTTAAGATGGAGATTCGACTTTGGAGGCGACTTCCATTAAAATCAATGGGTACAAGTCGCCTTGAAGTAGTACAGGAACCTTTTCTGAAGTCGGAGCGACTTCAGTAGTGTACATTAAGACGGCTCTCATTGACTAACATGTAATTTCTCATGTCGCGCGACTTGGGGCGACACAAGTCAGATCCCAAGTCGCGGTAGTGTGAACCGGCACTTAGTGTTGAGTCGGCTGGTGTGTGGGATCACGGAGATCAAAACGATATAAATGCAGAGATCAGCCCGTGCTTATTCACTCACTCCGTTAAAGTTGCCTGTCCTTGCAAATATCTTGTAATAGATCGGCTTGTATATAGGATCGTGGAGAACAAAAGAGTGTAAGCAGATAGGCGTCTTGCTGGCTTTTGAAAAGTGCGAGGGGGAGAGGAGGAGGAAAGGAATGTCTTTTTGCTGTTTTGCCGGTGTTCTGACGAGCTGGTTCCTCCTATTGATATGGTTCCCCCCTTGACTGCGCAGGCGCAATCCGATCTGACGGAAATCTCCTAGCTTTAACAGCTGTAGACGCGCTCGCTCCCGATGCTTAGTTACACACGCCGCTTTATTTTTCACGCCGCTGTATGCGGCAAGGGGCGGATCAGATGTGATATTGAGCAGTGCATTTTGTATGTTTATACACGCCGCTCTATACAGCAAGGGGCTGATATCCGCTGTTTAACATATCCATTACTAATATGTTTAAATGCATCCCTTGCTGTATAGAGCGGCGTGTATAAACAAACAAATCGCACTGCTCAATATAACATCTGATACGCCCCTTGCTGTATAGAGCAGCGTGAAGAATAAAGCGGCATGTGTAATTAAGTTTCGGGAGCGAGCGGCTCCACAGCTGCCAAGCCTATGGTTCCTCTTATCGATCTGGTTCCCTCTTGACTGCGCAGGCGCAAGCCGAGCCAACGAAAATCTCCAAGCTTTAACAGCTGTTCGGCAGCGCCTGCGCAGTCAAGAGGGAGCCATATCGATGGGGGAACCAGCTCGACAAGACACCGGGATCAGAGGAAAGGAAAAACGTACCGCTCAAAAGCTTAAGAATTCACCAAATAGCTGCTTCCGCCCGGTCACTCACACAGGTGCTGGCTCTGCACTGATGCATGGGAGAAAAAGAAACCCTGGACTGCCGCACTCTGTATAGACAGTTATTTATTCCAAAATTTCAAGTAAAAAATCCAAATTCAAAATAAATCCATAGATCCAAAACAACAAATGCAGATAGTGTGCATGCAGGGAAGGGTGGCTAACGCGTTTCACGTCACGAATTGACGCTTACTCATAGCTAAGGTGTGTGGGAATCAATAGAGGTATAAATGAAAAATAAAGTAACTTTACACCAATCAGTACTGAAAGAACACAGCTGGGATAACCTTATGTTTGATTCCGACACTCCCAAGAAAGGGTGAGGGGGGAAGGGAATAGCACTCTTTTGAAGACCATTCACAAAAATACAAAATTACAAAATGTGTATAAATTATAAACTAAACACTTAATGCTTAAACATAGACACACCAAAGTGTGTCTATATATTATTTAAAGTGAATAAATATGACAGTGATAAGTATGAATGTCAATTAATTAAGTTCAAAAAATTAACGAAAAAATCTTTTTAAATGAAAAAATAAATGAAAAGTGAAAATGTGAAAATGTTTTTTGGAGATGGAAAGCCATAGATGTAAATATATTCATGTATGTGAAATAATTATTATGTGATATTCGTGTGAATTGAAATAATAATAATAGTAATTTACAAATACTCCAAAAAACCATAATGGTGAATTAATTAATAAATAATAAAATTTAAATGCACAAAATGTGCACAATACGTGCTACTACCAAACAGACTGTGTGACAATTACATAGGGAAATGTGAAGAATAATAAATATGAATAAATAAATGATAAGTGATCATGAAGGAGATATATGTGTGTGTATAAAGTGTAAAGAAATGTCCATATATGAATGTCTATAAATGTGCTATATAACATAATATAATCCACCTTGTAATGGGTCAATGGATATAATACAATATGCCATAGAACAAAATAAACATGGATAAATCAATAAAATTTAAATAAATATCATGTGTGAATATATGCATTTACCGGAGACACATGTCTCTCCTGTATGCACACATGAACCTTGGACTTTCAACTTTAAACATAAACATAAATAAGAAATGTGTAATAAATGAGTATAAGAATGTACAAAGATATGCACGATAATATACAATAAAATCATGCAAGGGGGTACATGAAAATGTGTGTAAGGAAATTCGGATGTTCAGATCCATATAGGAAAATGGTATTGAACCACACACAATACTATCTAGCAGGATGACCATGCATCTTTCCATAGATGTACCCTCATCTCTGCGGTTTAAGATGTAAACCCAATATTCAAATAATGATAAAATCATGATATTAACCTTAATTGTCAGAGGGAATCTGTTAAAATAGTGTGTATGCACATGTCAATCACCGCACTTATCCAAAATTTAAATAATATATGAACATATAAAAGTGTGCATGGTGGCCGGGCATGTGCATAGACACTATGGTACCTAAGTACTGGAAGCCGATGCTCATAATCACGGAATTTCAAATATGTATTAAGAACGGAATTACTATTAGTTCGAGGACTGGTAGTTGATAATAGCTTGAAAATTGTCGTTGTGGTGTATGGGCATTTATAAAGAAAAAAAATGTAAAAAAAATATCAAAATATAATATCAAAAATTGAAAAAAATCAAAAGGATATTTTTATCTTATATAGATATATTACATTAGAGTTATGTCCATACAAACACGGCGACAAATGATTGGAGTAATTGGCCATCATTGGTTTGAAAAAATAAAAATAATTTTTTTTTACAAATATGTGTTTACAAATATGTGTACACAAAGAGAAGGTAGATGTAAACAGAGGTAGAACAGATACAATGATGCTTGGCCTCACAATGATTGATCTCCAAAAATCCTCTGGAGGACAAGAAATTATGCTATAAATCTCAAAAAAAGGGTCCTCTGTCTCGCACAGAGGACCCCTTTTTTTGAGATTTATAGCACAATTTGCAAGGATGTGCTTTATTGCATTGGAATTTTGCAAATTTTGTACATATCCTGTCCTTTGGTGCGTTAGACTTGAAACATGAGCCTGTCTGCACAGTGTCCTGTCCCTTTTTCTTAATGAGTATCATTGGTGTTTCTTGTCCTCCAGAGGATTTTTGGAGATCAATCATTGTGAGGCCAAGCATCATTGTATCTGTTCTACCTCTGTTTACATCTACCTTCTCTTTGTGTACACATATTTGTAAACATTTTTTATTTTTATTTTTTCAAACCAATGATGGCCAATTACTCCAATCATTTGTCGCCGTGTTTGTATGGACATAACTCTAATGTAATATATCTATATAAGATAAAAATATCCTTTTGATTTTTTTCAATTTTTGATATTATATTTTGATATTTTTTTTACATTTTTTTTCTTTATAAATGCCCATACACCACGACGACAATTTTCAAGCTATTATCAACTACCAGTCCTCGGACTAATAGTAATTCCGTTCTTAATACATATTTGAAATTCCGTGATTATGAGCATCGGCTTCCAGTACTTAGGTACCATAGTGTCTATGCACATGCCCGGCCACCATGCCCACTTTTATATGTTCATATATTATTTAATTTTAAATTTTGGATAAGTGCGGTGATTGACATGTGCATACGCACTATTTTAACAGATTCCCTCTGACAATTAAGGTTAATATCATGATTTTATCATTATTTGAATATTGGGTTTACATCTTAAACCGCAGAGATGAGGGTACATCTATGCAAAGATGCATGGTCATCCTGCTAGATAGCATTGTGTGTGGTTCAATACCATTTTCCTATATGGATCTGAACATCCGAATTTCCTTACACACATTTTCATGTACCCCCCTTGCATGATTTTATTGTATATTATCGTGCATATCTTTGTACATTCTTATACTCATTTATTACACATTTCTTATTTATGTTTATGTTTAAAGTTGAAAGTCCAAGGTTCATGTGTGCATACAGGAGAGACATGTGTCTCCGGTAAATGCATATATTCACACATGATATTTATTTAAATTTTATTGATTTATTCATGTTTATTTTGTTCTATGGCATATTGTATTATATCCATTGACCCATTACAAGGTGGATTATATTATGTTATATAGCACATTTATAGACATTCATATATGGACATTTCTTTACACTTTATACACACACATACAGGTCCTTCTCAAAAAATTAGCATATTGTGATAAAGTTCATTATTTTCTGTAATGTACTGATAAACATTAGACTTTCATATATTTTAGATTCATTACACACAACTGAAGTAGTTCAAGCCTTTTCTTGTTTTAATATTGATGATTTTGGCATACAGCTCATGAAAACCCAAAAATCCTATCTCAAAAAATTAGCATATTTCATCCGACCAATAAAAGAAAAGTGTTTTTAATACAAAAAAAGTCAACCTTCAAATAATTATGTTCAGTTATGCACTCAATACTTGGTCGGGAATCCTTTTGCAGAAATGACTGCTTCAATGCGGCGTGGCATGGAGGCAACCAGCCTGTGGCACTGCTGAGGTGTTATGGAGGCCCAGGATGCTTCGATAGCGGCCTTAAGCTCATCCAGAGTGTTGGGTCTTGCGTCTCTCAACTTTCTCTTCCCAATATCCCACAGATTCTCTATGGGGTTCAGGTCAGGAGAGTTGGCAGGCCAATTGAGCACAGTAATACCATGGTCAGTAAACCATTTACCAGTGGTTTTGGCACTGTGAGCAGGTGCCAGGTCGTGCTGAAAAATGAAATCTTCATCTCCATAAAGCTTTTCAGCAGATGGAAGCATGAAGTGCTCCAAAATCTCCTGATAGCTAGCTGCATTGACCCTGCCCTTGATAAAACACAGTGGACCAACACCAGCAGCTGACATGGCACCCCAGACCATCACTGACTGTGGGTACTTGACACTGGACTTCAGGCATTTTGGCATTTCCCTCTCCCCAGTCTTCCTCCAGACTCTGGCACCTTGATTTCCGAATGTACTTTGGACCACTGAGCAACAGTCCAGTGCTGCTTCTCTGTAGCCCAGGTCAGGCGCTTCTGCCGCTGTTTCTGTATCAAAAGTGGCTTGACCTGGGGAATGCGGCACCTGTAGCCCATTTCCTGCACACGCCTGTTCACGGTGGCTCTGGATGTTTCTACTCCAGACTCAGTCCACTGCTTCCGCAGGTCCTCCAAGGTCTGGAATCGGTCCTTCTCCACAATCTTCTTCAGGGTCCGGTCACCTCTTCTCGTTGTGCAGCGTTTTCTGCCACACTTTTTCCTTCCCACAGACTTCCCACTGAGGTGCCTTGATACAGCACTCTGGGAACAGCCTATTCATTCAGAAATTTCTTTCTGTGTCTTACCCTCTTGCTTGAGGGTGTCAATGATGGCCTTCTGGACAGCAGTCAGGTCGGCAGTCTTACCCATGATTGCGGTTTTGAGTAATGAACCAGGCTGGGAGTTTTTAAAAGCCTCAGGAATCTTTTGCAGGTGTTTAGAGTTAATTAGTTGATTCAGATGATTAGGTTAATAGCTCGTTTAGAGAACCTTTTCATGATATGCTAATTTTTTGAGATAGGAATTTTGGGTTGTCATGAGCTGTATGCCAAAATCATCAATATTAAAACAAGAAAAGGCTTGAACTACAGTTGTGTGTAATGAATCTAAAATATATGAAAGTCTAATGTTTATCAGTACATTACAGAAAATAATGAACTTTATCACAATATGCTAATTTTTTGAGAAGGACCTGTATATCTCCTTCATGATGAATTATTTATTCATATTTATTATTCTTCACATTTCCCTATGTAATTGTCACACAGTCTGTTTGGTAGTAGCACGTATTGTGCACATTTTGTGCATTTAAATTTTATTATTTAATAATTAATTCACCATTATGGTTTTTTGGAGTATTTGTAAATTACTATTATTATTATTTCAATTCACACGAATATCACATAATAATTATTTCACATACATGAATATATTTACATCTATGGCTTTCCATCTCCAAAAAAACATTTTCACATTTTCACTTTTCATTTATTTTTTCATTTAAAAAGATTTTTTCGTTCATTTTTTGAACTTAATTAATTGACATTCATACTTATCACTGTCATATTTATTCACTTTAAATAATATATAGACACACTTTGGTGTGTCTATGTTTAAGCATTAAGTGTTTAGTTTACAATTTATACACATTTTGTAATTTTGTATTTTTGTGAATGGTCTTCAAAAGAGTGCTATTCCCTTCCCCCCTCACCCTTTCTTGGGAGTGCCGGAATCAAACATAAGGTTATCCCAGTCAGCTGTGTTCTTTCAGTACTGATTGGTGTAAAGTTACTTTATTTTTCATTTATACCTCTATTGATTCCCACACACCTTAGCTATGAGTAAGCGTCAATTCGTGACGTGAAACGCGTTAGCCACCCTTCCCTGCATGCACACTATCTGCATTTGTTGTTTTGGATCTATGGATTTATTTTGAATTTGGATTTTTTTACTTGAAATTTTGGAATAAATAACTGTTTATACAGAGTGCGGTAGTCCAGGGTTTCTTTTTCTTCCAAGACACCAGGATCAACCGGAGTACAGACAGCTGTATGAATTTAGTCCTGGAACACTTTCCAATCACTCTCCAGAGGCACTAAGATTGAAAGGTGCCTGCTCGCTTACTCCGTTAAGGATGCATATTACTGCAATGTGGGGGGCATCATGCTGACGCGCGTTTCCTTCGTTCAATAAACAAATTCTTCAGAGCTAATGTGAGGTTGTATTTAAGGATATGCCAATCAATAAGATTTGTATCATCTGAGCTCATGCAAACAACACTCACATCATTGCATTTCAGTCTGCACTAGACATGTGCACTGCTGAAAAAAAAATTTTTTTTTTTTTGCTTTTTTTTTCGGAAATTCTGTAAAATTTTGAATTCCGAATTCCGAATTTCCGAATTTCCAAAAAAACGAAAACAAATTTTTCGAATTTCCAAAAAAAAAAAAAGAAATTCGGAAATTCATCTTTCCAAATTTCCCATTTTCGAATTTTAATTTTTGAATTTTGCAATTTCGAATTTTCTAAATTTCGAATTTTGGAAATTCCGAATTTCGGAAATTCGAAATTTCGAAAATTCATAAATTTGAAATTTCGGAAATCCAAAAATCCAAAATTTCGGAAATTACGAATTTTTGGATTTTCGGATTTCCGAATTTTTCAATTTACGAATTTTCAGATTTCCGAATTTTTCAAACTAAAAAATTTGGAAATTTCGGAATTAACAAATTTTTTCTAAATTCGGGAAAAACTAATTAGAAACTAAACTAATTGCACATGTCTAGTCTGCATTAAGAATCACCATGAAACAAAAACTTGGTAAAGAAAAGAGAAGTGCTCCCAATTAAAAAAAAAAAAAAGATCAAGAACAAAACAGGATATAATGATATTAGAAATAATCTTAATGAAAAAATTATTGTTTTTCAATTGAATACCTATAAAATGATCTGGACTAAAAGAGGAGGGGTCTGAGTAATGAGAAGATCGAATGATTACAAGAGGCGACAATTATATAGTTTAGAACAGGAAATATAGCAATTCCAAAAACAAAAATAATAATAATAGAATTGAGTCTGAGGGACCAACGAATTAGTCCTACTAATAATAGTATTGGTAATAATTACTATGTTATTCCTGCTATTAAAACAGAGGACAAGAAGCAAGAAACCAAAAAACTGAAAACGACAATGAAAGGAAATGCAGCTTGTACATTGCTGATCAATACAAATGAATTCCACGGTAAAGACTAGACCATGGAATTACGGTTCCAAAAATACCGAAAGATTACATTCATTATTTAACCCTTGGGGCTGTAATGCATTTAGGAGAAAGATCCACATCTTTTCCTTCTGAAGAATATATAGGGTATATGGAGATATCGTTGCCATTAAACTTGAGCGGCCCCTTTTCTCTAGCAAGATGCAGGATAGCGACATTGTCTTGAAAATTTCGAATCTTTGCAATCAGGGATCTTGGAGGGGCCTCTGTGGGAGGAGAAAGTGGAGGGGTGCGATGTGCACGTTCAATCACAAAGACATGGGATAGCGCCTCCATCCCAAAAACATCCCGCAGCCAGGAAATTAGGAACCATTCAGGGTGGGAACCCTCAGAGCGTTCCGGGAACCCCACGAAACTGGGGTGATTGTTGCGAGAACGATTCTCCAGGTCATCTAACTCGGCTTTGAGGGTTACAAGCTCAACAGTAGCCATGCGTACAGTAGCACTCTATCCTCCAGGGAGCTGATACGTTCTTCCGCCCCCCCCCCCCTGTTCTCTCTCACAGGTTTTGCATGTCTTGCTTCAGTTGGGGGAAATCAATACGGATGCTTTCCATCTGAACCGTGAGGGAGGCCTTACAGTCTTTTATACCCAGCATGATTTCAGCCAGAGTGGGCTCATCTGAAGAGGGGCCTGGTGAATTGAATTCTCCTGAGCATGTATAGGGGAGTCTAGAGGTGTTAGGTGGTTAACCTGGGTGCGAAAAGCGGTCGGGAAAGAGTTGCTCACCTCTTGAGTAGAGAGCTGCGCTGAGGTAAGGGAAGGCTGCAGCGTGGCTTCATGCATGGCTGAGGGATCGGTGCCATCTTGCCTGTGGTACTTAGCTAGCTGTTCTGCCGCGGACTGGGGTGCGGGTGGCTCATATTTGTTCACCATCATGCCTGTATCGGGTTCCCGCCATCCTTAGGAAGGATTTGGTGCCTTTTGAGAGAACAGGATGCCTGCAGGATCAAAGTATAGAACCTGAGCCGCGGGTCTAAGCAGCCACTCTCATGGACCTCAAGCCACACCCCACTATCACTCTTATCTCTATTAATAAAACACAGACCTGACCGGAGAGGTGAGGAGGATTCTGGGAGGTCACATGACATCACTCCTATCTCTATTAATAAAACACAGACCTGACCGGAGATCTGAGGAGGATTCTGGGATTCTAATATAATATTCCTATTGGTTCCTCAATACAGAGATTTCCTCTTGTGAAGTCAGGAGATCATATGACCATCACAGTGCCTCCATGTGACTCCCTAAAACCTGAGAGACACAACATGGAGAAGATTCTAGAAGTCACCAAGAAGATGATGGAGCTGCTGACAGGAGAGGTGAGCGGTGCCGGGAATTCTGGGACATTATCCAGTAACAGACAAGGGATGTGTCTGGATGGTGACTGTATCATTGTGTGTGTCAGGTTCCTATAAGGTGTCAGGATGTCACTGTCTATTTCTCCATGGAGGAGTGGGAGTATTTAGAAGGACACAAGGATCTCTACAAGGACGTCATGATGGACAATCAGCCGCCCCTCACATCACCGGGTAAGAGGAGACTTTATTGTAAAGGAGAGAGCAGTACGGAGGCTCCACCTAGATCCCCCATCATCTGATAAACACATAGAAACAATGTATTCAGTCAGTGTGTGTGTTTCCTACAGATGGATCCAGTAATGGGAACCCACCAGAGAGATGTCCCCGTCCTCTGTATTCCCGGGATTCCACACAGGAAGGTCACACCATCCCTCACTGTTACAAGGTTGGTGGGACGGATTATCTACAATATGGACTCGTAGAAATAATGTGTGGATTTTGTATATGAGCTTATATCTTACAGATAATATTCTCTCTCATTTTCTTGATTTAGAGTGGAGATCCAATCGATATAGAATTTGAGGTTAAAGCAGAAGAAGAAGAGAAGTATGTGAGGGATGATCAGCAGTCTATGGAGGAGGATGGAATAACGGGGACATTTATAGAGGAGGACACTCCTACAGAGATCAGCACAGGTGGGTCATTAACACTAAATATATAAGTAATGAACCACATGGAAGAGAAACAGAAAAAAAGTGTTTTTCTTCAGGTGTTGCCACCATCCCAAATAGTAGGAATAAGCCCTAACAGGCCATAAGTACCCCCCGGTACAACTGGATTTTAAGGGCAAACAAAAAAAAAGCAGGAATTTATAAAAATATTATTTATTAGAAAAATTCTTATTTTTTAAAAGAAGAATTTTACTGTATGCAAATATCAAAGTATGTCTAGCATATTAATAATTTGCACAGTATACATAGAATAATACAGTCATAATTGAAACATTGAAACATTTGTACAAATTTCCAGTGAGAAAAGTTTTTCTCCTTTAGCCTAACATGTTTCAGGAATACCAATCCTTTCTTCAGAGGCACTTGGTAGGAGAAAGTACAAATATGTTCTAAAATGAAGCAAAGAGAAAAAAACTCAGAAACAGTTCCAAAGGTCAACATTATTGAAGTCACAAACACATCCACTATACATACCAAGCACTGGATTTGTAGTTTTGTATATCAGAATATTTCATGATAGTTAAAAATAAAGGACACAGGGTCCTAAAAGATAGAATAGAGATGCCATTCATAAAAGGGACAAAAATCCCCATCCCGGCTCGGATCGGCCCACACAAAGGTCCCGGCACAGCACTCCCAGCATCCGAACACCAAAAGACCTTAAAGTGCAAAAGGATATCCTAATATGAGGAAGTCAAATAAGGGAAGGATTTAGAACCAATGACTGCACAGAATAAATTATACAGTATCACAAATGTTTAGGCAGTATATTCTAATGAAAATTATTATTTATCAACCATTACAGATTGTATATACTATGCAAACAATATGAGGTGACTAGGTAGATTAAATAGTGACAGTGTAAGTGGGATAGGACTCTGAATGATAGAGTATGAAATTTAGCATTAACTTAACCACTTAAGCCCCGGACCATTTCGGGCCATTAGGACCAAGCCTGTTTTTGGGATTCGGCACTGCGCTGCTTTAACTGTAAATTGTGCGGACATGCAATGTTGTACCCAAATGAAATTTGCGTCCTTTTCTTCCCACAAATAGAGCTTTCTTTTAATGGTATTTGATTGCCTCTGCGATTTTTATTTTTTGCGATATAAACAGAAAAAGACCGAAAATTTTGAAAAAAAATGATATTTTCTACTTTTTGTTATAAGAAAAATCGAATAAACTCAATTTTAGTCATACATTTAGGCCAAAATGTATTCAGCCACATGTCTTTAGTAAAAAAAATGTCAATAAGCGTATATTTATTGGTTTGCGCAAAAGTTATAGCGTTTACAAACTAGGGTACATTTTCTGAAATTTACACAGCTTTAAATTTATGACTGCCTATCTCATTTCTTGAGGTGCTAAAATGGCAGGGCAGTACAAAACCCCCCAAATGACCCCATTTTGGAAAGTAGACACCCCAAGGAAATTGCTGAGAGGCATGTTGAGCCCATTGAATATTTTTTTTTTTCGTCCCAAGTGATTGAATAATGACAAAAAAAAAAAAAAAATTACAAAAAGTTGTCACTAAATGATATATTGCTCACACATGCCATGGTTATATGTGGAATTGCACCCCAAAATACATTCTGCTGCTTCTCCTGAGTACGGGGATACCACATGTGTGGGACTTTTTAGGAGCCTAGCCACGTACGGGACCCCGGAAACCAAGCACCGCCTTCAGGATTTCTAAGGGCGCAAATTTTTGATTTCACTCCTCACTACCTATCACAGTTTTGAAGGCCATAAAATGCCAAGATGGCACAAAACCCCCCCAAATGACCCCATTTTGGAAAGTAGACACCCCAAGCTATTTACTGAGAGGCATGTTCAGTCCATGGAATATTTTATATTTTGCCACAAGTTGCGGGAATATGACAAACTTTTTTTTTTTTCACAAAGTTGTCACTAAATGATATATTGCTCACACATGCCATGGGCATATGTGAAATTACACCCCAAAATACATTCTGCTGCTTCTCCTGAGTACGGGGATACCACATGTGTGGGACTTTTTGGGAGCCTAGCCGCGTACGGGACCCCAAAAACCAAGCACCGCCTTCAAGGTTTCTAAGGGCATAAATTTTTGATTTCACTCCTCACTACCTATCACAGTTTTGAAGGCCATAAAATGCCAAGATGGCACAAAACCCCCCCAAATGACCCCATTTTGGAAAGTAGACACCCCAAGCTATTTGCTGAGAGGCATGTTGACCCCATTGAATATTTTTTTTTTTTGTCCCAAATGATTGAATAATGACAAAAAGAAAAAAAAAAAAAAATGTACAAAAAGTTGTCACTAAATGATATTTCTTTCTCGTACATCACGGGACACAGAGCGACATAGTCATTACTAATGGGTTATATAGTTACCGTCAGGTGCTGGCACTGGCAACTTCCAAAACCGGAAGTACCCTCCCCTATATAAGCCCCTCCCATCCGGGAGCACCTCAGTTTTTTGCCAGTGTCTAAGGTGTTGGCCAAGAAGAAACATGTGTTTTTCACTGAGCTTGCGTACAGGTTCTTTTGGGCCTCAGTAAGCTATTCCGGATCCGACCAAAAAAGCTTCATAGCTAAACGGTCGGTACCCGGGCCTTGCAGAGAAGAGCAAGGTTCTGCCTGTAATGCTTCTCTTAGGAGAGCTGGACCCTGGGATCCAGAGCTCTGGTCATACCCACGACCAAGATGTTTTCTGTGCAGGGTGCTATACAGGTCCAGGGGAGTGGAATCCTTGGGAACCCGGTCCCTGAAGGTTTGATTACAATGCCTGCCGTGATAGGTGAAGTTTGGGCTTTTGTGGACCAAACAAAGTCCTGCGGCGGGGAACAGGTAAGTGGGGGCCCCCAGGAACTTGGTTCTATTGGGGGACCCCCAAGCCTAATTTGTCTTTCTGTCTGTTACCTAACGGTATTCCCGCTAATATCTGTGCATGCCTGTAACTACTAAAAAAATGTAATAATTTTTAATGGTGGTCAAGAAAAAAAAAAAAAAAAAAGAATGTTTTTTTTATATATGTTTAGTATATTAAACTGCGGTACCTGTGTTTGTCCACTAGAGGCCGCTGTGGAATGTTTTTCTTGTCATATGGACTAGTTTCTTCTCAGAGAGCAAAGTCCAGGCAGCTGGTGAGTTCTCCTACAGGAAACTGTTTCCTCTGCCATGTTGCAGTGTTCGTCTATCCCCCGGCCTGCGGCAAAGGGGGCCCTGGCTCCTGTCCCTGGTTTCCATGTTTGAAAGTTAGCGCCGAGGCGCACGTGGCCGCGCGCGTGCGCGTGCACGCGCCTCTATATATAGAGGTGGCCGGAAAAAGGGGCGGGGCCTGGGGGATGACGCTCTGTGCGCGCCGCAGCGCTTCTGCGCATGTGCGGGCGTCCCAGCAGGTTTTTAAAAAGCCACATTATTGCAGTAAGCTGGCTATGAAGTACAGAGACAGAGCTGGCAACATTTAAAGGCATACAGCAAGCGGTTGATACAGGCATCCCCTAGAAAGGCACATTAGTAGACACCAACTGTGATATAGCAGCAATTGTGCTAGACTATTCTCAGTAAAAGAGGTGTATTACGGCTGGAATACCTCAGCTTTAGGCTTAGGAATATGCCGTCCAGTAGCTCCGGAACTGAATCTTCCAGGAAGCGAAGGGGGTCTCATCGGGCTCTGAGGATCTTGGGCATACTCCTGCTGCACCAGTCTCCCCTGAAGTTCAGAGGTAAGTGACCGTAGAGACCCCGCAGGGGTACTTGGTACTGTGGCTGTCCTCAGTCACCTGCTCCTGTGTATGTAACAGAGGAGGTTTTTTCCTCAGCTCTGGGAGGATTAGAGAGAGATTGTCAAAATTTATCGCTGCCTCCCTGTCAGGGAAAGCACGCCCGATCTCCGTCTCCTCCTTCAGAGTGCCTGTTAGCAGAGCAACAGTCCCATACAGGGATCGACCTGCCTGAAGGGGATCAGGATAAGGTTGATTCTGTTATAGAGGAATCAACAGTGGGGGAACCCTTTCTCAGCATCTCAAGCTGAAAGATTATGGGTTCAGTCTCTGACTAACATGGTCCGATCAGCATTTAAAAATGCACCTTGCGGAACCATCAACCACTACTGTATCCTCGTTGGGGTCGCTAGAAGCCCCCAGACTGTTTGTTCTTTTCCACTTCACCCTTTACTGAAAGGGCTCATTTACCAGGATTGGGAACGTCCTGAGAAAATATTTATTCCCCCAAGAGATTTCCGGTGGTCTATCCCATGGAGGATAAGTTCATCAGAAAAAAAAAAAAAAAAAAAAATGGAAGGTCCCTACAGTGGACGCAGCCATCTCTTGTATGTATAAATCACTGACATGTCCAGTGGATAATGTCCAAATGTTCAAGAACCCAATAGATAAAAGATTGGAGTCCTTATGAAAGTCTGCTTCTTTCTACAGCAAGCTTGGTGACACAACCAGCAGTGAGGTCTGCTAAGCAGTGAAGGATCAGTTGAAACAGGTCTTGAGGGACTTGACAGATCAGCAGGCCTTGCCCTAGCTGATCTACCTAGAGCCTTAGGCTTTGCGGTTGACGCCATAGAGGATTCAGTCCATCAGGCCTCCCGCCTTACGCTGTCTATAGTACATATGCGTAGGCTCCTATGGCTCAAAAACTGGTCTGCTGAAGCTCCCTGTAAAGAATGGCTGGTTAGCGTCCCATTTCATGGTGAACGCTTATTCAGGGAAAACCTGGACAAATATCCAGAAAATTTCCAGCGGTAAAAATACGCTCTTGCCGGTTAAAAGCAGAGTTAGAGGTCCCTCTTTAAGAGGCCTGCTTCTCCAGTCCCTGGGGCATCGGCTGTGTAACAGTTCCGACGGCCTCCTCGGTCAAATCCCGGGGGTAAAAAACAGGGACAGTAGCAGGGTAATGAGAAACCCTGGGTCAGGGGAGGTACAAAACCTCCCCCAAAGTTAAATTCATGAAGCCCCCACTCAGTCGGGTGGGGGGAGGACTCCAGTTGTTCGCAAGAGACCTGGCGGGACACGATCAAGACAGATAGGTGCTCTCCGCAGTAGGTTTGGGATACAGTTTGGAGTTAAAAGACTCTCCTCCTTCCCATTTTTGAGGTCAAACGTGCCAAGGGATCCCCGGAAGAGAGAGTCCCTCCTGTTGGCACTAGAACAACTATTGCTCCAAGGAGTAATTATGGAGGTTCCCCTGGAAGAATGAGGGTTCGGGTTTTACTCAAACCTCTTTACAGTCCCGAAGCAAACGCGGACGGGAGGCCCATATTAATTCTAAAAGGGCTATACAAATTCCTGTATATCAGGACTTTCCGATGGAGTCGATCCGATCGGTGGCCACTGCCCTACAAGGGGAGGATTGGTTAGCCACGATCGACATCAAAGATGCTTATTTGCACATTCCCATCTTTCCAGTCCACCAAAAATTTCTACGCTTTGCAGTAGAAGGGCGCCATTTTCAGTTCAGAGCCTTACCCTTCGGTTTGGCCACAGCACCACGAGTGTTTACAAAAATTCTGGCCCTTTATTGGCCAATCTAAGAACACAAGGTGTAATGATAATGGCATATCTGGATGACTTGTTGCTGATAGACCACTCAGTGAAAAAACTAGACGTGGTCGTTCACAAGACGATCAAGTATCTGGAATCTCACGGTTGGATTATCAACCGAGACAAGTCAGCCCTAAAAACCAGTCAAAAGTCTGGAATACTTGGGGCTAAGGTTGGATTCAGGCCAGAGAAAAATATTCTTGCCTCGAGGAAAGGTGTTGTCTTTGAAAGATTTGATCCACTTAGTGGGTACAAAAAAGACAGCCGTCCATACGCCTGTATATGAGGCTGCTGGGAAAAATGGTGGCATCATTCGAAGCAGTACCCTACGGTCAATTCCATTCAAGGAATTTGCAAGGGGCCATACTGTCAGCCTGGAACAAAAAAGTTCAGGCCCTAGACTTACAATGTCCTTGTCCCCTTCCGTTCGCAAGAGCCTCCGTTGGTGGTTGGTTCCCCAGAATCTGGAAAAAAGGAAATCCTTCAGTCCGATTTCTTGGAAGGTGGTCACTACAGATGCCAGCCTTATAGGCTGGGGAGCAGTACTGGAGCAATAGTCTCTACAGGGCAGATGGTCGGATGCAGAAAAGGCCCTGCCCATCAATCTCTTAGAGATACGAGCAGCCCGGTATGCCCTAGTAGCATGGACATCCAAACTCCAAGGGTCCCCTGTCAGAATGCAATCAGACAATGCCACAGCAGTGGCATATATCAATCATCAGGGGGGCACCAGGAGTCGTGCAGCCCAGAGGGAAGTAAATTACATCCTGAAATGGGCAGAAAAATATGTCCCAGCCATATCTGCGGTATTCATTCCAGGAGTGGAGAATTGGAAGGCGGACTTTCTAAGTCGCCAGCAATTAGGCCCAGAGGAAGGGTCCCTTCACCCCGAGGTTTTCTGGACAATATGTCAGCGGTGGGGAACATCGGATGTAGATCTTCTAGCATCCAGATTCAACGCAAAGGGGGACAGGTTTGTCTCTCGGACAAGGGATCCCCTAGCTTGCAGCTCGGATGCCCTAGTGTTCCCTTGGGATCAGTTCAAGCTGATATATGCATTCACACCGCCACAATGGTTACCTCGATTACTCCGCAGAATCAGGGTAGAAAAGAAACCGGTGATTCCGGTGGCTCCAGCGTGGCCCCGAAGAGCGTGGTACGCGGAGATTGTAAAATTTCAGTGGGGAGTCCTTGGACTCTCCCACGTCGTCCGGCTTTCGCAAGGACCGATATACCACCCTTCCTTACCAGCCCTAGGTTTGACGGCCTGGCTATTGAAGCCCACATTCTAAAAAAGAGAGGGCTCTCTAATGCTGTGGTATCTACCATGATCAATGCCAGGAAGCCGGTATCCAGGCAGATCTACTATAGAATCTGGAAGGCGTACATCGCGTGGTGTGAGGCCAAGAAATGGCATCCACATAAGTACGTAATAGGTAGGATTCTGGACTTCCTACAGTGGGCTGTAGATAGGAAGCTTGCCTTGAGTACTATCAAGGGTCAGATTTCGGCCTTGTCAATATTTTTTCAAAGGCCCTTGGCTTCGCATTCACTAGTCAAAGCCTTTATACAAGGAGTGATGCGTATTAGTCCTCCGGTTAATATTCCCATATGTCCATGGGATCTAAACTTGGTTCTGTCGGTTCTACAGAAACAACCATTTGAACCATTACAGCATATTTCCTTGGTGCTTCTCACCAGGAAATTGATTTTTCTAGTAGCCATTTGTTCGGCTAAAAGAGTATCGGAATTAGCAGCTATGTCCTGTAAGGAGCCATATCTGGTTATCCATAAGGACAGAGTAGTGTTACGTCCTCATCCAGCCTTTCTTCCTAAGGTGGTATCGAGGTTTCATTTGAACCAAGATGTGGTTCTTCCTTCTTTTTTCCCCAAGCCTACTTCGGTAGAGGAAAAGTTATTACATTCTTTGGATGTAGTAAGAGCAGTTAAAGCTTATCTAAAAGCCACTGCTCAGATTCGCAGAACGGATACTTTGTTTATTCTGCCGGAAGGCCCCAGAAAGGGTCAGGCAGCGTCAAAATCTACTTTAGCCAAGTGGATTCGACAGGTCATAATACAAGCCTATAGCTTGAGAAGTAGACCGCCTCCGTTCAAAGTTAGGGCGCACTCCACGAGAGCAGTTGGAACTTCATGGGCAGTGCATCACCAGGCCTCCCTGGCTCAAGTATGTAAGGCCGCAACATGGTCTTCAGTACACACGTTTACTAGATTCTACCAGGTAGACGTTAGAAGTCAGGAGGATGTCGCCTTTGGGCGCAGTGTGTTGCAGGCCGCAAAAGATCCTCATGTCTGATAGCGCTCAGCTTATATATGGTGTATCCCCCCCCTCATTTGGCATTGCTTTAGGACATCCCATTAGTAATGACTATGTCGCTCTGTGTCCCGTGATGTACGAGAAAGAAAATAGGATTTTTATAACAGCTTACCTGTAAAATCCTTTTCTTGGAGTACATCACGGGACACAGAGCTCCCGCCCCTCTTTGGGGACACTTATTGCTTTGCTACAAAACTGAGGTGCTCCCGGATGGGAGGGGCTTATATAGGGGAGGGTACTTCCGGTTTTGGAAGTTGCCAGTGCCAGCACCTGACGGTAACTATATAACCCATTAGTAATGACTATGTCGCTCTGTGTCCCGTGATGTACTCCAAGAAAAGGATTTTACAGGTAAGCTGTTATAAAAATCCTATTATTGCTCACACATGCCATGGTTATATGTGGAATTGCACCCCAAAATACATTCTGCTGCTTCTCCTGAGTACGGGGATACCACATGTGTGGGACTTTTTGGGAGCCTAGCCGCGTACGGGACCCCAAAAACCAAGCACCGCCTTCAAGGTTTCTAAGGGCATAAATTTTTGATTTCGCTCCTCACTACCTATCACAGTTTTGAAGGCCATAAAATGCCAAGATGGCACAAAACCCCCCCAAATGACCCCATTTTGGAAAGTAGACACCCCAAGCTATTTGCTGAGAGGCATGTTGAGCCCATTGAATATTTTTTTTTTGTCCCAAATGATTGAATAATGACAAAAAGAAAAAAAAAATGTACAAAAAGTTGTCACTAAATGATATATTGCTCACACATGCCATGGTTATATGTGAAATTACACCCCAAAATACATTCTGCTGCTTCTCCTGAGTACGGGGATACCACATGTGTGGGACTTTTTGGGAGCCTAGCCGCGTACGGGACCCCAAAAACCAAGCACCGCCTTCAAGGTTTCTAAGGGCATAAATTTTTGATTTCACTCCTCACTACCTATCACAGTTTTGAAGGCCATAAAATGTCAAAATAGCCCAAAACCCCCACAAATGACCCTATTTTGGAAAGTAGACACCCCAAGCTATTTGCTGAGAGGCATGGTGAGTATTTTACAGCTCTCATTTGTTTTTGAAAATTAAGAAAGACATTTTTTTTCTTTTTTTTTTTTTTCTTTTTTTACATTTTCAAAACTTTGTGACAAAAAGCGAGTTCTGCAAAATACTCAACATACCTCTCAGCAAATAGCTTGGGGTGTCTACTTTCCAAAATGGGGTCATTTGGGGGGGTTTTGTGCCATCTGGGCATTCCATGGCCTCCGAAACTGTGATAGGCAGTGAGGAGTGAAATCAAAAATTTACACCCATAGAAATCCTGAAGGCGGTGCTTGGTTTTTGGGGTCCCGTACGCGACTAGGCTCCCAAAAAGTCCCACACATGTGGTATCCCCGTACTCAGGAGAAGCAACAGAATGTATTTTGGGGTGTAATTCCACATATGCCCATGGCATGTTTGAGCAATATATAATTTAGTGACAACTTTTTGTACATTTTTTTTTTTTGGTCATTATTCAATCACTTGGGACAAAAAAAAAAAATATTCAATGGGCTCAACATGCCTCTCAGCAAATAGCTTGAGGTGTCTACTTTACAAAATGGGGTCATTTGGGGGGGGTTTTGAACTGTCCTGGCATTTTATGCACAACATTAGGAAGCTTATGTCACACATCATCCACTCTTCTAACCACTTGAAGACAAAGCCCTTTCTGACACTTTTTGTTTACATGAAAGAAAATTTTTTTTTGCAAGAAAATTATGTTGAACCCCCAAACATTATATATTTTTTTTAAAGCAAAGGCCCTACAGATTAAAATAGTGGGTGTTGCATATTTTTTTTCCACACAGTATTTGCGCAGCGATTTTTCAAACGCATTTTTTGGGGGAAAAACACACTTTTTTTATTTTTAATGCACTAAAAAACACTATATTGCCCAAATGTTTGATGAAATAAAAAAGATGATCATAGGCCGAGTACATGGATACCAAACACGACATGCTTTAAAATTGCGCACAAACGCGCAGCGGCGACAAAGCTACATTCATTTTTAAAAGCATTTAAAAGCCTTTACAGGTTACCACGTTAGATTTACAGAGGAGGTCTACTGCTAAAATGACTGCCCTCGATCTGACCTTCGCGGTGATACCTCACATGCATGATGCAATTGCTGTTTACATATGACGCTAGACCGACGCGTGCGTTCGCCTTTGCGCAATAGCAGGGGGGGACAGCGGTGCTTTTTTTTTTTTTTTTTTATTATTTATTTGGCTTTTTTATTTTATTTTTAAACTGTGCCTTCCATATTTTATTTTTTTACCATTTTTATCGTTATCTCAGGGAATGTAAATATCCCCTATGATAGCAATAGGTAGTGACAGGTACTCTTTTTTTGAAAAAAATTGGGGGGTTAGACCCTAGATCTTTCCTCTGCCCTCAAAGCATCTGACCACACCAAGATCGGTGTGATAAAATGCTTTCCCAATTTCCCAATGGCGCTTTTTATATCCGGGGGGGGGACATTCCCTCCCACTGCTTGTAAAAGCAGTCTAGAGGCTAATTATCTGCTAGAATTGCTTTTACATGAAAGCCGGCTGCTGGCTGAAAAGAATGATACCAAGATGATACCTAAACCCGCAGGCATCATTCTGGTATAAACATTCAAAGTCCAGCAACATACCAGTACGTTGCTGGTCCTTGTTGGACATGTATTGTAATCTTTTTTTTCATACAGCCTATTGGCTGAACGAAAAAAAGAGATTGATTGGTGGGTATGCCCACCATTAGAATACCTCCCTTCATCCACCCACTTCTAATGATGGGCATATATGCCGAAGCATGGGGGCATCCTCCCGCAAAAAAGTTATGCCGCGTACACACGGTCAAGCCTTCGTCGGAATTTCGACCGTATGTACGCGGCATAAAAGGTTATGCCGCGTACACACGGTCGGACTTTTCCACGGATAAGCCTCCGTTGGAATTTCGACCGTATATACGCGGCATTAGGAGCAAAATCGCTCCTCCGCCCCTGCTGCCCCCATGCTTCGGCATATATGCTCTTTTTTTTAACTGTGGTGGTGAAATCACCTCCTACAGCGTTGGAGTCACGGCTTTATGTATCGTGGGAGCAAACGCTGTTGCTGTCAAGATAAATAGATCCGCGCTGCAACTGAATGACGTACCTGCTAAGCAAATGGTGGTTAACATTAAAACAAAGTAACATTACAGTACAACAGTAAGACCTTACCATGCCATACCTGCAAAGCAAATACCAAAACAAAACCTAGTAAAAAATAAAAAAATGTTTTAACGCAACCTGTGCCTAAAATATATTTCTTTATCGTACACCACGGGACACAGAGCTAGTCATTACATAATGGGTTAAGGGTCACCAGCGGTGATTGGACACTGGCACAACCAATGGAAGACAGTTCCCCTCCATATAACCCCTCCCATCAGGGAAGTACCTCAGTT
The DNA here is from genome assembly GCA_029206835.1 of Rana muscosa. Taxonomy (NCBI): domain Eukaryota; kingdom Metazoa; phylum Chordata; class Amphibia; order Anura; family Ranidae; genus Rana; species Rana muscosa. The sequence goes on along the minus strand of JARGYO010000094.1, from coordinate 24,019,632 downwards.
TTTTCGCCAGTGTCGAAAGGTGTTGGACGCGTTAGGAGGTGCTAAAGGAAAGCTCTACCAAAGAGACCCTCTGGGGGTAAAAGAGCTATGCTTTCGGATCCATCCAAGACGCCTACAAATGAGCTGAATCTGGATGGGATCCGGGCCTCATCCATGAGGCGTCGCCTGTAATGTCTCTCTTCGGAGGACTGGGCTCTAAGATCCAGCACTTTCGCTATTTCGCTATAAAGTCCTGGTAAGAGTCTTGTACAAGGCCCAGGGGAGAGGTATCCTTTAAATAGGAACCCATATCCCTGAAGGTTGGCACACATAGCCCACCGTGAAGGGTGAAGTTTGGTATCTGTCTGAAATCTTTCAGCAGAAAAACCTGCGGCGTGGATAAGGTGAGATTAGAAGGTCCATAACTAGGTTGGGACCTTTTTCAAAAAGTGGATGTCTTCTTTTTTTCCACCACTGGGGGGAGTAAAGAGCTGAATATACTCACCTCACTCTGTTCAGTGACGGCTTCGGCGAAGTACACTGCTCGTCACCTCCGCTGCTGAGCTTGCTGGGGCACCCCGATCCTCCTTTCGGTGGCCGACCAGACACCTGCAGATGCAGGTAAGTGGGAACAAGGGCTGATGAGAGTCCTCTCTCACTATGGCCACCGCCATAGCGCTAAGGGCCGCGCGCGCGCGGGAGCGCGCTTTATCGGAGGGGGGGGCGAAGGCGTGCGCGCGCAGGCACAGAAACGGCGCCAAATTTAAAAGACTCAGTGTGAGAAGCACTGCAGCAGCAAGCAAGCTCGTTAGTTCTCTTATTCCTGGCAGAGAAACACAGCAGCTATACAGGGACGTAAGACTCCATGTGGTTGGATTGGGTACTTCCTAGAAGACATCCATGTTATGCATAGTTATGTGTTAAAAGTTGCATACTTAATGTATTTGCTAAACTGAACACGGTAGTATATGCATTTAGGTACCTTGTATTTTGTCTAAGCAGTAAGCCTTCCAGGGGAAGTAATGCGGACAAAAAGAGATAAGAAAGCACCACCGCCTGAAAGGAGGCTCTAACTGTGCTGACTCGGTACCTTTCTCTCCTGTGTTGCTAAATGCACCTGTTCAGGATGAGCCATTACCTCTGTCAGGTATGGCGGCTTCCCCAGTGAAGCCTGGGCCTGTATATGTCACTGAGGACACTTTATCAGCTGCCCTAAATAATCTGGAGGAGAAAATTGCTACCTTAATCGCTAAGTCCTCTAAAAAGGGACAATAAGCGAAGCAGGTCTCTTCCAGTATTGGACCTCCCTTCAGAAGTACCTGAGGGAGGAGGATGAGGAGGAGGAGGCTACATCAGCAGAGGATGAGGAGCCAGATTTTAAGGTCACAGGTACAATGCTATAGCAGTGCATTTAAGTTAACCTCTGCGGAGGTAACGGAATTACCTGTCTCCTCCCTAGGGTCATTAAGATCCCTGCAAGGTGCATGCTCCTTCCCGGTTCATCCGTTACTAGAGGATCTAATATACGCAAACTGGCAACATCCAGATAAGCGTTTCTCACCTCCAAAAAGGTTTAACATTCTTTATCCTATGGGGGAAATTTTTTTTTTTAAAGAAATGGAGCCTGCCTGCGGTAGTTGCGGCTATTTCTTGTGTAAATAAAAACCTGACATGTCCGGTGGATAATGTACAAGGGTTTAAAAGATCCTTCTGAGAGGAAGTTGAAATCCTCCTTCCTTTTGGCCGGCTCAACTACCCAACCTGCAGTAGCAGCAGTCGGTATGTGTCAGGTCATCAGCCAACAGGTAAAGCAGGGGCTGAAGGAACTGCCTTCAGAGCAGGCTAGAAATTGGGAAAATTTGCCTAAAGCCTTATGCTTCACAGTGGATGCCATGAGAGATTCTATCATACAGGCATCACGCCTTACACTCCAGCTGGTACAGATGCGCAGAGTACTTTGGCTTAAGCATTGGTCAGCGGAAACCCCATGCAAAAAGCTGTTGGCAAGTTCCCGTTCCATGGCGAACGCCTATTTGGGGAAGATTTAGAAAAATATATACAGAAGATATCAAGTGGTAAAACGACTTTTACCTGAGAGAAAGAAAAACAAGAGATCTTGTTTTAAACGCTCTCTCTCCCCAGCTCCCGGGAAATCTGACTCCAACCAGTGGCGGCGGCCTGTTTTAGCCACCCACAAAAGCCAAGGGGCAAGCTCAGAAGAACAAGAAGCCGTGGGGTGCAAGAGCTAATAAGCAAGCCCCCAAAACCTCTCAGTGAAGGGGCGCCCCCGCTCGGCCGAGTGGGAGGAAGGCTTTGTCAGTTCTCAGCGACTTGGTGGTCAGAAATCCAGGACAATTGGGTGGTATCCACAATATCCTCAGGGTACAAACTGGAATTTCGAGAGATCCCACCTTCTCAATTCCGAGGTTCAAGACTCTCCAAGGATCCACAAAAAAGAGAATCCTTCTTCAAAGGTTTGAATCACTTAATGGCTCAAGGGGTAGTTACAGACGTACCCCAAAAAGAGCGAGGTTCAGGTTTTTACTCAAACCTCTTTGTGATTCCAAAGCCAAATGGAGATGTCAGACCCATCCTGGATCTAAAATCCCTAAATCGGTTCCTGAACGTTCGCCATTTTCGAATGGAAACGATCCGATCCGTGGCCGCCACTTTAAAGGGCGGAAAATTCATGGCGCCCATAGATATCAAGGACGCACATTTACACATACCCATCCTCCCCGCTCACCAAAGATTCCTAAGGTTTGCGGTAGAAGATCGCCACTTTCAATTTGTGGCTCTGCCGTTTGGTGTAGCCACCGCGCCCATAGTATTCACAAAGGTGCTAGCTCCTCTGTTAGCAAACCTAAGAACACGGGGCATTGCGGTAACAGCCTATCTGGACGATCTACTAGTAATAGATCAGTCAAAGGAGGGATTGGGTCACGCTGTACACACTACAGTAGGATACCTGGAGCATTTAGGATGGATTATAAATTTACAAAAATCCTCTCTCCAGGCCCAAAGAAGGATAGTGTACCTGGGCATGATCATAGATACAGCCCAAAACAGGGTATACCTGCCAGAACCGAAGATACAGTCTCTGAAAGACCTGATCCACAAGGTCAAAGCAAACAAGAGGCCGTCTATTCGCCTTTGCATGAGACTATTGGGAAAGATGGTAGCCTCCTTCGAGGCGGTCCCTTACGCCCAGTTTCATTCGAGACTACTTCAAGGCAATATTTTAGCTTCCTGGAACAGGAAGAGCCAAGCTCTGGATATACCCAAGCGCCTGTCCTCACAAGTACGCCACAGCTTCGATTGGTGGGTAGAAGCCAGGAATTTACGGAAGGGAAAGTCCTTCCTCCCAGTGGCCTGGAAGGTGGTATCTACGGATGCCAGCCTATCGGGCTGGGGTGCAGTATTCGAGGAGGCTTCTACCCAGGGAACCTGGGCCAAGACTCAGGGGATCCTGCCCATCAATGTGCTAGAGATCCGGGCGGTATATCTAGCCCTCAAAACCTGGACATACAGGTTACAGGGCTACCCAGTTCGGGTTCAATCCGACAATGCTACTGCAGTAGCTTACATCAATCACCAAGGAGGCACCCGCAGTCGGGCAGCCCAAAGAGAGGTGAACCGGATCTTGGCATGGGCAGAAGAGCATGTACCTTGCCTTTCTGCAATCTTCATTCCAGGGATAGAAAATTGGCAAGCAGACTACCTGAGTCGTCAGCAGCTGCTACCAGGAGAGTGGTCTCTTCACCCCGAGATCTTTCAGGCCATATGTCTGAGATGGGGAAACCCAGATGTAGACCTGCTAGCTGCCAGGTTCAACAAGAAATTGGACAACTTTGTGTCCAGAACGAGAGATCCTCTAGCCTACGGGACAGACGCTCTAATAATACAGACGCTCTAATAACTCCATGGAATCAGTTCTCACTGATCTATGCATTCCCTCCGATCCCTCTTCTACAAAGACTGCTTCGCAGGATCAAGGAGGAGGGAATACCAGTAATCCTAGTGGCCCCAAACTGGCCCAGGAGGCCTTGGTACGCCGAGATTGTAAAGATGGCGATAGGAAGGCCCTGGAAGTTTCCACTTCGACACGACCTGCTGTCACAGGGTCCAGTATTCCACCCTTCCTTACAAAGGCTAAAGTTGACGGCCTGGCTGCTGAGACCCACATTTTTAAAAAGAGAGGGGTCTCTGGTCCGGCTCTTTCTACGCTCATTAATGCTAGAAAGCCAGCCTCCAGACTCATCTATCATAGAGTCTGGAGAGCATACGTTTCCTGGTGTGAATCCAGATGTTGGAATCCTCAGAAATATGAAATAAGTAGGATTCTTGCTTTTTGCCAGTTAGGAGTGGATATGAATTTAGCCCTTAGCACCATCAAAGGGCAAATATCGGCTCTATCAGTCTTCTTTCAGAGACCATTGGCATCTCACTCCCTAGTTCGGACATTCATTAAGGGCGTACTGAGGATAAATCCTCCAGTTAGGACTCCCTTGTGTCCATGGGATTTGAATTTGGTATTGTCAGTGTTGCAAAAGCAACCTTTTGAACCTATCCGCCATATTCCTTTAATTATATTGAGTAGGAAGTTGGCCTTTCTGATTGCTATAGCTTCTGCTAGGAGAGTATCAGAACTAGCAGCTCTTTCTTGTAAAGAGCCTTATCTAATTTGTCACAAGGACAAAATCGTACTACGACCCCATCCGGCTTTTCTACCTAAGGTGGTGTCGGCTTTTCACTTGAATCAAGACATTGTTCTGCCTTCCTTTTTTCCAAACCCGCGGACGGCGGGGGAAAAATTATTACACTCTCTAGATCTAGTGAGAGCGGTAAAGGTGTATCTGCAAGCAACCGCTCAGATACGGAAAACAGATGTTTTGTTTATTTTACCAGATGGGCCCAAGAAGGGCCAAGCGGTATCAAAATCCACCATTTCCAGGTGGATTAGACAAGTAATTATTCAAGCTTATGGTTTAAAGAACAGGACTCCTCCTTTTCCTGTTAAGGCGCACTCTACCAGGGCGATAGGTGCTTCATGGGCAGTGCACCACCAGGCTTCGATGGCTCAGATCTGTAAAGCTGCAACTTGGTCTTCAGTCCATACATTTTCCAAATTCTATCAAATAGATGTGAAAGGACATGAGGATTCCGCCTTCGGGCGAAGTGTGCTGCAGGCAGCAGTATAGGGCTTCTGGTCCGCAAGCGGCCTGTTTTGATCTGTGTCTCCCCCCCTTCATATGAGCATTGCTCTGGGACGTCCCATTATGTAATGACTAGCTCTGTGTCCCGTGGTGTACGATAAAGAAAATAGGATTTTTATAACAGCTTACCTGTAAAATCCTTTTCTTGGAGTACACCACGGGACACAGAGGTCCCCCCCTTCTTATGGGAACCTTACTGCTTTGCTACAAAACTGAGGTACTTCCCTGATGGGAGGGGTTATATGGAGGGAACTGTCTTCCATTGGTTGTGCCAGTGTCCAATCACCGCTGGTGACCCTTAACCCATTATGTAATGACTAGCTCTGTGTCCCGTGGTGTACTCCAAGAAAAGGATTTTACAGGTAAGCTGTTATAAAAATCCTATTATATGCCGAAGCATGGGGGCATCCTCCCGCAAAAAAGTTATGCCGCGTACACACGGTCGGAATTTCGACCGTATGTACGCGGCATTAGGAGCAAAATCGCTCCTCCGCCCCTGCTGCCCCCATGCTTCGGCATATATGCTCTTTTTTTTAACTGTGGTGGTGAAATCACCTCCTACAGCACTGGAGTCACGGCTTTATGTATCGTGGGAGCAAACGCTGTTGCTGTCAAGATAAATAATTCCGCGCTGCAGTTGAATGGCGCACCTGAAAACAAAAAATTACATACCTGAAAAGCAAGCATGATAAAACATTGCAGAATAGAATACAGTAAAAAAAGAGCAGAACAATAGAGAGAAAATAGAGAGAGAGAGAGAGAACAATAAAACGACAACTATTTTTGGTTTTTTTATTTTATATTTTTTTTGTGTTTTGTTTTTTACGTTTTTTTTTTCTTTTTTACACTTTTTTTTGTAACTTTACAACTGTAATGGTTCGGGTCTCTCAAAATGTAATGGCATCTTGGGAGACCCTGTGTAAGTGTGTCCTTGTCTGTGAAATGCTGTACCCTACGCTAAAACTTCACTTTTGAGTGGTAGCGTTCAAAACATTCACCTTGGCAAAGACCAGGCTTGTCAGGACAGAGTGGACAGAAACTACGGGTGTCACGCCTAAATCCGCGCTTGCTACAGACACGACATCTTTTTTGGGGGTGGCTTTGGGTAGGGGTACTCGGGAGGACATACGAATAATGCCTCTCATGCAGCCGGCTTACTGCATTTGGTTGGGGATGGTGAGGTGCAGAACCGCCTGGATACAGGAGTTCTGTGACTATCTCATTCTGGAATTTTAGAAGAGATAACGTCCCGCCTGAAGCTCTGTATAGCACATGAGCGTTCAGCAAAGCCAATTGGAATAATGATAGAGACACTTTTTTGTACCAGCGTCTCGCCTTACGGTCAATTAGATACGGCGCCATCAACTGGTCGTTGAGGTCCACCCCTCCCATATTTTGGTTATATTCGTGGACACAGAGGGGTTTCTCCACAACACCAGTCGCCGTACGAATTTGGACTGTCGTGTCTGCATGAAGGGAGGTAAGAAGGAAAACGTTCTTATTGTCCCTCCACTTCATAGCGAGCAAATTATTACACTTTACGCAGGCTCTCTCCCCCAGCCTAAGACGGGCATCTACAAGCCGCTGGGGAAAGCCCCGGCGATTAGGTCGCACGGTGCCACATGCTCCAATCTTATGATCAAACAAGTGACTAAACAGTGGCACGCTCGTGTAATAATTGTCCACATACAAGTGGTACCCCTTTCCGAATAAGGGTGACACCAAGTTCCACACTATCTTGCCAGCGCTCCCTATGTAATCCGGGCAGTTGACCGACTCAATCTGACTGTCTTTTCCCTCATAAACCGTAAAGTTCACTACATAGCCTGTTGCCCTGTCACAGAACTTGTAGAGCTTGACCCCGTATCTGGCACGCTTGCTGGGAAGGTACTGCTTGAAAGACAAGCGGCCAGAAAATTTAATCAGGGACTCATCAACGCAGACAACTTGATCGGGAGTAAACAAGGCTGCAAAACGTTCGTTGAAGTGGTTTATGAGGGGCCGAATTTTATAGAGCCGGTCGTATTCAGGGTCCCCACGTGGACGACAAAGTTCATTGTCGTTGAAGTGCATGAACCGCAAAATCTGCTCGTATCGTGCCCTGGACATGGAGGCAGAGAACACGGGCATGTGGTCAATTGGGTGCGTGGACCAATAAGCACGCAATGACGGAAATTTATGTGTGCCCATGTTGAGGGAAAGGCCCAGAAAGGTCTTAAATTCGGAAACCGTAATTGGTTTCCAATTTCTGGCAATTTTAGGCAACTGGGGGTTAGCGGCGATAAATTGACCAGCATATAAATTACTCTGGTCCACAATAGATCTATAGAGATCTTCCGTGAAAAACAGCGAATAAAAATCGATTGGCATAAAATCAGCTGTTTCCACCTGAATACCGGGTTGGGCAGTGAATGGGGGAAGTACGGGTTCTGCAGAAGTGGTGGGGACCCAATCAGGATAGGCGAATTCTGCAGGAAGGGCAGTATGGGCACGACGGGCCTGCCTTTGTCTTCTTGGTGGCAGCGGGACACTACTTGTGCTTGCCACCTCGCCAGCTTGAACTGCACTTATGGGACTCGCCACGTCACCAAGTGTTACTGCAGTGCTGGATGTACGTCCAGGCTGTACTAGGCCGCTGGTGCTTGCCAGTTCACCAGAAGGAATAGCGGCGCTAGTACTACTCTGCTCCATGATACGAGAGACCTGCGGTTCTTGCTCCTCAACAACCTCAGAAGATCGGGATCGGGTACGCCAGACCTTAGCAGGGACCTCAACTTCGTCGTCAGAGCTATCTGACGTGGGGCCGCTGACGTCACTGTCTTCTACGGGAAGATATTCTGAGCCTGAATCTGACAGATACGTGACCTCCTCTTCACTATCTGTCATGCTCAGAATCTCGTAGGCCTCTTTACTAGTGTACCTTCGACTTGCCATTTTGGGCTCTAAATTTAGGGGTACACTAGTAAGATTCACAGGAAAAAAAGCACCTGACTGTCGTCAGCAAATATATCAAACGCTACAAAAAAACTGTTAGCGATCGCAGGGATCAGGCCTGTCTCTGCGAACGCTGCAGTTATGTGTGTTGTGTTTGGTAAGTGACAGTGATCGATCGATACTGCACTTGGGTGGGCTGGGCTGGGCTGGGCGGAGGGGCTAAACGCAGGTACTAGCAGGTATCTGGGCTGATCCCGCTAACACTGCGTTTTTGGGAACCCTAAACCGCTGGGGATGCTAGTATAGATCTGATCAGATACTATACCACTAAGGGGGGTGTATGCTTTGCGCGTGGGTGTTAGCGTTACTGGCACTAACCTAACACTGCCTGGGGCGACGCAGACCCTCTCTGGCGCTAAAACCTAATTGATCTCACCCGCCGGGCGATCAGGGGGGTTAAACCTTTATTGGGTTATATACGGCGGGTGCCCTGATGCTATAAAAAGCAAACTAATCAACCAGCGTCACCCGTAACCTTTATATGGTGATCACTGGTGAAAGGGTTAACTAGGGGCAATCAGGGGGTTAAAACCTTTATTAGGTTAAATATGGGGGTACCTGACACCAATAAAAACCTGCGGCGAACCTAAAAAAAAAATAACTGCCTATCTAAAACACCAGCGACACGAATACAGCGATCGGAAAAACAATCGCTTAGTGACGCTGAAGTTAGGGGGTGAAAGGGTTACCTGGGGGGTGATCAAGGGGTTAAACCTTTATTAGGGGGGGTTAGGGGGCTACCCTGGATCTAAAGGGGCCTAATCCTAACTGCCTTGCAACTTTTTACAATCACAGATGACACTAAATGCAGTGATCAGTAAAATAAATGATCACTGCAATTAGTGACACTGTGATTGGGGGCTTTGGGGTGACCTGGGGGGTGATCTGGGGGTGACTGGGGGGTGATTTGTGTGCCTATGTGTACCTACGTGTCAGTGGACTGTTGGAGCACTAACCTCTGTCTTCACTCCTCGGCGCCGGGAACGAAAAGACCGCGGCGAGGGAGATGACATCACTTCCTCCAGCCTGTGTTTACATCACATGGCGGAGGAAGCAATTTCATTGGCCGGGAGCGATCGCGAGGGGGGGGCGGAATCGAGCGGCCGCCCCCTCATGCCTGATCGCTCCCGAACACTTAACGGCCGCTCACTGCAGTGAAGGGGGGTCCGGATGGACCCCCCAACTGCACAAAGGCGATCACGTAGATCTACGTGATTCTGCCTGTCCGTGCCATTCTGCCGACGTAAATCGGCGGTGGGCGGTCGTTAAGTGGTTAAGCAATCACAAATGCTGTAGAAAGAATATAAGGTGACTGGGTAAATGAAATGATAACAGTGTAAGTGGTGATGGTTAAAAATAAAAGACACATGCCGCGTACACACGACCGTTTTTCATGAAGAGAAAAATGCCATTTTTTAATTTGGTCATTAAAAACGATTGTGTGTGGGCTCCAGAGCATTTTTCACGACGTGAAAAATGGGCATTAAAAATTTGGAACATGCTCTAATTTTTCTCGTCGTTTTTCACGTCGTCGTTTTTCTCGTCATGAAAAACGGCCGTGTGTAGGCTTTAACGCCATGAAAAAACGCGCATGCTCAGAAGCAAGTTATGAGATGGGAGCGCTCGTTCTGGTAAAACTAGCGTTCGTAATGGAGATAGCACATTTGTCACGCTTTAACGGACTGAAGAGCACGAGGCTGAAAAGTGCGAATCGTCTCTCACCAAACTTTACTAACCCAAGGATCAGCAACAGCAGCCCAAAGGGTGGCGCCATCCGAATGGAACTTCCCCTTTATAGTGCCGTCGTACATTTCGTACGTCACCGCGCTTTGCTCTAGCATTTTTTTTCATGATCGTGTGTAGGCAAGGCAGGCTTCAGAAGAATAACGTTGAGAAAAACATTGTTTTTTTCAATGACATTAAAAACGGTCGTGTGTACGTGGCAACAGGGTCCTAGAACGTAGAACAGAGCTGCCATTGCCATTCATAAAGGGACAAAAATCCCCATCCCGGCCGGCCCACACAAAGGTCCCGGCACAGCACTACCAGCGTCCGAACACCCAAAGACCTCAAAGTGCAAAAGGATATCCTAATATGAGGAAGTCAAATAAGGGAAGGATTTAGCACCAATGACTGCACAGAATGAACTGGCATTGGATATAAATTATGCAGTATCACAAATGTTAGGGCAGTATATTCTAATAAAAATTATTATTTATCAACCATTACAGATTGTATATACTATACAAACAATATGAGGTGACTAGGTAGATTAAATAGTGACCGTGTAAGTGGGATAGGACTCTGAATGATAGAGTATGAAATTTAGCATTAACTTAAGCAATCACAAATGCTGTAGAAATAAAATCATTTCATTTACCCAGTCACCTCATAACAGTGTAAGTGGGATAAAACACTGAATAACAAAGTATAAGATTTAACATCAAATTAAGCAAACAAAGGAGTAGTCTCAATGAGGCCCATATTTGTGCTTATCAATCTATAGGAATGGTTAGAAGCGGAATTTGGGGAATATAAGAAGCTTCCTACTTACCGGATATAGCACAGAGGACAGAGTAGCGGTGTGATGCAGCGTCTGTAATGTCAGTGGCGCCATTCGCAGGTTTAAAAGACGCCCGCGCATGCGCACTGACATACATCAACTAATGACGTTGGTTTTATGCGCCGTCATGTGGCGGTGCAAAAACAAGTAGCTGGGCATGCGCATCACCCGCTCGGCGGCCGATATTGTGACAGCTTGCCGAGCGGTATAGATGCATTGGCAATCAGGACAAATGGGGCGGGCAGCTATCCACAGAAACTGAGTACAGTGGGTGATGTCCATGAGAATGGCACCACTGACATTACAGATGCTGCTACCGCAGCATCACACCGCTACTCTGTCGTCTGTGCTATACCCGGTAAGTAGGAAGCTTCTTGTATTCCCCAAATTCCGCTTCTAACCATTCCTAAAGATTGATAAGCACAAATGTGGGCCTCATTGAGACTACTCCTTTGTTTGCTTAATTTGATGTTAAATCTTATACTTTGTTATTCAGTGTTTTATCCCACTTACACTGTTCTCATTTCATTTACCCAGTCACCTTATATTCTTTCTACAGCATTTGTGATTGCTTAAGTTAATGCTAAATTTCATACTCTATCATTCAGAGTCCTATCCCACTTACACTGTCACTATTTAATCTACCTAGTCACCTCATATTGTTTGCATAGTATATACAATCTGTAATGGTTGATAAATAATAATTTTCATTAGAATATACTGCCTAAACATTTGTGATACTGTATAATTTATTCTGTGCAGTCATTGGTTCTAAATCCTTCCCTTATTTGACTTCCTCATATTAGGATATCCTTTTGCACTTTAAGGTCTTTTGGTGTTCGGATGCTGGGAGTGCTGTGCCGGGACCTTTGTGTGGGCCGATCCGAGCCGGGATGGGGATTTTTGTCCCTTTTATGAATGGCAATGGCATCTCTATTCTATCTTTTAGGACCCTGTGTCCTTTATTTTTAACTATCATGAAATATTCTGATATACAAAACTACAAATCCAGTGCTTGGTATGTATAGTGGATGTGTTTGTGACTTCAATAATGTTGACCTTTGGAACTGTTTCTGAGTTTTTTTCTCTTTGCTTCATTTTAGAACATATTTGTACTTTCTCCTACCAAGTGCCTCTGAAGAAAGGATTGGTTATTCTGAAACATGTTAGGCTAAATGATTAAAACTTTTCTCACTGGAAATTTGTACAAATGTTTCAATTATGACTGTATTATTCTATATATACTGTGCAAATTATTAATATGCTTGACATACTTTGATATTTGCATACAGTAAAATTCTTCTTTTAAAAAATAAGAATTTTTCTAATAAATAATATTTTTATAAATTCCTGCTTTTTTTGTTTGCCCTTAAAATCCCATTGTACCGGAGGGTACTTATGCCCTGTTAGGGCTTATTCCTCTTAACACTAAATATATTCCTCCACCCATACTGCTCACTGATTGGTCCAGAGTAGGGCGGGGACTTGGTGATATCAGTCTGTAATCCCCTGGTCACTTTCCTGAGCTGTGTTCCCCATCCTGTATTCCTGTATTTCTCTTGGATAATCTTCCTTCTCTGTGCTGTAGACACAATTTATGTATCTAGACTGGATTTATGGAGATTCTGGGGTTCAGCTGGCAGCAAAATGTGGATTTTTGCCATAGGCATTACTAGACCTAGGCACCTGGGGTATGTGATTCGGGTCTTCTAATAAGATCTCTGACAGAACAATTCTCCCGGGGTTACTTGCTCTGATATCTGCTGGCTGTGCCGGGTGGAGGGATATGTCTGTATAGTCTCAGACCCAAGTCACTGAGTGCAGTCTCAGGAGATGGGAGGCAGCGGTGTAGGACCTCTGCAGCTTGTCTCATGTAAACATTTAATCCACCACTGATTACTGAATACCAATATTATGTGACCCTTACACTATACAAGTAATATTGTACATTACATACTCCTGACCCCTGCACTATATACTCTGTTGTACATTACTGTGACAGGAGTCATATAGTCCTATCTGTTGTATCTTATACAATATGTTTTACATTACATAGTCCTGACTTCTGTTCTCTACCCACTGCTATATATAAACATAGCTGGACATTTTATATCTGGTGATTTGATTGGAGCACAGAATTTTACATGTTGATAATAATGGGATAATATCCTCAGACTTTGCAACCTTAAACAGAAAGTGGTGATGAGGGAGGAGTCAATAACCCAATGATGGAGGTCTTCAGGATCAGTCCAGTCTTTATCTTGGTTGTTTTCCCCCCATCCTCACTCTCTGACCTCTGGTGGGGCTCAGCCCTGCTGTTATTCATGACTAAATCATGGGCTAAATAAGGGAAGTGCAGGACTTCTTGTGTTGGGAAGATGGCAATAAGTGATAGAGGGGGTGAGGACACTCGTCCTATAATCCCCTCATCACTAGGGATGAGCCGAACACCCCCCGGTTCGGTTCGCACCAGAACATGCGAACAGGCAAAAAATTTGTGCAAACACCGTTAAAGTCTATGAGACACGAACATGAAAAATCAAAAGTGCTCATTTTAAAGGTTAATATGCACGTTATTGTCATAAAAAGTGTTTGGGGACCCGGGTCCTGCCTCAGGGGACATGTATCAATGCAAAAAAAAGTTAAAAAAATTTTCATTTTTTCGGGAGCAGTGATTTTAATAATGCTTAAAGTGAAATATTCCTTTAACCCATTTCCCGCCCAAGGAGGTCATATGATGTGATTGAGTGTCAGTGGGGATATCTGAATGATGCCTGCAGCTACAGGCATCATTCAGATATCACTATTTTCAGCCGGCGATTCTGTGCACCATAAGAACGATCATATCGGCAGTTCCGCCGATTGATCGTTCTTATAGTTGATGGGAGGGGATGTCCCCCCACTCCCGCCGCCATCCGGTGCTTCTTCAGGCTCTCCCGTGCCATCGGGGACCCAGAGAAACGAGCGTCCGGCGCCAGATGCAAAGCATAGAGATGACTGGTGACCAGATGGTCACCAGTCATCTCTATGGCCGTTGGAGGCCTGGGTAAAACGTTATGACCTCACGCCCGGGTACCCGGAAGTAAACAAAGCCGCAATCGTGGCTGTCGGCATGAGATTGGTGACTTTTTTTTTTACGATCTCATGCTTTCCAGCCTGGAGGAGAGATGCGGGGTCTTATTGACCTCGCATCTCTCCATAAAGAGGACCTGTCGCACACATTCCTATTACAAGGGATGTTTACATTCCTTGTAATAGGAATAAAATTGTAAAAAAAGTGCAAAAATAAAAAAAATTAAGTTAAATAAAAAAATAAAAATCCCCAAAAATTATTTAAAACGCCACTGTCCCCGGTAGCTCGCACTCAGAAGCAAACACAAACGCAAGTCCCGCCCACATATGTAAAAGCCGTTCAAACCACATATGTGAGGTATCGTCTTGTGCGTTAGAGCGTGAGCAGCAATTCTATCACTATAACTCCTCTGTAACTCTAAATTGGTAACCTGTAAAAAAAAAATTAAGCATCACCTATGGAGATTTTTAAGTACTGAAGTTTGGCGCTATTCCATGAGTGCGCGCAATTTTAAAGTGTGACATGTTAGGTATCTATTTACTCGGTGTAACATAATCTTTCACATTATGCAAAATAATTGGGCTAACTTTACTGTTTTGTTATTTTTTAAAGGAGCACTAAAGCTTTTTTTTTTTTTGCTTAAAAATAACAAACATGTTATACTTACCTCCACTGTGCAGCTCGTTTTGCACACAGTGGCCCCGATCCTGGTCTTCTGGGGTCCCTCGGCGGCTGTCTTGGCTCCTCCCCGCAAGGACTCCACACCTTAATGCGAGTGAGCTCGCATGGTGTGGAGTGATTGCGGGCGCGCTCCCGTGATACAGCGGCGGCCATAGCCGCCGACTGTATCACTCGGCCCCGCCCCCCGGCGTGCCGCGTCATTGGATGTGATTGACAGCAGCGCCAGCCAATGGCTGCGCTGCTTTCAATCTATCCAGTGTAGCCAATCGGCGGCCAGGCAGAAAAAGGAAGAGGATGACGGGGACGAGCATGGGACTTTCGAGGGGCCAGGTAAGAAAAACGGGGGCTCGGGGGGGGGCGGTATTGTCGAATGTTTTTTCACCTTAATGCATAGGATGCATTAAGGTGAAAAAACATGTAACTTTACTACTCCTTTAATTCATGAAAACGTTTTTTTTCCCCCCAAAAAAGACGTTTGAAGAATTATTGCGCAAATACTGTGCGAGATAAAAAGTTGCAATGACCGCCGTTTTATTTCCTAGGGTGTCTGCTAAAAAAGCATATATAGTGTTTGGGGGTCATGAGAAATTTTCTAGCAAAAAAATTTATGATTTTTGCATGTAGGAGAGGCGTGCCAGAATAGGCCCGGTATGGAAGTGGTTAAATTTTGTGCCTGTGGTGTGTCTAAGTTATGCATGTAAAGTAGCGCATGTTTCCGTGTTTAGAATAGTCCCTGCACAAAATGTAATTTCTGAAGGAAAAAAAGTCATTTAAAACTACTCGTGGCTATTCATCAATTGTCGGTCCCAGCAATACAGAGAAAAGTCATTGAAAAAAATGACAGGCCCCCCCCCACCCCCAGTCCGATACCAGGCCCTTTGGGTCTGGTAGGAATATTAAGCCATTTTTTCCAATGACTTTTATCTGTATTGCCGGGACCCGACAATTCATTAATAGCGCGAGTAGTTTTAAATTACACTTTTTCTTTTAAAAATGACATTTTGTGCAGGGAAACCAAAATTAAAGAAAAAAAATGTGTGGGGGTCCCCCCAAATTCCATATCAGGCCCTTCAGGTCTGGTATGGATTTTAAGGGGAACCCCGCGTAATAAAAAAAAAATGGCATGGGGTTCCCCCAAAAAATCCATACCAGACCCTTATCCGAGCACGCAACCTGGCAGGCCGCAGGAAAAGGATGTACATCGCTGGAATACATTTTTTTTTTTTTTTTTTTACCTTTTTTGACACTTTTTTTTTGTGAAATGGTAGAGGTACAATGTACCCCGTTACCAATTCACATAGGGGGGGCCCGGAATCTGGGGGTCTCCTTTGTTAAAGGGGGCTTCCAAATTACGATAAGCCCCTGCCCGCAGACCCCCACAACCATCGGGCAAGGGTTGTGGGGATGAGGCCCTTGTCCCCATCAACATGGGGACATCCTCCCCATGTTGAGGGCATGTGGCCTGATACGGTTCAGGAGGGGGGAGGCCGCTCTCTCGTCCCCCCCTCTTTTCCTGCGGCCTGCCAGGTTGCGTGCTCGGATAAGGGTCTGGTATGGATTTTTGGGGGAACCCCACACCATTTTTTTTTTTTTTACATTTTGGCACGGAGTTCCCCTTAAAATCCATACCAGACCTGAAGGGTCTGGTATGGATTTTTTTGGGGGAACCCCACTCCATTTTTTTTTAAATACGCGGGGTTCCCCTTAATATCCATACTAAACCTTTTTTTTTTTTTTAATTTTGGTTCCCTGCACAAAATGTCATTTTTGAAGGAAAAAAAAGTCATTTAAAACTACTCGCGCTATTAATGAATTGTTGGGTCCTGGCAATACAGATAAAATTCATTGAAAAAAATGGCAGGGGTTCCCCTTAATATTCATACCAGATCCAAAGGGTCCGGTAATGGACTGGGGGGGCCTGTCATTTTTTTCAATGACTTTTCTCTGTATTGATGACTAGCCACGAGTAGTTTTAAATGACTTTACTCTTTCGTTCATGGACCGACACAGCTTCTCTATTGACAAAGTGGGTATTATCCGTTAATTAGGAGTGACTAGGCAGAAAAACTTGTAAAAAGTGTTGCATCACACCTTCTCAGTCTGCATCTCGCAGATCAGTTTTTTTCTGTCTAGCAAGGAGTAGGACATGGCTCCCTTCGGGCCCATTGGTCCGGGGGAAAAAAGATATATTTTTTTGCTACATTTGTTGTTTCCTGCGATCTTCGATCAACTGCCGACTGGGTGACAGGCTGGATCCTCGATCCTTGTAGTCTCCTCAGTTTCAGCCATCGAGCGTGTGCCGACCCTAGCTACGTGCTGGGTTTTCCACGACATGCCCGTCGCTCCACGGGTGGCCGGTGAGCCTACGCTCCAGGGCCTGCATCGGACCGCTCAGCTTCGGCTGACCTTATGGTCGAGTCGCAGCAGCCTGGCCGGTGAGCTTACGCTCCCAAGGCTTGCATCGGACCGCTCAGCTTCGGCTGACCTTACGACCGAGTCGCAGCAGCCTGTCCGGTGAGCGTCACGCTCCAGGGCATACATATGATCGTCCCTTTTGGGTCCAATCACAGCATGCCTGGCCAACAGTCACCTTCCGTGCGCGGACGATGATCTGTTTGGAATGTCTTCCAGCATAATACATGCAGGATAGGTAAGTAAAACTCCCCTGCCTCGGCTGGGTGATTTAGCTGGACATTCCTGGAGAGATCAAGTAAGTGGTTGTGGCCCCTTTCTTCCCTCTCTCCCTGCCTTTCCCTCCTCCCTGGGCTTCTAGCTAAAGGTTGCTGGGTGCTGGGGGTCACCTAAGGGGTTCCACTGGAGCGGGGCTGGCTGTAACTAACATATTAAAGAAATGTCATTTCTGCTTACCTGTATGTGCTTCCTCCTCCATGCTGTCGGCGGCCATTTTGGGGTGGTCCATGCCGAGTTCGGCCTCTTGTGACTGCCCGGTGGCCATCTTCCTGTGGTTCGGCCACACCCACTGTCCCCTATCAGCTGATCGGCGGCCATGTTTGTCCACCCTGTATGTATATATTGCCTTTCGGCGGCCATCTTTTTGTGGGCTACAGCTGCTTGACCTCTATCTTCGGCTCGGCGGCCATTTTCTTAGAGCCCACATCTTCCATACAAACATTTTTGGCAACCATTTTGCGAGAGCCCCCAGCCTCTTGGGTGCATTACACTGGCGCGAAAATTCACACAGGAAGTGCTGATAAAAGAAGCAGACTGACACAGCAGCAGTGGGACAGCATCACGGGCGCAGCACACGGCAGCATAGCAGTACCGGTCCAGGGTGGTCAGTC
Source organism: Rana muscosa (assembly GCA_029206835.1). NCBI lineage: Eukaryota > Metazoa > Chordata > Amphibia > Anura > Ranidae > Rana > Rana muscosa. Next base: position 24,001,824 of record JARGYO010000094.1, on the reverse strand, counting down.
CTCTGGGTAACCCAGCATCTCTGCAGCGCAGGAGGGTGGCCTATTGATATATCTTGCCTGTAGCCCTGTGGGTGTCAGCGTGTGGTCAGCATGGCATCTGAGCCAGATGTCTTCTCCCCTGAAACACCAGATTTAGCAACTGGTGCCCCTGAGGTGTCTATGAACGCTATGACGGCAATCCTAGAGGCGTTTGCTGCCAGGGTGGAAGCAGCACACGGGAATACAGGGGGTAGTAAACGCCCGTCCCCTGCAAGCTTCTGGGGATAATTCTGATGCAGAACCAGGTCCAGCTACGGCTCAGGGCCCAGATTCTGACGCATCAGAGACTGCAGACCGTGACCGGACAGTGAGGATGACTCCAAGTCCAGGTCAGTACGCGAGACGGCATTGGTATCTGACCTTATTACTGCAGTGCGGGATATGCTAAAGTTGGAAAATACTGCAGAAGCAGCAGAGACTCCGGTCCACTTGGGTTTCATAGACCTGCCCGCACTGCTAAGGTGTTCCCTTGTGTGTCTTTTGATAAACTCTTATACAAGGAATGGGAGAACCCACTGAGGGTCTTTACAGACCCAAAGAGGTTTGAGATACGGTACCCCTTTGAGGAGAGTTTTCTGAAGAAATGGACTTCTCCCCCTATAGTGGACCCTCCAGTGTCCAGACTTAATAGAGCCACCACAATTCCTGTAGAAGGGGCTCCTGTTTTCAAGGACCCTGTGGATAAGAAGGCTGAAGCACTCGCTTGCTACCTATACTCAGTGGTAGGCTCGGCAGTACGCCCGGCATTTGGCGGGGGCCCTAGTGTCTCACACACTTACTGAATGGGCAAGATTGCTACTCCAGGGGTTAAGGAGCGAGATGCTCCTCCTGATGAGATAACATTGGCCGACCAGTTGGTCCAGGGCCTTAGGTTTGTCTGCGAGTCAGACATGGATACTATTCCCCTGCTGTCTAAAGCTTTGGTTTATGCAGTAGCAATACACCGCCTGATCTGGCTAAAAGGCTGGTCTGCGGACCAGACTTCCAAGAAAGCTCTGTTGGATCTGCCTTATAAGGGCGACAGACTTTTTGGGGCTTCTCTGGATGACATCATCAAGGATGCCACAGGAGGTAAAAGCACTTTGCTTCCCCAAATTAGCAATGGTAAGGGGCCACGCTAAGGGCAAGGGCCCTCCTTTACTGCACGCAAGCGTTTTTTTCGTCCCCCTAGAGCGACAGGGAAAAGACCCCAGGCCGATAAAACGCCTGCCCAAGGACAAAGGCGTCCTTGGTCCTGCATACCCAACAAGCCTGCGGACAAATCTGCGTCCGCATGAAGGTCCGCCTCCACCCAGCTCTCGGGTGGGGGGACGTCTTCGCAAATTCGCGACTCAGTGGACAGCTCTAGTCTCCGACAGGTGGGTTTGCGAAGTAATCTCCTCAGGCTACAAGATAGAGTTTCTCTCTTGTCCACCGGACAGATTCATTACCTCCAATTTCCAGCTACTACCGACCCATCGGGAGGCCCTGTATGGGGCGGTCCAGAGTCTACTGGAACGCCAGGTAGTTATTCCAGTTCCAGAACAGGAACGGGGTCAGGGTTTTTACTCAAATCTGTTCATTGTGCCGAAGAAGGAGGGGGTTCGTCCAATCTTGGATCTCCGAGCCCTCAATTGCTTTGTGAAGGTACAAAGATTTCGGATGGAGTCGGTTTGATCTGTAGTCACGGCTCTCTATCTGGGGGACTTTCTGGCCTCCTTGGACATCAAGGACGCATACCTGCATGTCCCCATATACTCCAGACACCAGAAGTCTCTGTGATTTGCTGTCAGGAAGAACCACTACCAGTTTGTGGCCCTCCCATTTGGCCTTGCCTCAGCACCCAGGACGTTCACCAAGGTGTTCGCTCCGATTCTGGCACTTCTAAGACAGCGGGGTATCGCTAGCATGGGCTACTTGGACGACCTTCTACTGAAGGCGCCTTCAAACTCAGAATTTAGAGGTAAGCGTGTCCATTACCTGTCAGACTCTTCGAGACTGTGGTTGGATACCAAACACGCAAAGGTCAGTATGGTGCCCACTCAACGCCTAGTGTACCTGGGGTTGATTCTGGATTCCTCAGAGGCAAAGGTATTCCTCCCTGTGGAGAAGTTGCAGACCCTTCGGGGCTGCAGTACGGCAGATGACTTCCAGGAATTGGTCGTCACTCCGTTTTGGCATGCGAGTGTTGGGCCTCATGGTAGCCTCCTTCGAGGCGGTCCCATATGCTCAATACCACACTCGAGTGTTACAGAAGGAAGTTCTGTCCAGATGGAACAGATGCCCTTCATCTCTCGATTATCAAATACGAGTGAGCCACCTAGTCAGGAGATCCCTGGTATGGTGGCTGACAGCACCGGCTCTAATGGCCGGGAAGTCATTTCTTCCGGTTTACTGGATAGTGATCACGACGGACGCCAGCCTTACAGGTTGGGGGGGGGAGTCTGGGGTGTTCAGTCGACCCCAGAGGAAGCCCTCCTGCCGATCAATGTCCTGGAAATCCGGGCGATCTGGCTGTGCCTCTTCAAATGGTCTCAGAGGCTGCAAGGGCATCCAGTCAGGATCCAGTCAGACAACGCCACAGCAGTGGCATATGTCAATCATCAAGCAGGAACAAGAAACTCAGCTGCAGCGTCGGAGGTCGCTTGCATCCTGAAGTGGGCAGAGAGGAGCGTACCGGCACTGTCGGCCGGGTACATTCCGGGTGTAGAAAACTGGCAGGCGGACTACCTGAGCCGCCAGATGCTGGACCAGGGAGAATGGTCCTTACACCCGGAGGTGTTCCAACTCCTCTGCCAAAGATGGGGCACACCAGACGTAGATCTTCTGGATTCCCGACTCAATCGGAAGGTATTGAGGTTTGTGGCCCGGTCAAGAGACCCATGGGCAGACGCAACGGACGCGTTTGTGGGGTCAGTATCGGCTAATCTATGCCTTCCCTCCCTTAAGGCTTCTTCCTCTTCTGCTCCGCAGAGTGGAGGCAGAGGGAATTCCAATGATTCTAATTGCTCCATATTGGCCTCAGCGTCCTTGGTACGCCGATCTAGTACGTCTGGTAGCAGACGTCCCCTGGTGCCTACCACTACGGAAGGACCTGCTATCGCAAGGTCCCATACTCCATCCTGCTTTACAGTCATTGGCTTTAACGGCATGGCTATTGAGAACCAGGTACTGAGAGACCGGGGCCTGCCAGATTCAGTAATCTCTACTATGAGAAGTGCTCGAAAACTGCCCTCTAGGAAGGTTTATCACCGCACTTGGAAGGCCTACATCTCCATGTGTGAGGAAATGAGATGGCATCCGCGTACCTATTTGGTTTCAGGAATCCTGCTGTTTTTACAGTATGGGGTTGACCAAAGGGCTTGCCCTAAGTACGATTAAGGGACAGATATCTGCCCTGGCTGTCTTTTTTCAGCGACCCCTGGCGGCTCACTCTCTCATGAGTACATTTGTGCAGGGGGTTCGACATGTGGCCCCTCCGGTCCGTCCCCCGTTACCTCCGTGGGACTTGTTTTTTTTATATATTTTATTTTTTAAAGAAAAAATTCCATTATACATAGGACAGTCATTTCGTTACCTCCGTGGGACTTGAACCTGGTCCTCTCGGTGCTTCAGAAGGCACCGTTTGAGAATATTAGAGATATTCCCCTGTTGACACTTTCTCAGAAAGTGGTCTTTTTGGTGGCTGTTAGGTCAGTTAGACGAGTCTCTGAGCTGGCAGCCTTGTCCTGCAAGGCTCCCTATTTGGTTTTCCACAAGGATAAGGTGGTGCTGCGGCCGCAGCCTTCCTTTCTTCCGAATGTCGTTTCGGCTTTTTGTAATGGCATCCCAAATACGAAAGGGGGTAACGCCGTTTAAATATCTTCCCTCTCCTGGACACACATTCGCTGTCGATCCTCCACAGCCAGGCGACCCTCCCCCTAGGAATTAATCCTTCTGAAAGAACGAGACAACACGCTCTGTATCTTTCTAGGGTAGAATGACTTTATTTTCAAAACACATGGTAACGCATTTCTCTTCAAAACCCTTCCCTCCCATCCTTGGGGGAACAGGGCGGGTTAAACTGTCCAATGACAATGGTGATACAGGTCAGGTGTGTTCAAACTTCTCCTTCAGTAAACAGTCTTAGCAGGAGGGGTGATTCCCCCCCCCCCACAGAAGACACTTCAACATCCCATAATATGCAGCCAGACGGTCGACCAGCTCCAATCCACATCAGCACAGTAGCAGACTTAATTCACAATAGACAATAGAATGCAATCACACCTCATCACAGCAAGGATCACACAACCCCCAACCACAGTACACACCCAATCTAGATACAATGTATAAACAACATTGAATGTGGCTATCATAGGTCATAGTGGGGTTTTTCCATTCACCCTGTGCCCAGAGTGAACCCCTGTCACACAATCACAGATTATAGTGGGGGTTTTCATTCACCCTGTGCCCCTAAGGGAGACACAGGGTGGTTGACACATAAGAGGCATTGGGGAAGCTGAAGCAAGGGTATCCCATACTGTCCAAGAGATTCTGGGTTCCCCAGGCACTCCCGTTACATCTCTACCCTTTCGGCAGGGGACGAACACAGGAGGGGACCCCAGACGGGTTGACTCCGAAGTTAGTCCATAGTTCCATTCTTCTAATGCCTGTATCCACACCGTACCCCAAATAAATTGCTCCAAACAGAGCATCACTTACCCAGCCAACCTCTGCCTCTCTCAGAGAACATACCCGCCGCTGGGGAGAAGACAGGGTGACTGGGCTCAGTCTTTCATGCCGCTGGGGATCCGGGCCGACTGCCCAGCATCCCCGAGGTACACAAGTGGAGACCGAAGTCCCATCCACTTGTGGTAGGTGAAAATCCCCCAGTGCTTGCAAAGCAAGGCTGACATCCTCCTGTCCCAGTGTCACACCATTTTCTGGGGTTGTGTCAGTGAGGACCGAAGTCCAATCCAGTACTACAGGAACTCCCTCTTCTGTTAGTTGAGAGAAGAGGCCCGCGGCACTCTGCTCTGTTGCCAGCTCTTCCGCTGGGTTGCTGTGAGTGGAGACTGTAGTCCCATCCACCGATATCCGCTCAAGTGGCAGTTGTGTGCAGCGGCCAGTAGCATTCTGCCCTGCTGCCAGTGATTCAGCTGGGGGTAAAAGCTTTACCACCTCAGCTTGTTGCTGGAGAGATGGGCCAACTGCCCCGGCTCCCTGAAACTCCACAGTTGTTTCCGGTGCTGGGCAGAGGTTGCTAGCACTCTGCCCTGTTGCCAGCACTTCTGCTGGGGACTCCACCCCACCTGCTCTGGCTAACTGTTGTGGAGGGAAAAGGGCTGCTTCTCCCCCCTGCATTTCTGAAATCCCCTGGGAAAGAGGAACCATCACCTTCTCATCTCGGGCCTCCAAAACTGCCACGGGTGTAGAGCAGGGGTCTGCAGTACTCTGTCCTGCTGCCAGTACTTGGGCAGGCGCTGCATAATCCATAACATCCTCTGAACAGTCCCTTAAGTCCATACCTTCTGTAATCTGTAGCTGGGAAGATGAGCCAACTGCCCTAGCTCCCTGGAACTCCATATCATCCACTTCAGCTTTAGGGATGGCAATCTTCAGATTTTCCACTGCCGATTCTTCAGCCAGGCTAGCTCCCTGGAACTCCATATCATCCACTTCGGCTTTAGGGGTGGCAATCTTCAGATTTTCCACTGCCGATTCTTCAGCCAGGCTAGCTCCCTGGAACTCCATATCATCCACTTCGGCTTTAGGGATGGCAATCTTCAGATTTTCCACTGCCGATTCTTCAGCCAGGCTAGCTCCCTGGAACTCCATATAATCTACTTCGGCTTTAGGGATGGCAATCTTCAGATTTTCCACTGTCGATTCTTCAGCCAGGATTTCATAGTTGTCAGCTGGTATTTCCTGATAGTCCCAGGCAAAGGGAGCCCCACCCTGCTGCTGAGCAGAGTCTAGCAGCTGTTTGTAGGCAATCTCCAGCTCCCATTCCTGAACGGCCAGAAACTCCAAATCTTCCTGTGCCCAGTGCTCTTCCGAGACATTCAGTCTTTGCTCTCTGTGCTCCATTAATTCCTCCAAACGCCACTCCTGATCACTCCCAAAGTCATGGTCCTCGGACAGCCTCCAATACAACAATCCCAGGCCATTATAGTCAAAGCCTTCCGTGGGGCTGTCATCCGTTGACCACTGGCACTCTTGGGCTACATACCACCGGAGGGCTCTGTAGCTCTCGTCCAACCGCATCTCTGCCCGGATCAGCGTGCTTAACTCGGCTGTCCACTCCTGCTTCGGTTGTTCCCCCAATAACAGCATTCGTACTTCATACTGCGACCAGTACCTTACATGGATGGAGGGGAGAACTTTTCCCTGGTGTTGCTGCTCGAGAGCTAGCACTTTCTTCCAGCGTTCACAGCGGATTGAATCAGACCATCCCAGCAGGACCTCCTCTGATACTGGTCCTCTATGCTGTATCTGCATCTCTCGCAACCTCCTTCTGATTACCTTTTCCATGTCGGCTGGTATCTGTATCTCGCCTCTCCTTTCAGTTGGTGCTGCTTTTTTAGGTGTTGTCTCCGATTGCCGTATTTCCGCCATTCTCTGCTCATGTTGCCACTCGATTTTTCTAATGGCTTCTTGTATGGCGGTCTCTGATAGGCTAGCACCGTACAATGCCAAGCGCTGTCGAACTCGTTGCTGAAACAAGTCTTCAACTGACCGGGGTCCTGCATCACCCTCCTTCGGCTGCATAGCTGGTCATTCACTGTGGTGGTTTGGAGTGTCCAAGGAACTAGAGGGAAAATCCCACTGCTGCCAACCAATGTAACGGCACCCTAAATACGAAAGGGGGTAACGCCGTTTAAATATCTTCCCTCTCCTGGACACACATTCGCTGTCGATCCTCTACAGCCAGGCGACCCTCCCCTAGGAATTAATCCTTCTGAAAGAACGAGACAACACGCTCTGTATCTTTCTAGGGTAGAATGACTTTATTTTCAAAACACATGGTAACACATTTCTCCTCAAAACCCTTCCCTCCCATCCTTGGGGGAACAGGGCGGGTTAAACTGTCCAATGACAATGGTGATACAGGTCAGGTGTGTTCAAACTTCTCCTTCAGTAAACAGTCTTAGCAGGAGGGGTGATTCCCCCCCCCCCCTCCTCACAGAAGACACTTCAACATCCCATAATATGCAGCCAGACGGTTGACCAGCTCCAATCCACATCAGCACAGTAGCAGACTTAATTCACAATAGACAATAGAATGCAATCACACCTCATCACAGCAAGGATCACACAACCCCCAACCACAGTACACACCCAATCTAGATACAATGTATAAACAGCATTTAATGTGGCTATCATAGGTCATAGTGGGGTTTTTCCATTCACCCTGTGCCCAGAGTGACCCCCTGTCACACAATCACAGATTATAGTGGGGGTTTTCATTCACCCTGTGCCCCTAAGGGAGACACAGGGTGGTTGACACATAAGAGGCATTGGGGAAGCTGAAGCAAGGGTATCCCATACTGTCCAAGAGATTCTGTGTTCCCCGGGCGCTCCCGTTACACTTTTCATCTCAACGAAGTCATTGTACTTTCATCCTTGTGTCCTCATCCGTCGAATCCTAAGGAGTCGGCGTTGCATTTCTTGGACGTTGTCCGAGCTTTGAGAGTATACTTATCTGCTACTTCCCTGTTCCGGAAGTCAGACTCACTGTTTGTTTTGGTGGCTGGTCCCAAGAAGGGCCAAGCAGTCTCGTCGGCCACCATCTCTAGGTGGATCCGACAGATAGTAATCCAGGCTTACGCCTTAAAGGGTCAAGCGCCCCCCTTTCCTGACACGGCACATTCGACCAGGGCAATAGGTGCCTCTTGGGCTTTCCAACATCAAGCGTCTGTTTCCCAATTATGTAAAGCGGCGACTTGGTCGTCCGCTCACACTTTCACAAAATTCTACAAAGTTGATGTAGGTGCATCTTCGGATGCCTCTTTCGGCCGCAAGGTTTTGCAAGTGGCTGTTTAGAGTTGCAGCTCCAATGTCGGAGAGCGACTCCAGGTTGGAGGTGTCATACATTTCGGCAGGCAGGTAACCCCTTGTAGACTCGGAGTCACCCCCCTCAGCGGGCTCCACCAACTGCGGACTCCCGACACCTCCAACCACACCGACAGTCCCAACCCCTGGCTCACCTGGGCCTGTAGTAGTATGGTGATGTCCAGGGCTCTTCCCTCCGGATCCATCCAGGCCAGGCAAGCAGCGGGGCTAAGCTTCTCCACGGCCCCAGGAAGCTTTGACCAGGCCGACCTTCCGTTTCGACGGTGGGAGCAAGGGCCCTGTGGTGACCGAAGCAGCATCCTCGGATTTCTCTTCTTTGATGGAGACCTCCTCCAGGGTCCCGGCAGTGCGCGTGGGAACGGCTGTCCAAGCAGTGATTCCTCCTCCTTGAGTAGTGGCGCCTGTGCGGTCGAGGTAGATAGCTCTTGGCTTTTCAAAGGACGGTTCCACCTCGAATGAAAACTCTCCGCAGGTTTTGCAGCGCCCGAATGGTTTCATCTGCACCACTAGTCCCGAACAGCCAGGACAAATTATACCCAGGGCCTCAACGTCTCTGCAGGAATACAGGGCGAATCTTCCCCGGGGCTTGAGCCGGATCCCCGTATCTGTAACTGGAGCATTTTCAAACATGGTCACGGCTTGTTGCTCCATCGCGCACTGCGTAGTTCGCGCCACAGTCCCCTTGTGATCCTCCTCACATGGCTGGACTCCTCCCCTTTGACGCTTCAGCTCATGGGCTTTCTCCGAGTCACGCCCACGAACTGTGCAAGGAGGTTGTGCCTCATGGCGATTTGGCCAATATGGCCGACCTACTCGGAACTCCACTGGGCAGACACGCTCAAACCCTTGTTAGCTTCGGCTCCATAACACAATCCGGGCACCGAGACCCCACGTGTAGCGGCCTCACCCCCCGTCCCCCTTGTAAATAAAACAGCTGGCTTGTCTAGGGGTATGCGGGAGGAGGATGAGGTTCACTACGGCCCATGTCCTCTAGTGTGTAGAGGTGAAAGCCAACATTTATGTTACCTTCAGATCTGTGTTCTAGACGGAGCCTCTGGCCCTCCTGCAGAGGGGAAGTTTGACTGTCAGTAATGGAGCCCCACACCATAAAAAAGTCCAACACTCCTTTATTCTTCTTTCACATGAACAGCATCAGTTGAACTTTTAAAACGAACAAACAGGGTGTGGATACAAGTAGGCCCAGGCACAGTGAACACTCCTATTCCTTTTTCTTGCGAATAGGCTTGGCGCACGGTCTCTGCCACCGACCGTGAGATTGGTCGCTGCCACCGACCGGGTGAACTGTTGAGGCCCCTGCCACAGGCCTAATAGCAGGTCTCTGCCACCGACCTGAGTTGACTAGATGAACCGCTGCCACCGGTCATAGAACATGAATCACCTTCCCTGATGAATTGGCCCTTGTTCGGGAAGGATATCCATCCGGACGGTCTCCAGAGGTTCACCCGGCACTGGCAATATGCTGCACCAGATCTTCGGTTGAATCCCTCCTCTGGTCCCTTACGCCTCTGGATTCAGGTGCCCAACACCTGAGGCACCCTAGGACAATCCTTCCCTTGCGGGACCCAGTGGAAGGTACTGGGCCCCAGGTCTCTGGTTGAGTACCTCACCCGAGACTGAAGGTGTCTGGGATGGAACACGAACTCCACGTGTACAGGCCAAGGGCGCCTGGACACCGATCATGGACAGCAGCCCTCAGGCTGAAGGTGCCTGGGACTTGGAGCTCGTGGTGAAGATGTCCGCCCCCTTTATACCCTCTCCCAGCAAGCACAGCCCCGCAGTACAGCTGCTGCGAGAGGTCACAAAGGGTACGGCACTGCAGTAGTGGTTCAACCCTGGCTCAAAGTGACAGCGCCACCTACTGAGCCACAGGGAACTTAACACCACTGATGTCCTCACACGAATAAAACATAGCCCTGCTCTACCAATAGTGCATCTGGGTCATACCACCACCCAGATGCTGCCACCAAATAGTACATACCCGCTACATACATATTACCTCCTCTGCCGTCAGTTCCTACATTGTATTCTCGCTACGTCTTATCAAATTGGAACTTAAGCCCCATAACACACTATAAGATTTTCTGCAGATTTTTATCTTCAGATTTACCAAAACCATATAATATAAGGTCAAACCTTAAGAGTTTAAATTTGTATGCAATCAGGCAGGCCCTTGCACTACATGGTTTTGGTAAATCTGAAGACAAAAATCTGCAGAAAATCTAATAGTGTGTATAGAGTCTTATGCTGGCCATACACTATACGAAAAATCGTCCAAACGAACTTTCGAAAAACGAAAGTTCATTCGTGAGCGCAAACGACAGTGCCATCATGTAATGACCGATAAATCGTTCAGTGGACATAAATAAAATAAAAAATATTTTTTTTTTTACATATACCTAGTGCAGAAAGTTCGGACGGGAAACACATTAACCTTCCGATTTATCGTTCGTTCGGCAGAAAATCTCCAAACTCGTCCTTCGTTTTTTCGGCTCAAAAACGTCCCAAAGATTATCGATTTCGTGCCCATTAACTGTCCGAAAAACGAAAGAGCTGTCTGAACTACCGATTTTCGCCCGATTTTTCGTATAGTGTATGGCCAGCATTACTTTCTATATCTGACATCACTTCCTGTCTGTATTCCATAGAGACCTCCTGACTGGGAAGTGAGATCACCATCTTGTGGAGCTCAGAGGAACTGTAGCTCAAGAAACGTCTCGTAGTTTGAACACGGCCTTGTGTTGTGTGTTTGCATAGCTCCCAACTGTCCCTGATTTTGAGGGACTGTCCCTGATTTGGAACAAAGTCCTAAATTGCTGCATTTGTAAATTTCAAAAGGCAATATAAAGGAATTGTAGTGGTAAAAAAAAGCACTTGTAGATTTAGGCAATCTTTTTTTTGTTGTTGCTGCACAATTCTCCTCTAAGGGAGCGTGGCTGGGGGTCCTATGCCTACATACTTTTTTTAATAGGTGTCCCTCATTCCCATCTCATAAAGTTGGGAGGTATGTGTGTAGCGCCCCTTTACTTTTCAGGGGTGCTATGTACTTAAATTTAGGGATTGGTCTGAGCCAGTAGCCAGGCTCAGACCACTTTGATGTTAGTATTCGCTTCTGCCTATGTGATGTAACCTGATGTACAGTTCCCTGTGGCCTGTAGGTGGCACTGCCATATCAGGTCAGGGTTGAACCGTGGGTGACATTGCTATGCCTTAGGTTGTCCCCTCTCGGCAGTGGTGCGGTGGGCGTGGTTGGCCCGCTGTGCATGCTGGGAGAGGATACATAAGGGGCAGATGCCATCTTTATGGGGACTGGAGCACTGGAGAGTGAGCGGTTCGCGCCACCCGGCTCTCCAGGCCAGGGGTGAGTGCGTGTATCAGTCTCAGGCACCTTTAGCCTGGGGCTGCAACTTCACTAGTCGGCCCAGCACCTTTAGCTGAGGCCTACCTCCAAAAGAGGAATCCCAGGGTGCCCGGGAAAGGGTGGACCCGCTCTAAGAAGACCGGTTAGAGTTCACGGTGAAAGAGAGGCCTGATTATCTTCTGGAGGGATTTAAAGATCCACAAAAGGCCTTGCAACGTGCTATCACTGGCACCTGTCCTTGTGTTGGAAGTGCTGAGAAGTTTGGGACTGAAAGATTCTGTGGCAGAGGATCTCCCGATCGTATCTCTAGGAAACCTAAAGTGAACGTTCGAGCATCACTCCGGCTGCTAGGATCCGCTCTTACAGGGGACTATCCGGGTGAGCTAAACCTACTCGGAATCGAGTGGTGACTATATTGTACCAGTTTGTGCCTGGATCTATCTCCCAAACCTTACTGTCCTTGCTCTCATCCACCTTTCCAGTCTGCTGAATTGAACTTTGCTTATTAAATAAACTCAGCATTGGAGTTAAAGTGGTGTGGACATTGGCCTTTCTGGGGACAAATAGAGACTTGTCCCTACAATCTAGGAGACGAGAACCAGTCTAATGGGATACCTTGCTGCAGGACCCAAAATTGTTAACACCGCTCAACCTCTTAAAACAGGAAGGTACGGGAATATAGCGCGGTGTGCCTTGACCTGCAAGTGAGCCAAAGGCAGGAAAAAGGTCCGTGTGCTACATGTGTATGTACTGTATATACTTCCCCTTTCTCTCCTCCCTGAGTGTGTATAAAGAGGCGGAGCTCCTGAGTGTGTATGAAGAGGCGGAGCCCTGAGTGTGTATGAAGAGGCAGAGCTCTAAGTGTGTATGAAGAGGAGGAGCTCCTGAGTGTGTATGAAGAGGCGGAGCCCCTGAGTGTGTATGAAGAGGCGGAGCCCTGAGTGTGTATGAAGAGGTGGAGCTCTGAGTGTGTATGAAGAGGCGGAGCCCTGAGTGTGTATGAAGAGGCGGAGCCCTGAGTGTGTATGAAGAGGCGGAGCCCTGAGTGTGTATGAAGAGGCAGAGCTCTGAGTGTGTATGAAGAGGGCAGAGCTCTGAGTGTGTATGAAGAGGCAGAGCCCTGAGTGAGCGAGGAGGATCCAGTTCCTTTGCCATCGGAGGAGAGGAGAGTGTGAAGGATGTTGGTGACTCTGGTAGATGAAAAGCTGGGAGTCATATTGCTCTGGTGAGTAGGGAAGCACTACTAAGGGGGCGCCCTCACATCACGTGTGTAAGAGGTGGAAGAAGGCCGTGGCTACACTACAGCTGCCACAGTTTGGAGCACGGAGAACTTTCACACCTTATCAACTTTTCATTGATTTGTGTTTTTTTTTTTTGGAGAAGTAGTTCATAGTTGCCAATGTAGCACTACCCCCGTAGGAGCTGCTGTTTGTTTGATTTGGGTCTACGTCCTGCCTATCAACCCCTGGAAGTGGCTCAAACCTTCCCTTAGCACAACTGATATGAATAAGGAGTGTGAGACCTATTGAGTATTAGGAGACACAATCCTGCATACATCACACAATAACCTGTAAATGTTATTACCTTTGCTGGTCACTAGTCCTTCTAAGTGACAGAGATACTTCACACAAGTTATATGCTTAATCAAAGGTACCTTTACTCAGTATAAAAGGGAAGGGTAAAGAATCACATTAATACACACAGTTGACTCTGCATGCGCATTGCAGAGTCAATAAACCAATAAGGATAGGTATCTCTGAGATTAGGTAATAACAGGAAATAACATCAGCTATATATATGCACATGTATCTATATGTGTCTCTGCACGGCTAACTGGTTGCTCGCGAGCTCCCCCTTTGTTGCAATACCTTGCACGTGTTCATTCCCTATAATAGGTAAGCAAGGCCTATCTGCGTCCCACTCAGAGTTCCTTTCTCCAATGAAGTCTTCGCTAGCCACCGTCGTTGCACAAGTTAAATTGTAATCCACAGGGTTTCAACAAGATGCTGTAATTATCCGCAATATACCTGAGTACTCGTGTGCCTGCCACCCACTAATGACGGATGCACCAATCTCTGATCACATAGTCTCCAGTGAGATACACTAGGCCGCAAGCTGTGGCGTGATAGGTGAAGTGTGGCTGGCACTAACTAAATCACTTTCCTCTAAGGTAGTAGTCAATTCTGGGCAGGTGCCCTTCTCACCAAACAGGCCCGACTTTCAGATAGTCTCCTCTGGCTTGTCCCGGTCACTCGATCTCCACGCTTCTACTTCAGCTGCAGTCTCCGGACTCCGTCACTAACAGCATATGGTGATGGACGACTCCGGTCTCTGCTGGGCAATCACAGGACGCTGTGGACGATCCTCTGCTGGAAATCACTCAGGCACTCCCGTAATTTAGGCCCAGGCTTCTGGCCTAATCCTTAGGAAGCAGGCCTCCGTGCCGACTTCCTGCTTGATTGAGAGCTGGATCCAGAGAGAGAGACGCTGGCCCCTCCCCTGGTTTAAGTAGTCTGCCCAAAATGCTTTGCGGTGTTGCAATGCACCCTGGGTAATGTAGTCTGTCTTTTACTAAAAACAACAAAGTCTTTTCTCCTCGCTGATATCTGTCCCAAAGTGCATTAGTTGCATTGTAACACTTATACCACCGGAGGGAGCCGGATTCCTTCTTACATATGGACATCCTGCTACACACTCCCCCCACTTAAAGTCTTTGGTCCCCAAAGAGGACAACAGTATGTAACCTAACACATACTTTGGCAATACCTGCAGGGAAATTTGTTAGTTTATGCATGACAATAAACAACTTGCCTTTTCATAAGCAGGATTTAAACTTAAACAGCTCATATCATAACACAGAGCCGACAGAGGAACCTCCCACCAATTATCACAAGGAGGGAGGTTGTCCTATATACGGACCACCGACACTTGGGTGTCTGTTTCAGATGTGCTAGGGAGTGAGCTGGGGTTGTCTTCCACTGAATCTGAATCTGGAGTGGAAGAGCTAGACTGATCAATGGTTCTCTTAGAAGTGATGATGGCCTCCTCAGAGCATTCACCCAATTGGTCGTACGTCAGTCTTTTTGGGGGGTGAATTACTCTTCTTTCCCTCTGCTCGTTAGGTATCATATTCTCAAGGACATTGGGGCTGGCTGTTTCTAGAAGCTCTTCAGGGGCTTCCTCATCTAGTTCAGGCATGTTGGGCTCCAGAACTTCAGGAGCGTCCCGCTCTCCTTCAGATAGAGACAACGACCCTTCTTCTGGGTCTTCCATTGACAAAGAGCCTGCGTCATCAGCTACCTCCTCAATGAGAATGTTTGAAGGCACAAATTCAGGAGCTTCTGCCTGAAGAGTTCCATTGTCAACTGTTTTGGGTGAGGTTTGGGAGGTGGTCATGGGTTCTGGCAATTGGGATGACCACAACCAGTCAGATTCTGCTTCTTCATCCTCTTGACCTTCATTGTCAGAGTCTCCATCTCTCACATCTGTAAGCACTGTTTGAGATCGGGTGATGGGTCTGGAACCTTGAGAAGTTGAAGGGGTTTCTTGTGAGTCAGATGCAGGAGGCATGCGAACTGCCTCGGAGAGGGGCAACAAGTGATTCCTGTGCCAGGTCTTTAACGGTCCCACGCTTCCTTCTGGCCTAATTTGGTACACAGGAAGGTTTTCCAGCTTCTTGCAGATAACATAAGGTTGGGATTTCCAACGGTCAGCCAACTTATGTTTTCCCGGAATTCCCAAGTTCCTCAACAGCACTCTATCTCCTGGCTGTAAATCTTGAATTCTGACTCTTAGGTCAAAGTTTCTTTTATTTCTCAGCCCCCGTTGGTCAGATGCTGCTTGGGCCTTTTCAAAAGCTGTCTTCAGACTCTTTCTCAATCGGTCTACATACCCCTTGTGGGATGCTGCTGAGGTATGATCCAGCGATATGCCAAAGGCCAAGTCCACTGGCAACCGAGCCTCCCGCCCGAACATCAAACGGTATGGGGAATACCCGGTGACATCACTGGCAGTGCTATTGTAGGCATGCACTATGGCAGCTACGTGCTTGCTCCAATGCTGCTTTTTCTCTGAACTCAGAGTCCCCAACATATCCAAGAGAGTCCAGTTAAACCGTTCAGGCTGAGCATCTCCTTGTGGGTGATAAGGGGTTGTCCTGGTCTTCTGGATGCCTAACAGGTCTAATAACTTCTTTATTAATTTGCTTTCAAAGTCTCTGCCCTGATCTGAATGAAGGCGTTGGGGTAGACCATAGTGCACAAAGAATTTTTCTACCAGTACTTTGGCTACTGTTGAGGCCTTCTGGTCTTTTGTTGGGAATGCTTGAGCATATCTGGTAAAGTGATCTGTTATCACCAAGACATTCCCTTGACCACTCAGATCAGGCTCCAGGCAAAGGAAGTCAATGCACACCAGTTCCATAGGTCCCTGACTTTGCAGATGGCCCATTGGGGCTGCTTGACGTGGCAAGGTCTTCCTTTGAATGCATCGGACACAGGAATGGCAATATCCTTCCACTTCAGCCCGCATGCAGGGCCAAAAGAACCTATCCCGTACAAGGTGAAAAGTCCGTTCGGACCCTAGGTGACCATGGTTGTCATGGAGGGCAGCTAGGACCGCTTCTCGACATTTGGCTGGTAGAAACAGCTGCCACTTCTCTTCTGAGTCGTCAGAGGGGCCCCTTCGGTAGACCACCCCTTGACGTATGTGTAGCCAATCCCACTCCCTGCGCAACAATCGGGCTTCTCTTGGGGAGTCTGTTTCAAGCATCTCGGGACGCTGGCTTTCCAGGGCCTTTATCAGGAGTTTCCCTAAAGAGTCTTCTTCTTGCTCCTTTCTCAAATCCCTTTTTGTCAGCTTGGGCAAGCCCTCCCCTTCGACTTGGGTCACACTGCAATAGCACTTCGGTACTCCAACAGCTGAGACCCCAATTTCTTCGGCTCTTGACCCACCTCTGGCTTGAAGTTCTGTCCCCTGATATAGGGCTCGCACTCCCTCTGGGTCTAGTTGGGCCCATTCTTCGGTAGGGTCGGTGGGGGCATGAGACCTCCTGGACAGGGCATCTGCATCCCTATTTCCCACTCCGGGTCGGTACTTCAAGCTGAAGGTGAAGCTTGAAAGGGCAGCCAACCACCGGTGTCCCGTTGCATCCAACTTGGCAGTGGTCAGAAGGTAGGTGAGCGGGTTATTATCTGTCTTCACCACAAACTCCGCCCCATATAGGTAGTCTCTCAGTTTGTCTACCACTGCCCATTTCAAGGCCAGGAATTCAAGCTTGTGGGTGGGGTAATTCTTCTCAGCAGGTATCAGACTCCTGCTCACATATGCGACGGGTCTTAGGTAACCATCATGTTCCTGGTACAGCACCCCACCCAGCCCATCTCGGCTGGCATCTACATGCAGTTCATAAGGCTTCTTTGGATCAGCATAGGCCAGGACTGGTGCAGTGGTAAGACTCTTCTTTAACATCTGGAAGGCTTCCTCGCACTCCCCTGTCCACTGGTCTTGAATCGACTCCTTGGGCCTTCGGGGTCCCATGGTGAGTTTCACTGGTTTGACCAGCTCTGGAACATCATCTTCCCCTTCGTTTCTGAGTAACTCGTTCAGGGGTCTGGCAATCTTGGCGAATCCTTCTACAAATCTTCTGTAGTAAGAACAGAACCCCAGGAATGACCGAAGCTCAGTCACGTTGGTAGGTCTCGGCCAAGAGGTGACGGCATCCAGCTTCTCTGGGTCCGTGGCCACCCCTTCTGCAGAAACGATATGGCCCAGGTAATGGACTGAGGACTGGTAAAATTGACACTTCTCTGGGGAGAGTTTCAGGCCCTCTTCACTGAGCCTCTTCAGGACCTTCTCCAGTCTCTCTTCATGCTCTTCTAGGGTTCTCCCGAACACGATGACGTCGTCCAAATATACCAG
Source organism: Rana muscosa (assembly GCA_029206835.1). Classification (NCBI taxonomy): domain Eukaryota; kingdom Metazoa; phylum Chordata; class Amphibia; order Anura; family Ranidae; genus Rana; species Rana muscosa. Next base: position 23,984,453 of record JARGYO010000094.1, on the reverse strand, counting down.
TACCTCTATTAGATTCATGTCCCCGACGGTTCTCTCCATTAGCCTTTGGAAAGTGGCGGGGGCTCCTGATAACCCTTGAGGCATACGGTTGAACTCAAAGAACCCCACAGGGGTGATGAAGGCTGTCTTCTCCCGATCCTCAGGGTGCATGGGGATTTGGTAATATCCACTTTTTAGATCCATTACACTGAACCACTTGGCCCCTGACAGACTCTGCAGGGCGTCTTCAATTCGGGGAGTGGTGTATTGATCTGGGATGGTCCTTCTGTTTAGTGTTCTGTAGTCGATACACAGTCTCAGCGACCCGTTCTTCTTTCAGACTACCACTATTGGAGAAGCGTAAGGGCTCCTGGATTCTCGAATAATCCCCGTCCTCTTCAGCTCAGCCAACTGTTCCCGCAAGTCTTCTAAGTCACCCAGTGGGACCCGTCGAACTCTCTCTCTAAAAGGCTTATCTTCTTGTAAGCGTATCTTGTGAGTGGCACTCCTTGCGCACCCCACATCGAACTCATCTTTAGAGAAGATCTTTTCCCACCTTGCAAGTTGAGCTTTGGCCCTTTTTCTCCATTCTGGTGGGAGGGCCGTGTCTTGAGAACAGAGCTTCTCTATGGTGACTTCACCCCTTTCTTCTTTCTTCAATTCACACGGGGCAATGGGGGTGGCTGGATTCACCTGGCCCAACAGCATTCTGGCCGGCACCTTCACTGGTGTATTAGCAGTGTTCCTTATACTCACTGAAACCCTCCCATGGCTTTTCTGTAGGGCCTTCAATGGGATCACTTCGGGGATTACCTCAATCCCTTTCTGTCTTTCCTGTGGGCCTGGTTCGAAGACAATGAAGGCTGTTTCCATGTGAGCTTGACAGAAGCCCTCAGGCAAGTCACCTCTCCCGGTTGTAATACCTTCTCCATCTTGTCTAGCTTCCAAATCTTGCCAACTCCCTCAGCCGGGGCCTTCTGCTCCAGTACCAGGCGCTGGTAGGCTTGCCTTAACATGGGGTGGACTCTTGTGGTCGGGGCTTCCTGTTGGGCCAACGGTGTCAGCAGTCGCCTGACTAGATCAGTGTTGGTCCCTATGATGAGTGAGCTCTTGCTGGCCCCTGGTGGGCGAGGGCACACTACTGCCAGAGTATCGAAGGTCTCTGTCTCCCCAGCCACTGAGGGATCAAAAGTCAACTTGATTGGCAGGTAACCGTCATAGGGAAAGCTCTGAGTTCCAATACCCCATATTTCCAGTTCCTCTAATTTCTGTAGGGGCAGATGTTTAAGATGTTTATCATAGAAATCCCTATACAGAAGAGTCACTTGAGCCCCAGTGTCAAGAAGAGCCTTGGTGTAGATCCCTTCTACTTGTATGGAGACTACTGGAGAAGGCCCCACTAACTTGGCAGGGAACTCCTTCAACACAGACTTCTTGCTGGGTTCAGTTACCTGTACCCTCACTTCTTTTTTTCTTGAGTTTCCGGTGGGCCTCAGTCCCTTCTGGGTCTGGTGTGCACTGGCCTTCTGTTCAACAGCAGCCTGAGTTGTGGGACGGGGCCTAATTGGCAAAGGTTTAGGTCCCTGACTCTGATGTTTTGGACCATTGGACTTCTTGAAGGAGTTCGTGGAAACTGGTGGGCGCCCGGCTGACTCCTTCACCGGGGCCCTCTGAAGTTTTCCGCCGGCTTGCGATGTCTGGATGCAACTTCATCTGGGCTGGGACACACTGCTCTAACATGCCCGATTCCCCCACAATTGAAGCATGTTATCAATCTCTTAGGCTTCTGTACTAGTTCCATATTGGAGCTAGGAGGTTTTTTTTGGTTCCTCTGACGTGTTCTTGTTGTGTGGCACAGAGGCCTGGCTAGTCAGCATGGACACCATTTCTACTAGTTGTGACACCTGGGTCTTTAGGAGTTCAACTTCTGAATCACCTTCTTCTGCACTTAACATTCTGACTCGGGCAGTTGGTTCGGTGTGTTGACTCCTCCTTTTGTCTTCCAACATGGCCTCCTCCTCCCTGACTATCCGGATCAAGTCGGGGTATTCCAGGCTGCTCCCGTCCCGCCGGGTGCGTAGCAATAATGCGATGGGGTCCAAGGGTTGGGCTCCCCTCAACACCTGCTGGGCACGGGCCTCATCCACTTTTCTTGGATCGATCCCTTTCTTCAGTAGGATCCGATGCAGGATCTTATCCAGGCGTCCTATGAATACTGACAGCTTCTCTCCCTCTTTTTGGTAGCAATGCCCCAGCTGGTAAGTGAGTTCAGTGACATTTTCCGTCCTGCCGAACACATTCTGCAGAATATCCAGATAATCCTGTGCATTGCAGTCCTTCTTGCTTAACTTGAGGTTACGTATGGCCTCCAGAGCAGGCCCCTTTAAGCTTTCCACAATCCGTTGTTTTTTTTGTTGTTCTGGCACCTCCCATTCTTCTAGGGCCTGAGTGGCGCCATCTAGCCACTCTTCAAATCCATCTTCCACTGAAGGTACAGGTTTCTTCCCAGAAAAGGTCCTGAGTTTCCTGTATCCTGACATCAGGTAGTCTGGAGGGTCCTTTTTACACTTGGTCACAATCTCCCCCAGGACAGCGCACAATTCTGAGCTAAGGGTGGTCAATGGTGGTGAACCGGGACCCTTTTGTTGGGCACTCCCTCCTGTGCTGGGGCCTCCTGAAGTAGTGGATGTGGGGCCATCTTTATTCTCTTCTGGGTGTATCAGGAGGAGTTCTACTTGGTTTGTAGTTTTTATGCTGGCACCCTTGAAGTAGTCAGAGATTCCGTTCCTCCACTCACATAATGCATAGGTGTGGGGATTTACAGTATCTGTCTTTATGTCAATCACCCATGGCTTCCTGTCCGTGGACAATGCTCTCAAGACTGGAGTTAGCTGCTCCTCTACCCAGACCTCTCTCTGGATTTCAACCACCAGGCCATTTCCGGGTAGGATGCCTTCATCCCTGCACCACCGGGCTACGGCAGCAGGGTCCATTTCTGTGCTGTAAGGGTTCTGTCTAGGGGGAAAGTTGATTGCAGAACCGTAGAATATCCCGGACGAGCCCCCACGTGTAGCACTACCCCCGTAGGAGCTGCTGTTTGTTTGATTTGGGTCTACGTCCTGCCTATCAACCCCTGGAAGTGGCTCAAACCTTCCCTTAGCACAACTGATATGAATAAGGAGTGTGAGACCTATTGAGTATTAGGAGACACAATCCTGCATACATCACACAATAACCTGTAAATGTTATTACCTTTGCTGGTCACTAGTCCTTCTAAGTGACAGAGATACTTCACACAAGTTATATGCTTAATCAAAGGTACCTTTACTCAGTATAAAAGGGAAGGGTAAAGAATCACATTAATACACACAGTTGACTCTGCATGCGCATTGCAGAGTCAATAAACCAATAAGGATAGGTATCTCTGAGATTAGGTAATAACAGGAAATAACATCAGCTATATATATGCACATGTATCTATATGTGTCTCTGCACGGCTAACTGGTTGCTCGCGAGCTCCCCCTTTGTTGCAATACCTTGCACGTGTTCATTCCCTATAATAGGTAAGCAAGGCCTATCTGCGTCCCACTCAGAGTTCCTTTCTCCAATGAAGTCTTCGCTAGCCACCGTCGGTGCACAAGTTAAATTGTAATCCACAGGGTTTCAACAAGATGCTGTAATTATCCGCAATATACCTGAGTACTCGTGTGCCTGCCACCCACTAATGACGGATGCACCAATCTCTGATCACATAGTCTCCAGTGAGATACACTAGGCCGCAAGCTGTGGCGTGATAGGTGAAGTGTGGCTGGCACTAACTAAATCACTTTCCTCTAAGGTAGTAGTCAATTCTGGGCAGGTGCCCTTCTCACCAAACAGGCCCGACTTTCAGATAGTCTCCTCTGGCTTGTCCCGGTCACTCGATCTCCACGCTTCTACTTCAGCTGCAGTCTCCGGACTCCGTCACTAACAGCATATGGTGATGGACGACTCCGGTCTCTGCTGGGCAATCACAGGACGCTGTGGATGATCCTCTGCTGGAAATCACTCAGGCACTCCCGTAATTTAGGCCCAGGCTTCTGGCCTAATCCTTAGGAAGCAGGCCTCCGTGCCGACTTCCTGCTTGACTGAGAGCTGGATCCAGAGAGAGAGACGCTGGCCCCTCCCCTGGTTTAAGTAGTCTGCCCAGAATGCTTTGCGGTGTTGCAATGCACCCTGGGTAATGTAGTCTGTCTTTTACTAAAAACAACAAAGTCTTTTCTCCTCGCTGATATCTGTTCCAAAGTGCATTAGTTGCATTGTAACACTTATACCACCGGAGGGAGCCGGATTCCTTCTTACATATGGACATCCTGCTACACCAACATTGCAAAAAAAAAAATCTGCGACACTTTTTTTGCATGTAGGCGGAGCCTTGCTATAATTAGGGGACGGGGCATTCATTTGTAGGCGTGTCACACCCTAATACGAAAAATGAGGCGCGGTTTACGCGTGATAGTGGGCGTGGCTTAAATGGGTGTGGTTCTGAAGGGGTGTGGTTAGAGTCGGAGAGGAAGGAAGGAAGGAAAGAAAGAAAGAAAGAAAGAAAGAAAGAAAGAAAGAAAGAAAGACAGACAGACAGAAAGAAAGAAGCCAGATCCTACACCACATTAGAAATATGTGTATTTCAGAAAGTTTAACAAAATCGGCAGATAAAGATACTCCAAAACACCTGTTGTTGGCGCTTCAATCATCCCGGCACCATGGTTGTTATGGTGTCAGGGTGATTGAAGCGCATTATTTATATTATTACATTGTAATTTAAAATGAAATTATTCAACTCACCATAATGCTTAATAAGTGGGATCCCTGAGCGTGTCACCTGCCACGTCGCCTGCCATCAGGTGCCCCCAGCAGAGTCCGTCCTTACATTAGGTGTCCCCGGCAGAGCCTATAATACAAATGACGGCGCAAAAAGAAAGGAACAAAAACCTAACTGATAAAGATAAATCAAATGAAAATCAATGGAGTTTAGAGTATGCAAGTCTTTCTCTTTGGAAGTCCATGTAATACTAAAAGCAAGTCTTATAAACATATGCACCGTTGGCAGCAATTGTAGAGCGAAGCAGACTCTATATGCAGCAAAGAAAAGAAAAAACAAATGTGCCTACTAAGTGCAGTATGTTAGAAATTTATTTGAAAATAATTAAAATAACAGCCAAATGGCTACTCACAGGATGGAAGTGGAGTATAAGCATGAATAGATATCCTTCTAAGTTGTCTGCGGAGGGCATGAGTCACTCCGTGTGTCTGTAGTCTCCCAGTGGTGGAATACTGCCAAGATGAAGAGGTAGTGCACTGCGGTGTTGCTGCAGCGATGGGGAGATGGCAGAAGAGCCCCGGGCAGAGCCCCTCCTTACATTAGGTGTCCCCAGGAGAGTCCCTCCTTACATTAGTGTCCCCAGCAGAGCCCGATCAATACATCAGTGTCCACAGTAGTGATGAGCCGAACACCCCCCGGTTCGGTTCGCACCAGAACCCGCAAACGGACCGAAAGTTCGCACAAACATTAGAACCCTATTAAATACAATGGATGCGAACGTTCGAAATCTAAAGTGCTAATTATAACGACTATTATGCATGTTATTGTCCTAAAAAGGGTTAGGGAACCCGGGTTCTGCACCAGGGGACATGTATCAATGCAAAAAGAAGTTTTAAAAACGGCCGTTTTTCGGGAGCAGTCATTTTATTGATGCATAAAATGAAAAAAAAGAGTCAAATATTCCTTTAAATATCGTACCTGGGGGGTGTCTAAAGTATGCCTGTGAAGTGCCACGTGTTTCCCGTGTTTAGAACTATCCCTGCACAAAATTACATTTCTAAAGGAAAAAAAGCCATTTAAAACTGCTTGCGGCTTTAATGTAATGTCTGGTCCCGGTAATATGGATGAAAATCTTTAAGAAAAATGGCATAGCTACCCCATCACACCCCCCCCCTACCCCAGCCCATTACCAGCCCCTTTGGGTCTTGTATGGATATTAAGGGGAACCCCGCACACAAAATAAAAAAGGCCCTATATACTCTGGACAGCTGTATACAGGCGGTGCATACAAGACAGGGACTGTAGGTTTGTTCTTATGTAGAATCTGTTTGTAATTTTGAACAAGTACATTGTTTAAGTGTAGCTCCAGCCAAAAAAATCTATTTTTAAGCTTTTTGGAAAACATAGGGAAGGGTTATCACCCCTGTAACATTTGTTTTGCTGTCTGTGCAGTGTGCACCTGTTCAGAACAGTTCACCTCACTTTCCGTCCTAATGACAAATGTGTTTTGAAAATTTGGGGTTTTTATTGAAACAAGAATTGGTGATAAAGCATCAGTGGAGAGGAGACACTTTTTTTCCCATATTAACTCTTACAGGAGAGAATTTGCCTTCCTAGGGGTAGATTTCCTCTCACTTCCTGTTGTATCCTTCCGTTTGCAAGGAGGAGTCGTTTGTAAGTTGGATGTTTGAAAGTAGGGGCCTGCCGTATATACTCTGCTGAAATTTGCCCCTTACATGTTAGTGTTGCCACAACACTGTGAGCCCTCACAGTTACTCTTGGTGGGTGCATGAATGGGCCCTGCTGTGAATTATTAGATCAAGAATTGTAATTGCATGCCCCTGTTGAACAGGGGCTGAAAAATTGGGCCTTTGGTGGTGGTGGTGTTGACACAACAATGTAAGGCCTCACAGTTACTCTTGAATGGGCCCTGCTGGGCCCTGCTGTGAATTATTAGATCAAGAATTGTAATTACATGCCCCTGTTAAACAGGGGCAGAAAAATTGGGCCTTAGGCACTAGTGCCACAACACTGCAACCCCTCACAGATACTGTACTTGGAGCACAGCAATGAGCCCTGTTGCAAAGTATTGCATCAAAAATTGTAATTACACGCCCCTGTTAAACAGGGGCTGAAAAATTGGGCCTTAGCCACTGGTGCTGGTGCCACGACACTGCAACCTCTCCCAGATACTCTAGTTGGAGTGCAGGAATGAGCCCTGCTGCAAAGCATTGCATAAAAAATTGTAATAACACGCCCCTGTTAAACAGGGGCTGAAAAATTGGGCCTTAGCCACTGGTGCTGGTGCCACGACACTGCAACCTCTCCAAGATACTCTAGTTGGAGTGCAGGAATGAGCCCTGCTGCAAAGCATTGCATAAAAAATTGTAATTACATGCCCCTGTTAAACAGGGGCTGAAAAATTGGGCCTTAGCCACTGGTGGCGGCACCCAGAAACAAAAATGTTCTTCCAAGCTATCATCATCAATCGGATCATTGAGGAGGAGGAGGATAGTCAGTCAACATAACAGGACAGTCTCTCAGCATCAGCATCAGTCTTGAAGGGATGTGACATTTGAAAATAAATGAGTCTGTTATATCAGCTTCAGGTGTTTGGTAGCTGGTGGTGATCCAAGACTGGTTCATCTTTATGAAGGTCAGTCGATCAACAGAGTCGGTGGACAGGCGCACCCTGTGATCCGTGACAAATCCTCCAGCAGCACTGAATGTGCGTTCTGAAAGAACGCTGGATGCAGGACAGGCCAGTAGCTCAATTGCATACTGTGCAAGCTCTGGCCAGTGATCCATCCTCAAGACCCAGTAAGCCAGAGGATTTTCGATGGGGAAGGTGTCCAAGTCTGACCTTGCCCCTAGGTATTCCTGCACCATGTATATCAGACGCTGGCGATGGTTGCTGGAACCGATCATACCTTGGGGCTGCGGACTAAAGAATTGTCTGAACGCATCGGTCAGACGGCCACCTTCCCCACCGCTCCTTCTTTGACTGACCGAAGCCTCAGCAACTCGTCCAGAACCAGGAGTTTGTAACCTCCCAGTCTCTGGGAACGCGTTGCACAGACCTTTCTGCAAGGCCTCCTCATCCTCTGCTCCCTCTGCGACGGTAAGATAAGGTCCGCAACCTTACCCTTGTACCGTGGATCAAGGAGAGTGGCCAGCCAGTAATGGTCCCTCTCCTTGATCTGAAGAATACGAGGATCCTTCCGCAGACTTTGCAGACTTTGCAGGATCAGGGAGGCCATGCAGCGTAGGTTAGCTGAGGCATTCGGTCCGGAGTCCTCTGGGTCACTAAGGACGACATGATCCGCAGCCACCTCCTCCCAGCCACGTACAAGTCTACGGGTTTCTTGGGACTGTAAATCATCCCTAAAAGACTGCTGCTGATGATGCTGAGTGCCAGGCTCCACCTCCATGCTGACACAATCCTCCTCCTCCTCCTCCTCCTGAGCGATGGGTGGGACAGAAGGAACACTGTCTGGGTAAAGGGGGCCTTGAGAGGCAAGGAAGTCCTCCTCTTCCTGCCTATGTTATGCCTCAAGTGCCCTGTCCATTATTCCATGCAGCGTATGTTCCAACAGTTGGACAAGAGGTACAGTCTCACTGATGCATGCACTGTCACTGCTCACCATCCTCGTGGCCTCCTCAAATGGTGCCAGGACAGTGCATGCATCCCTGATCATGCCCCACTGGCGTGGTGAAAAAAACCTGAGCTCCCCTGACCCTGTTCTGGTGCCGTAGTCGCACAGGTACTCATTGATGGCCCTCTGCTGCGTGTGCAGCCGCTGCAGCATGGCCAACGTTGAGTTCCACCTGGTGGGCATGTCACATATAAGGCGGTTCTTGGGCAGGTTCAACTCCTTTTGCAGCTCAGCCAGGCGAGCACTGGCATTATAAGATCTGCAGAAATGCACACAGACTTTCCTGGCCTGCCTCAGGACATCCTGTAAGCCCGGGTACCTGCCCAAGAACCGCTGCACCACCAGGTTAAGGACGTGAGCCACACAGGGCACATGGGTCAGTTGTCCCTGTCGGAGGGCGGAGAGGAGGCTGGTGCCATTGTCGCAAACCACCATTCCTGGCTTAAGCTGGCGTGGCGTCAACCACCTCTCGGCCTGCCCCTGCAGAGCAGACAGAACCTCTGCCCCAGTGTGGCTCCTGTCCCCCAAACACACCAGCGCAAGCACGGCATGGCATCTTTTTGCCTGCGTACTTGCGTAGCCCCTTGAACGCCTACGGAGCACCGCTGGTTCCGAGGACAAAGCACAGGAAGAGGCCATGGAGGAAGAAGAAGAGGAGGGGGTGGAGGAGAGAGGTGTGTCACAACCAGTAGTAGCATTTTGGAGGCGTGGCAGCGGAACAACCTCCAACACTACTGCACCTTGTCCTGCATCCTTCCCAGCTGCCAAAAGAGTGACCCAATGGGCCGTGAAAGAAAGGTAACGTCCCTGTCCATGCCTGCTGGACCATGAGTCAGCAGTAATATGCACCTTACCGCTGACCGCCCTGTCCAGCGAGGCCAAGACATTGCCTTCCACATGCCGGTAGAGAGCTGGAATCGCCTTCCGTGAGAAAAAGTGGCGTTTGGGAACCTGCCACTGAGGAACCGCACATTGCACAAACTCACGGAAGGGGGCCGAGCCTACCAACTGAAAAGGCAGCAGTTGAAGCGCTAGCAATTTAGCCAAGCTAGCATTCAACCGCTGGGCATGTGGATGGCTGGGAGTGAACTTTTTCGATGGTCCAGCAGCTGGGGCAGGGAAATTTGCCTGCTAGAATCGGACGTCGGTGTACTGCTAGCAGAGTGCCCGCAAGTACTTGGCTGTGACACACCTAATTCTACACCTTCATTCCTCTCAGTGCCGGTTTCAGAGAGGACTGAAGGTATAGTGGGGTTGGAGATCCCAGCTAATGCGGTGCAAGGAGAGGTCCGCTTTGTTCTTTTGTGTGGGTCTTTAAGGTAGGCTTGCCAACGAGCTGCATGGCAGGTCAACATATGTCTGGTCAAGCATGTGGTGCCCAAGCGGGTGATGTTTTGGCCACGCGATATACGCTTGAGACATATGTTGCAAACAGCAGCTGTGCGATCTGATGCACTCGACTCAAAAAAGGCCCACACCAAAGTACTTTTTGAATAACGGGCAGAGGCAGCGCCCTGCACAGGCGAAGCTCTGCGGTGTGATTCCGTTGGTGTGCTGCCCTTACGCTGGCCCCCAGAGGGCATCCTGCCTCGTTGGAGATGTGCCTCCTCCTCATCCTCCTCCTCCTCTCTCCTATTAGGCACCCACGTGGAGTCAGTGACCTCATCATCCCCTCCCTCCTCATCACTGGAGCCAATCTGGCAGTATGCTGCAGCTGCTGGAACATGACTGCCAGATTGGTGTCCTTCTTGAGCATCCCCTCTCTCTGCTCTCATGCTACTGCCTTCCTCTAGCTGGGTATCATCATCAGACCCTTCGAAACGCTGGGCATCCTCCTGGAGCATGTACCCAACACTGTGCTCAAACAGTTCGGGGGACTCCTCAGGAGGACATGGTTGGTCTAGGGAAGGAGTGACTGATGATGACATTGATACCAGGGAAGAGGACGCTTTGGCAGCTGCTTTGCCAGTACCCTGAGCCTGGGTGAGAGAGGATGAGGAGGATGAGGAGGGCTTGGTCATCCACTCTACCAAGTCTTCAGCATGATGCGGCTCAACACGTCCAGCTGCCGAAAAGAAGGACAAGCGTGTCCCATGGCCACGTGCTGATGGCGATACACCGCGTCCACGACCAGCACTGTTGTCTCTAGACACAGAGCCTGCTTGCCCTCTTTTATTGGCTCCTGACTGTCTGCCTCTCCTTGTTTGCCTTCCAGACATTCTAATGGCCTGCAGGGAGATCGGTAAACCAGCAATAAGGCCTAGCTTCAGGAGTATATTTTTCAGGAATCACACTGAGCCTGCTGTAAGTGCTGCAAATGCCTGTTGGTGTAACACACCAGGAAAACACAGCAATACGGGCTAACTTCAGGTGTATAATGTGCAGGAGGCACACTCCGCCCGCTGTAAGTGCTGCAAATGCCTGTTGGTGTAACACACCAGGAAAACACAGCAATACGGGCTAACTTCAGGTGTATAATGTGCAGGAGGCACACTCCACCCGCTGTAAGTGCTGCAAATGCCTGTTGGTGTAACACACCAGGAAAACACAGCAATACGGGCTAACTTCAGGTGTATAATGTGCAGGAGGCACACTCCGCCCGCTGTAAGTGCTGCAAATGCCTGTTGGTGTAACACACCAGGAAAACACAGCAATACGGGCTACCTTCAGGTGTATAATGTGCAGGAGGCACACTCCGCCCGCTGTAAGTGCTGCAAATGCCTGTTGGTGTAACACACCAGGAAAACACAGCAATACGGGCTAACTTCAGGTGTATAATGTGCAGGAGGCACACTCCGCCCGCTGTAAGTGCTGCAAATGCCTGTTGGTGTAACACACCAGGAAAACACAGCAATACGGGCTAACTTCAGGTATATAATGTGCAGGAGGCACACTCCACCCTCTGTAAGTGCTGCAAATGCCTGTTGGTGTAACACACCAGGAAAACACAGCAATACGGGCTAACTTCAGGTGTATAATGTGCAGGAGGCACACTCCGCCCGCTGTAAGTGCTGCAAATGCCTGTTGGTGTAACACACCAGGAAAACACAGCAATACGGGCTAACTTCAGGTGTATAATGTGCAGGGGGCACACTCCGCCCGCTGTAAGTGCTGCAAATGCCTGTTGGTGTAACACACCAGGAAAACACAGCAATACGGGCTAACTTCAGGTGTATAATGTGCAGGAGGCACACTCCGCCCGCTGTAAGTGCTGCAAATGCCTGTTGGTGTAACACACCAGGAAAACACAGCAATACGGGCTAACTTCAGGTGTATAATGTGCAGGAGGCACACTCCGCCCGCTGTAAGTGCTGCAAATGCCTGTTGGTGTAACACACCAGGAAAACACAGCAATACGGGCTAACTTCAGGTGTATAATGTGCAGGAGGCACACTCCGCCCGCTGTAAGTGCTGCAAATGCCTGTTGGTGTAACACACCAGGAAAACACAGCAATACGGGCTAACTTCAGGTGTATAATGTGCAGGAGGCACACTCCGCCCGCTGTAAGTGCTGCAAATGCCTGTTGGTGTAACACACCAGGAAAACACAGCAATACGGGCTAACTTTAGGTGTATAATGTGCAGGAGGCACACTCCGCCTGCTGTAAGTGCTGCAAATGCCTGTTGGTGTAACACACCAGGAAAACACAGCAATACGGGCTAACTTCAGGTGTATAATGTGCAGGAGGCACACTCCGCCCGCTGTAAGTGCTGCAAATGCCTGTTGGTGTAACACACCAGGAAAACACAGCAATACGGGCTAACTTCAGGTGTATAATGTGCAGGAGGCACACTCCGCCCGCTGTAAGTGCTGCAAATGCCTGTTGGTGTAACACACCAGGAAAACACAGCAATACGGGCTAACTTCAGGTGTATAATGTGCAGGAGGCACACTCCGCCCGCTGTAAGTGCTGCAAATGTCTGTTGGTGTAACACACCAGGAAAACACAGCAATACGGGCTAACTTCAGGTGTATAATGTGCAGGAGGCACACTCCGCCCGCTGTAAGTGCTGCAAATGCCTGTTGGTGTAACACACCAGGAAAACACAGCAATACGAGCTAACTTCAGGTGTATAATGTGCAGGAGGCACACTCCCCCCGCTGTAAGTGCTGCAAATGCCTGTTGGTGTAACACACCAGGAAAACACAGCAATACAGGCTAGCTTCAGGTGTATAATGTGCAGGAGGCACACTCCACCCGCTGTAAGTGCTGCAAATGCCTGTTAGTTTAACACACCAGGAAAACACAGCAATAAGGGCTAGCTTCAGGTGTATACTGTGCAGGAGGCTTAGCAACAATGACACTGACATTGTCCCCTGCCTATCCTTCTCTCTCCCTGCACACAAGGTTTAGTAAAGAATATGACACTGACACTGTCCCCTGCCTATCCTTCTCTCTCCCCGCACACAAGGTTTATCAAAGAATATGACACTGACACTGCCCCCTGCCTATCCTTCTCTCTCCCTGCACACAAGGTTTAGCAAAGAATATGACACTGACACTCCCCTGCCTATCCTTCTCTCTCCCTGCACACAAGGTTTAGCAAAGAATATGACACTGACACTGTCCCCTGCCTATCCTTCTCTCTCCCTGCACACAAGGTTTATCAAAGAATATGACACTGACACTCTCCCTGCCTATTCTTCTCTCTCCCTGCACACAAGGTTTAGCAAAGAATATGACACTGACACTCTCCCTGCCTATCCTTCTCTCTCCCTGCTCACAAGAATAGCACAAAGAATATCAACACTGTCCCTGCCTATCCTTCTCTTTCCCTGCGCCGGAACACACTACACAAGGCCGCCGCGCTGGCGGCCTTTTATAGTGTGGGGTGTGTGCTAAACCCCCTGAGCTATAATTGGCCACAGGCAACCTGCCTGTGGCCAATTATGGCTCTCCTAGCTGCCGGCGCTGTGATTGGCCAAGCATGCGGGGTCACAGTGCATGCATGGCCAATCACAGCGCCGGGATTGCACTGCGATGGCGCAGTGTATTGTGGGCCGTTTGCGTCACTCGAATTTGGCGCGAACGGCCCAAATCATTCGATGTTCGCCGAACGGTCGAACAGCCGATGTTCGAGTCGAACGTATGTTCGACTCGAACACCGAGCTCATCCCTAGTCCACAGCAAAGCCCGGTCCATATATCAGTGTCCCCAGACCCAGTACTTACATCAGTGTCCCCAGCAGAGCCCGGTCCTTACATCAGTGTCCCCAGCAGAGCTCGGTCATTACATCAGTGTCCCCAGCAGAGCCCGGTCCTTACATCAGTGTCCCCAGCAAAGCTCGGTCATTACATCAGTGTCCCCAGCAGAGCCCGGTCCTTACATCAATGTCCCCAGCAGAGCTCGGTTATTACATCAATGTCCCCAGCAGAGCCTGGTCCTTACATCAATGTCCCCAGCAGAGCTCGGTCATTACATCAATGTCCCCAGCAGAGCTCGGTCATTAGAATCAGTGTCCCCAGCAGAGCCCAGTACTTACATCAGTGTCCCCAGCAGAGCCTGGTCCTTACATCAGTGTCCCCAGCAGAGCCTGGTCCTTACATCAGTGTCCCCAGCAGAGCCCGGTCCTTACATCAGTGTCCCCAGCAGAGCCTGGTCCTTACATCAGTGTCCCCAGCAGAGCCCTGTCCTTACATCAATGTCCCCAGCAGAGCTCGGTCATTACATTAATGTCCCCAGCAGAGCCCAGTCGTTACATCAGTGTCCCCAGCAGAGCCTAGTCCTTACATCAATGTCCCCAGCAGAGCCCAGTCTTTACATCAGTGTCCCCAGCAGAGCCCAGTCCTTACATCAGTGTCCCCAGCAGAGCTCGATCCTTACATCAGTGTCCCCATCAGAGCCCAGTCCTTACATTACATCAGTGTCCCCATCAGAGCCTGGTCCTTACATCAGTGTCCCCAGCAGAGCTCGGTCATTACATCAGTGTCCCCAGCAGAGCCTGGTCCTTACATCAATGTCCCCAGCAGAGCCCGGTCCTTACATCAATGTCCCCAGCAGAGCTCGGTCATTACATTAATGTCCCCAGCAGAGCCCAGTCGTTACATCAGTGTCCCCAGCAGAGCCTAGTCCTTACATCAATGTCCCCAGCAGAGCCCAGTCTTTACATCAGTGTCCCCAGCAGAGCCCAGTCCTTACATCAGTGTCCCCAGCAGAGCTCGATCCTTACATCAGTGTCCCCATCAGAGCCCAGTCCTTACATTACATCAGTGTCCCCATCAGAGCCTGGTCCTTACATCAGTGTCCCCAGCAGAGCTCGGTCATTACATCAATGTCCCCAGCAGAGCTCGGTCATTACATCAGTGTCCCCAGCAGAGCCCGGTCCTTACATCAGTGTCCCCAGCAGAGCTCGGTCATTACATCAATGTCCCCAGCAGAGCTCGGTCATTACATCAGTGTCCCCAGCAGAGCCCAGTACTTACATCAGTGTCCCCAGAAGAGCCTGGTCCTTACATCAGTGTCCCCAGCAGAGCTCGGTCATTACATCAGTGTCCCCAGCAGAGCCCGGTCCTTACATCAATGTCCCCAGCAGAGCTCGGTCATTACATCAATGTCCCCAGCAGAGCTCGGTCATTACATCAGTGTCCCCAGCAGAGCCCTGTTCTTACATAAGTGTCCCCAGCAGAGCCCAGTCCTTACATCAGTGTCCCCAGCAGAGCCCAGTCCTTACATCAGTGTCCCCAGCAGAGCCTAGTCCTTACATCAGTGTCCCCAGCAGAGCCCAGTCCTTACATCAGTGTCCCCAGCAGAGCTCGATCCTTACACCAGTGTCCCCATCAGAGCCCAGTCCTTACATTACATCAGTGTCCCCATCAGAGCCCAGTCCTTACATTACATCAGTGTCCCCATCAGGGCCCAGTCCTTACATCAGTGTCCCCATCAGAGCCTGGTCCTTACATTAGTGTCCCCAGCCAGCGGAGCCTCGATCCTTCCATCAGAGCCCCTCCACACTTTGTCCTCCATCAGAGCCCCCCCCCCCCCCCGCCGCACATTCTTTTCCCCATCGTACCTCGGGGACCCATAGGCGGCGGCAGCGGGTGGAGGAAGATCTGCGCATCCCAGATCCACATGTTCAGTATAGCGGGGAGGGGCCGCCAGAAGAGAGAAGCCGATTGGCTGCCCCTCTCCTCTGCACTGAACACAAGAGGAAAACACAGTGGCGGTGTAGTGTCATATTTTGCTCTGCACAGTAATGATAGAGTGAGAAGGGGGCAAGCGGACATCTTGTTACACCCACCGGAGTTTTCGATTTCACAGTTATTTTCAACACAAAGCTGAGCTTATATGCTTAAATACAGTATTTGGAAATCCGACGGACTGTTTAGATGGTTAATGTGAAAATCAGAGGTGTTCTGTCACATTAGCAACCATGTAAGGTCAGCAGGTTTGCTGCTGCTTTTAAAATTTAACATCTAAACAGTCTGTTGGATTTCCAAATACTGTATTTAAGCAGATAAGCTCCATTTTGTGCTGAAAACAACCGTGAAATCGAAAACTCTGGTGGGTGTAAGAAGATGTCCGCTTGGCCCCTTCTCACTCTATCATTACTGTGCAGGATTGTGGGGTGTAGCAAGATGGCGGCAGCGGAACGTCACTTCCAGAGCAATCTGTGATGGGGAGCCGAATGTGACAAGACAGCGGCGGTGGCGGCCATTTTGGTGTTGCCGTTTTTTCCTAAAACCCCCCCGAATTTCCCGGGACATTAAAAGAAAAAGTCCCGGGAAAAAATCGGGACAAAAACAATCCGGGACAAGGGTCCTAAATCCGTGAATGTCCCAGGAAATCCGGGACTGTTGCCAACTATAATAGTTGCAAAGTGGAAGCAGTGGATCTGCAGGGAACGTCATCTTGAGCACAAAGCACTTTATGTTGTATATGAATTTGCACATGAATCAGTTTACTTAATTTTTAGATAAACACCATAAGATCGATGAAGTAGGTGTAAAGTGGAAGCAGTAGATCTGCAGAGAATATTATTTGAGCCCCTAGCACTTTATATATGAATGTCTCCACATATTTTAGTGTATTGGTGATAATTTAGGCGCACACACAATAGGACAGCGCTGTGACACATAATGCTCTTCTAGGTGATAAAGGGAATACTTACCTTTGTTACAGCAGCAGTCCGGTATAAGTTATTTCTGTAGGTATTTGAGTTGTTACACATAGTGCAGGTTTTTTTCTATTTATATTGGTGACATAATTGCCCAAATCTGGGGATTAGGAGCCGTTTCCACCCTTTACTCTCGGCTGGGGGTCTTTGTATCCATATAACAGATGTTCTACATGACTAAATCTGACATCAATTTTACTGCAAAATCAAAGGGGCCAAAATGTCTCCCCCCCGAGCAGTAATATATTTCTATCCCCCTTGGTGGGAGTGGAGATGACCCATCTATAAGGATATACAGTACATACACACACAGCACAAGGCCGTGTCCACACTACGAGACGTTTCTTGGGGCTGCAGTTACTCTGAGCTCCACAAGATGGCGATCTCACCTCTACCCAGACAGGAAGTCTCTATGGAATACAGGCAGGAAGTGATGTCATGTATTGACAGGAAATTCCATTCCATGTGGAATTAATTGAAAAGAAGACAATGCTGGAACTGACGGCAGAGGAGGTAATACCTAGATTAACCCCTTCAGGGGGATCAGTTGATGACTAATGGATCTTTCTTCCAAAGCTGGCCATACATGGTTCAGTTTTATCATTCAGCGAGCTGAGTGAAAAAAACAGAACCGATTCTCCCATCCACACATTGGAGGGGGGTGGGGGAATCCTCCCCGCTGCACTATTGTATTCTGACAATGGGGGGCGCTCCTCCGCACTCAGAATACACAGATCAGTGATGAAGCTATTGGCTGCAGCCGCTGATCGAGTGACTTTTATCCGGCAGTGACCACACATGGATGGAAATGTGACCGATCCCTGCTGAACCAGCAGAATTTCCATGCATCTATGGTCACCTTATGTGACTTCCTCCCCTCCCCCTCATCTCCTTCATTATGTAAGTCATGCTGAGATAATCTCCCATTGGCTGAGCAATATTCTCATTTGTCTCTGATCTCCTTCTTGCTATTCCTCGTCCTGCCTGTTGTTTCCTTGGATTGATTTTCTGTGTAGTGTAGTAATCACACTTAGGCCCCTTTCACACTTATACGACTTGTCCCACAATTTGTGATGGCAAAGTAGCATGACAAGTTGTTTCCCATGATTTCCAATGACAACCATTAATATTAGTACGACTTCAAGTCGTTCAGACTTCAAAGTAGTCCCTGCACTACTTTGGTCCGATTTTGATGCCACTTGCACAGGCATTCCCTGAAATTGCGGTAAAATCGTGCGACTTTAAAGTCGCAGTAGTGTGAAAGGGGCCCCACCCTACAATGATCTCACAGCTCCTCCTCCCAATGTCCCTCTAACCCAGTGGTTCTCAACCTTTCTAGTGCTGTGACCCCTTGATAAAATTTCCCAAGTTGTGGGGACGCCTAACAGTAAAATTATTTTCCTAGTGTGGGTTGTCAGCACCCAAGGCAAGACAAGTAATTTGCGCCCCTAGCTCACGGATATTTAGCGCTCCCCGAGTCCCTTCCACTCGTACAGTATTAAAACCCCTTATGGTACATTTTAGGATGTACCGCTCTTTCTCTTTGTTCTCCTTTCTTTACCTTTTATCTCTCTCTATATTAATTTCTTGCTCCCCCCCATCCCCCTCTCAAGCCGCTTTTCTTGTTTTTTCTTTTATTCTTTTTCTTTGTTCATCCCCCTCTTTTTGTCTCCCTTCCATGTATTCTCTATTTTTATTCCTTCTATTACTCCTTGGTTGGGGGGGTTGGATCAGTGGCAGTGCTGGTGGGGGGGGAGTTCTGATCAGCCAACTTGGGTGCATTGATCAAGGTCATCCGCTGATCTGAGAACTGTAGTGGGGATTTTAATGGCAACTATAATCAAAGGTTGTGTTACTCACTGTGTCTCTGACTTTGTGGCGTCTCGCAGCAGTGACACCTTTGCCAAAATCAGGAGATAGGGTCTCCTCCAGCCCCTCCGACTTCACATTCCTCACCAGTCAGCTGACCTCTAGTCTCTGCTCCCAGCCATGCCATGCCATGAACTGAATGGGCGGCTGTGAAGAGGCTGAGTGGGTGGCCGTGGGCTCCAGAAACAGCCCAGCTGGGAGGCCGCAAAAAGACTGGGAGAGCGGTGTGGTCTTAAGGAACAGCCTAGGACCCCTGGCAAATTGTCATTCGACCCCCAGGTTAAGAACCACTGCTCTAACCCAAGCCAGAGAAACCTATGACATCACACTGACTTCATGGTCCCTTCATCTGGCTTTATTTTTCCGATGATCTTAGGATGTGAGCGGATCCTTGGCATCCTCACTAGCATCCTGCATTGTATATAATGATGTCATACCTCAGCCTGAAGTAGGACTTAAAATGGAGACCTGAATAGTGAGGTGAGGAGGATTCTGGGAATATCATTTGATTTTGCTATTTGTGTTCAGATCTAGAGTTTCCTCCTGTGAAGTCTGGAGATCATATGACCATCACATTGCCTCCACCTCCCTCCCTGATAGAATAGAGAAATACAAAGAAGATTCTAGAAGTCACCAGAGAGATGATGGAGGAGAGGTGAGCGGTGCCGGGAATTCTGGGACATTATCCAGTAACAGACACGGGATGTGTCTGGATGGTGACTGTATCATTGTGTGTGTCAGGTTCCTATAAGGTGTCAGGATGTCACTGTCTATTTCTCCATGGAGGAGTGGGAGTATTTAGAAGGACACAAGGATCTCTACAAGGACGTCATGATGGACAATCAGCCACCCCTCACATCACCGGGTAAGAGGAGACTTTATTGTAAAGGAGAGAGCAGTACGGAGGCTCCACCTAGATCCCCCATCATCTGATAAACACATAGAAACAATGTATTCAGTCAGTGTGTGTGTTTCCTACAGATGGATCCAGTAATGGGAATCCACCAGAGAGATGTCCCCGTCCTCTGTATTCCCGGGATTCCACACAGGAAGATCACACCATCCCTCACCATCATCAGGTAGATGAGGAACAATCACTGATAGTATGATCAGGATCTGTACATTATCTGCATTGTTACAACTGATGTCGTCATTTTTATTATATATTCAGAGTGAAAACCTGAGAGATTCTAAAGTTAAAGAAGAGATAAAAGAGGAGGATGATGAGGATGGGGTGATGGAGAAGTCAGAGTCTCTAAAAGAACACAAAGATCTGTACCAGGACACCATGGTAGAGTCATCCAGCTACAGAAACCCACCAGAGAGATGTCCCCGTCCTCTGTATTCCTGGGATTCCACACAGGAAGGTCACACCATCCCCCACCATCATCAGGTAGATGAGTGACAATTATTGGTAGTTCTGATTTATACACGGCATTATTGTTACAATGAATGTTTTATTATATATTCAGAGTGGAAACCTCGGGGATGATAATATTGTTGTTAAAGAAGAGTATAAAGAGGAGGATGAGGAGTATGGAGCGATGGAGGAGTTTTCAGAAGGACACAAGGCTTTCACGAAGCCACCTAATACCCGGAACCCACCAGAGAGATGTCCCCGTCCTCTGTATTCCCGGTATTTCACACAGGAAGATCACATCATCCCTCACTGTTACAAGGTTGGTGGGACGGAGCTTATAAAACAGACTCATGGAGACAATGTGTTAATTTTTTATGTGATGTCACAATAATAAGGATTATAATTTTCCAGATGATATTCTCTCTCATTCTCTTTATTTAGAGTGGAGATCCAATTAATATAGAATTTGAGGTTAAAGCAGAAGAAGAAGAGAGGTATGTGAGGGATGATCAGCAGTCTATGGAGGAGGATGGAATAACGAGGACATTTATAGAGGAGGACACTCCTACAGAGATCAGCACAGGTGGGTCATTAACACTAAATACATTCCTCCACCCATACTGCTCACTGATTGGTCCAGAGTAGGGTGGGGACTGGGTGATATCAGCCTGTAATACCCTGGTCACTTTCCTGAGCTGTGTTCCCCGTCCTGTATTCCTGTATTTCTCTCGGATAATCTTCCTTCTCTGTGCTGCAGACACAATTTATGTATCTAGACTGGATTTATGGAGATTCTGGGGTTCAGCTGGTAGTAAAACCTTGATTTTCACCATAGGCATTACCTGGCACCTGGAGCACATACTTTGGGTCTTCTTCCCCATGTCTGGGTCTAGCAAGATCTCTGACAGAACAATTCTCCCAGGGTTACTTAGTTCTGTTGTCTGCTGTCTGTGCCGGGTGGAGGGATATGTCTGTATAGTCTCAGACCCAAGTCACTGAGTGCAGTCTCAGGAGATGGGAGACAGCGGTGTGGGACCTCTGCAACTTGTCTCATGTAAACATTTAAGCTTCCACTGATTACTGAATACCAATATTATGAGTCCTGACCCTTACACTATATCATTTATATTGTACATTACATACTCCTGACCCCTGCACTATATACTCTATGCAGGGGCGGATCCAGGGGGGGCAACAGGGCAATGCCCCCCCCGAGACCATCTTTCACACTCACTTGCTTGCTCTTTTTTTTTGCGCCTGATCTCCCGAACTTTGGGGACCCGGTACCGGCCGGCCGTAGGTCTCCTGGACCCCAAACTTGGCACACATGTAGCCCCATGTCTCCTCTACAAGTGTGCAAAGTTTGGTGTCTGGGGGACCTACGGCCGGGGAGCATTGATTTTTTAAAACCGGGCACCCCTTCCATAGACTCCAATGTTAAACGGCAATTTTTTTGGTGGTTTTGCGGACCCGGTACCGGCCAGTCGTAGGTCCCTTGGATCCCAAGCTTGGCACACATGTAGCCCCATGTCTTCTCTACAAGTGTGCAAAGTTTGTCCAGTGAATTTGCAGACCCGATACTGGCCGGTCGTAGGTCTTCTGGACCCCAAACTTGGCACACATGTAGCCCCATGTCTCCTCTATAAGTTTAAAAAGTTTGGGGTCTGGGAGACCTAGGGCCGGGGAGAACCGATTTTTCAAAGCCGGGCACTTCTTCCATAGACTCCCATGTTAAACATCAGTCTAGTCATGGGCACAGTGAGGCATGCAGATGGACACCCTAGGCTTATACTTGAGTCAATAGGTTTTCCCAGTTTTTTGGGGTAAAATTAGGTGCCTCGGCTTATATTTGGGTTGGCTTACTCGAGTATATACAGTACTTGTTCTGCGGCTGCCGCTGCCTCTCTGAGTCTCTCTCTCAGTTTCTCACATCAGCTGAACAGCGGCGCAGAGAGAGAGACTCGTCTAATGTAGTTACGCGGCGCACTGACACGATACCAGGAGCGGAGGAGGAGGTGGGTGGAGCCTCTTCCCTGCACTCGTTGCTAACGCTTGGGCCGCTTGGCGTCTAGCAACGAGTGACGTCAGTGAGTCACGTCAGGCCGTTCTGCGGGCAGGTGCGATAGCGTGCGGCTCCGCTTGCGGCGCGGTTTGTTGTCAGGGGGCGGCGCAGTTCGTGGGCAAGGCAGGCAAGTTAGTGACAATTCGCAAGGTGTGGCAGGCGACGTGGCAAGTGACAATCCGCAAATTGTGTCAGGTGATGTGGCAAATGACAATCTGCATCTGGTGGCAGGCAAGTGACAATCAGCAAGGTGTGGCAGGTGACGTGGCAAGTGACAATCCGCAAGGTGTGGCTAGTGACAATCCGCAAGGTGTGGCAGGTGATGTGGCAAGTGACAATCCACAAGGTGTGGCAAGTGACAATCCTCAAGATGTGGCAGGTGACGTGGCAAGTGACAATCCGCAACGTGTGGCAAGTGACACGCTCAGGGCTCCCACTAATTGCAGGCGACGGTGGCAAGTGACACACTCGGGGCTCCCACTGACTCTGCATTGAACTATTTAATTTCATATTACAATGTAATAATAGAAATAATGCGCTTCAATCATCCTGACACCATAACAACCATGGTGCCGGGATGATTGAAGCGCCGACACCAACCATTTCACCGATAAATTTCCCACAAAAAAAACATTTTTTGGCAGTGCCCCTCCCGAGAAAAGACTCTGGATCCGCCCTTGACTCTATGTTGTACATTACATAAATTTTATCCGTACAATCCTAACTTTTGTATCCTGTATAATAAGTTGTACATTGCATAAGACTATTTTATATCTGATGATTTGATTGGAGCACAGACTTTTACATGTTGATAATAATGTAATAACATCCTCAACTTTTGGAACCTTTAACAGAAAGTAGGGTTGTCCCGATACCGATACTAGTATCGGTATCGGGACCGATAGCAAGCATTTGCGCGAGTACTTGTACTCGCGCAAATGCTCCCGATGCTCCACCCGATACTTTTTTTTTTTGTTTTTTGTGGCCGGAGAGGGCGGGAGGAGTCAGTGGCTGGGGAGGGCGGGAGAGAGGGCGGGGGAGTGCGGGCGGAGTCTGGCCGGAGAGGGCGGGAGGAGTCAGTGGCTGGGGAGGGCGGGAGAGGAAAGTGCGGGCGGAGTCTGGCTGAAGAGGGCGGGCACAGTCGGTGGACGGAGTCCGCGGGCGGAGAGCGAGTCCCTCACCTGCAGTTGAACCTGGTAAGCTGGCAGGGGTTCAGGGCGCAGCCGCATCAGGATCGGTGCTGTCACATTCGGTCGCCGTCAGCGGCTGAACGTCCCCACGCCCATCTTGGTACACCCTGCACTCGGCTGCAGTAAGCAGCAGCAGACATCTTGTTACACCCAGCCCGAGCTATATGGGCTGGGTGTAACAAGATGTCTGCTGTTGCTTACTGCAGCCGAGTGCAGGGTGTACCAAGATGGGCGTTGCAGCAGTTTTTTTTTTTTTCTTAAATCCTGTGTCATTTCCATCCCCCCCCACCCCCCGCAGCATTTCAGTGCCAGCCACCTATCTGTGCACACAAGTGCCACCTATTACTGCCCACAAGTGCCATCTATCAGTGCCCCCAAGTGCCACCTATCAGTGCCACCTATCACTGCCCACAAGTGCCACCTATCAGTGCCCATAAGTGCCATCGATCCGTGCCCATAAGTGCCACCTATCAGTCCCCATCTTTCAAACTGTCACATGACATTGAAAAAAAGTATCGGTAATCGGTATCGGCGAGTACTTGAAAAAAAGTATCGGTACTTGTACTCGGTCTTAAAAAAGTGGTATCGGGACAACCCTACAGAAAGTGATAATGAGGGAGGAGTCAATAACCCAATAATGGTGGTCTTCAGAATCTGTCCATTTTATCATCTTGGTTGTTCTCCCCCCATCCTCACTCTCTGACCTCTGGTGGGGCTCAGCCCCGCTGTTATTCCTAACTAAATAATGGACTAAATAAGGAAGTGCAGTACTTCTTGTGTTGGGAAGATGGCAATGAGTGATAGAGGGGGTGGGGACACTCGTCCTATAATCCCCTCATCACTGTCACTCCTATAAAAGACAGTTCTCGTTGTTTCCTCACTCTCTGACTAAGGTCCATGAATAAAGAAATGATCTGGTAGGAGATCAGAGGACCCATTTACTAGTTACCTTGAGGGTGGAATTGTAAGATCCTCAGAGACAAAGCTGCCTGATGTGGGCGGAGTCCTGGTTTAGGGGAACCAATCAGCTCATGTCTAGTAATAATCTTTTTATTTCTATTTTAGTAGATGGACGGGAGATGAGGAAAACCTCAGAGGATTGTCTCACTTTGTCTCCAGACTGTAAAGTAGAAGATGAGGACATCACACAGTATAGTCCAGGAGAAAACCCGACTACCTCAAATGTCCATCCGACACCACACAGTGTAGATGGACCATCGTATTCCTCTTATCCTGAGGAACCTCAGACTGTGCGGGACGGTGCCGGACCATCGTATTCCTCTTATCCTGAGGAACCTCAGACTGTGCGGGACGGTGCCGGACCATCGTATTCCTCTTATCCTGAGGAACCTCAGACTGTGCGGGACGGTGCCGGACCATCGTATTCCTCCTATCCTGAGGAACCTCAGACTGTGCGGGACGGTGCCGGACCATCGTATTCCTCTTATCCTGAGGAACCTCAGACTGTGCGGGACGGTGCCGGACCATCGTATTCCTCTTATCCTGAGGAACCTCAGACTGTGAGGGACGGTGCCGGACCATCGTATTCCTCTTATCCTGAGGAACCTCAGACTGTGCGGGACGGTGCCGGACCATCGTATTCCTCTTATCCTGAGGAACCTCAGACTGTGCGGGACGGTGCCGGACCATCGTATTCCTCTTATCCTGAGGAACCTCAGACTGTGAGGGACGGTGCCGGACCATCGTATTCCTCTTATCCTGAGGAACCTCAGACTGTGAGGGACGGTGTCATCCTTCCAACAGATGAGAGGTTTTCCTGCACTGAGTGCGGGAAGTGTTTCCATTTTAAATCCAAACTTAATGTGCATAAAAGATCTCACACAGGTGAGAAGCCGTATTCCTGTCCTGAGTGCGGGAAATGTTTTTCTCAGAAGTCCAATCTTTACAAACATCAGAAGTCTCACACAGGTGAGAAGCCTTATTCCTGTCCTGAGTGTGGGAAATGTTTTTTAGGGAAGTCTAATCTTTACATACATCAGAGATCTCACATGGGGGAGAAGCCGTATTCCTGTTCTGAGTGTGGGAAATATTTTTCAGACATGTCTAATCTTTATCATCACAAGAGAATGCACATGAGAGAGAGGCCATATTCCTGTTCTGAGTGTGGGAAATGTTTTGTAGAAAATTCAAAACTTGTCAGACATCAGAGGTCTCATGTTGTTGAAAAGCCGTATTCCTGTCCTGAGTGCGGGAAATGTTTTTCAGAGAAGTCCAATCTTTCCACACATCAGAGATCTCACACGGGTGAAAAGCCGTATTCCTGTCCTGAGTGCGAGAAATGTTTTTCAGAAAAGTCCAGTCTTGATAAACATCAGAGATTGCACACAGGAGAGAAACCGTATTTCTGTTCCGAGTGCGGGAAATGTTTTTCAGTGAAGTCTAATCTTTACGCACATCAGAGATTGCACACGGGTGAAAAGGCGTATTTATGTCCTGAGTGCGGGAAAAGTTTTTCACGTAAGTCCAATCTTGACACCCATCAGAGATCTCACACAGGGGAGAAGCCGTATTCATGTCCTGAGTGCGGTAAATGTTTTTCAGTCAAGTCCCATCTTTACACACATCAGAGATTGCACACGAGAGAAAAGCCGTTTTCCTGTCCTGAGTGCGGGAAATGTTTTTCAGTGAAGTCCAATCTTACCGCACATCAGAGATCTCACACAGGGGAGAAGCCGTTTTCCTGTCCTAAATGCGGGAAATGTTTTTCAGTGAAGTCCCATCTTTCCAGACATCAGAGATCTCACACAGGGAAGAAACCCCTTTTCTTTCCTGAGTGAGGGAGTTGTTCCTCACTGAAGTCCTGTCTTCCTGTACATCAGGGATCCCACACAACCGTAATGTCAGGGAATGAGGTGAACGATAATTTAGCTAGCTATATTGATCTTTCAATCGATCGATGGACAACATTGCCTCCAATACAAAATAAATTTATGAAAATTAAACAAAGCTGACTTAATTAGCTATTCATGAGTTATTTTGCTCATGTCAAAATTCTTTGATTAACACAACAAGATTGGGTGTCAGTATGGACTAAAGACTATCAAAAACAAATTCATATTTATTTACAATAGGTCACTTTCCATACACCACTAATGGCCGCGTACACACAACCGTTGTTGAAAAAACGACGTTTTTCTCGACGTGATTCTTCTCAAGCCTGCCTTGCCTACACACTATCATGAAAAAAAATGCTTGAGCAAAGCGCGGTGACGTACGAAATGTACGACGGCGCTATAAAGGGGAAGTTCCATTCGGATGGCGCCCCCCTTTGGGCTGCTTTTGCTGAGCCTCGTGTTAGTAAAGTTTGGTGAGAGACGATTCGCGCTTTTCAGCCTCGTGCTCTTCAGTCCGTTACAGCGTGACGAATGTGCCATCTCCATTATGAATGCTAGTTTAACCAGAACAAGTGCTCATCACTTGTTTCTGAGCATGCGCGTTTTTTTCACGTCGTTAAAGCCTACACACGGGCGTTTTTCATGACAAGAAAAACGACGACGTGAAAAACGCAGAGAAAAATTAGAGCATGTTCCAATTTTTTCATGCCCATTTTTCACGTCGTGAAAAATGCTCTGAAGCCCACGATCGTTTTTAATAACCATTTAAAAAAATGGCACTTTTCTCGTCATGAAAAACGGTCGTGTGTACGCGGCATAACAGTCAGATTAGGAGGATGACACAGACACTAAATGATCATCCCAAGGAATTAAGATAGCCTTGGTATATATGTTGGATTCTACAAATAATTAATTTCCCCTCATAGACAGCATAACCATTGTAGCTACTTGGCAGACAATAATCTGTGTTTTGGAGATGCTAACTGTTAAGCCGGCCATACACGGTTAGAATTTCGAAAGAATTTCCTTTCGAAAATCGTATCTAAGAATTTTCGTACGAATTTCGCACCGTTAGTGGGCTGCAGCAACAGCCGATTTCCGTGCAGCAATCAAATTTGAGGAATCGGACATGTTGGAATTTTTTTTTAAATCGAACGATTTTCTAATCCATGATGGGAGAATCGTGCGAGAAATGTAATAGAAAAAAAAATGCGCAGGTGCAAGAAAAGAAAATTCCCGGAGAGGAAAGAAGATTCCCGGCCACAAATTTTTTTTCTGTAGCAACAGGAGGTGAAATTGAAGGCTTGGTCGGCCGAATTTCGAAAATCAATGGTGGCGTCATCGGATCTCAAAAAAAAACGAACTTTCGGATTTTGAAAAGAAAATTTGTTCGATATTCGACCGTGTATGGCCTGCTTTTATTCTCCTACAGAAAGAATAAGCATTGAAGCATGTAAAAGGCTAAGCCAATACAGCCAAGAGAAAAGAAAATAATAATAAAATTGAATTACAAAAAAAAAATCTTACTCTGGTGGTTAATGTTATTGTGGGAGAAATACTAAGTTACAGCAAGGATTATTGCAATTGTCCTAAACAAAAATCACAGGAGAATAATTTGATATATTTACCCTCAGAAGCAATAGAGTGGAACGCTGTAAATGGGTTGCCTGAAGATGGCTGCCAACCAGATCCTTCAAATGGCTACCAACCAATGAGTGGAGTTATCTTCCCAAAATGGCGTCTAGCTATGTTGGAGCTGTGTCTCCTGGCTTCAGTGAATGGTGTCAGGTGATGAGTCGCCCTCGTGATGATAAGTGTGATCTGATGTATCTATTTGTAGATGATGGGCGTCTGATTACTCTGTCGCCTGAATTGCTATTTTTATCCAGTGAAGACAATACCTTCATAAAAGCCCCCCAGAAATCAGACGCCCATCATGTTACGGTGTAACATTCTTTCTGATTGGTGGATCCGGTTACTATTCAATTATGTGTTTATACAAGCAATAGCTCCCTTGGCCACAGGGTGGCACTTCAACACTAGAAATGTTCATACTCAGATTGAATTCCCTATAACACCTCATCCTTATATTAAAGCGGAGGTCCACCCGATTTTATAAATTTTTTTAAAAGCCAGCAGCTACAAATACTGCAGCTGCTGACTTTTAAAAAAATGGACACTTACCTGTCCAGCGCCCCCACAAAGTCAGCAGACGAGGCTGAGCAATCGCTCGATCCTCGGATGCTTCCGCCACCATCCTCGGTGAGGGAATCAGGAAGTGAAGCCTTGCGGCTTCACTGCTCGGTTCCCTACTGCGCATGCGCGAGTATCGCGGCACGCTGTCACTGGTCCCTGCTCTCTCCTGGGCACAGTGTGTTTCCCAGAAGACAGCGGGGTAGTGACGCGAAGGGGCGGGAGTCAGAACCCAGAAGTGGTTCAAATACCTGTATTAAACAGGTATCTGCACCCCCCTCCCTCTGAAAGGTGCCAAATGTGACACCGGAGGGGGGGGAGGGTTCCAAAAATCGGAGGTTCACTTTTTGTGTGAACCTCCACTTTAACTCATCTTTTATATGATACATTATTATTTTGTATAAAGGATTCAACTATGGCTTTAAAACATAAAATGTCTTTAAGGGTCTCAAAGTTTTCTAATTTGTGTTTAACACTTAAATATATTTTTTTTAGGTGGAGTTTCAAACATTTCAGTCCATAATTACAATATTGATGATACACATAAAATAAATATAATACTTTGCATATGTAGCACCCTCTAGTATGAAGAAAATTTATTTGTCTTACAGTAGCTGTGTGAGTCTAGTAATTGGTTGGGGGTGACTGTAGGTCAGGCTGGAGGGCTCTACAGGCCAGGCCTCTGGTACCTCCCCTGGTTTTAGAAGCGTGAAGAAGCTTCTAGAAGCTAGTGGATGGAGGAGATGAGGCTATGATTTGCATTTTTATGGAAATCTGGCAAATCCCCATGCAGGAGGCCTGGCTGGGTCAGCCTATAAATATTGTGGAGCATGGCCAGCAAGGGAGGGGGGCGCGGTTGTAGTTGGGTGGAATATGGATTGCTGAGACCATCTCATGTAGCCTAGGAGGGGACCCCGGTGCTCTGGATCCAGGCTGGAGCTGAGGAAAGAAGGACAAAGGGACCTCCACTACTCTACAGTCTCTTCTAGGGAACACCCTTGCTAGCATGGGAGGATGTACAGTGGGGCAAAAAAGTATTTAGTCAGCCACCAATTGTGCAAGTTCTCCCACTTAAAAAGATGAGAGAGGCCTGTAATTGTCATCATAGGTAAACCTCAACTATGAGAGACAAAATGTGGAAACAAATCCAGACAATCACATTGTCTGATTTGGAAAGAATTTATTTGCAAATTATGGTGGAAAATAAGTATTTGGTCAATATCAAAAGTTCATCTCAATTCTTTGTTATATATCCTTTGTTGGCAATGACAGAGGTCAAACGTTTTCTGTAAGTCTTCACAAGGTTGTCACACACTGTTGCTGGTATGTTGGCCCCTCCTCCATGCAGATCTCCTCTAGAGCAGTGATGTTTTGGGGGCTGTTGCTGGGCAACACGGACTTTCAACTCCCTCCAAAGGTTTTCTATGGGGTTGAGATCTGGAGACTGGCTAGGCCACTCCAGGACCTTTGAAATGCTTCTTACGAAGCCACTCCTTCATTGCCCGGGCAGTGTGTTTGGGATCATTGTCATGCTAAAAGACCCAGCCACGTTTCATCTTCAATGCCATTTCTGATGGGAGGAGGTTTGCACTCAAAATCTCACGATACATGGCCCCATTCATTCTTTCATGTACACGGATCAGTCGTCCTGTTCCCTTTGCAGAGAAACAGCCCCAAAGCATGATGTTGCCACCCCCATGCTTCACAGTAGGTATGGTGTTCTTTGGTTGCAACTCAGCATTCTCTCTCCTCCAAACACGACGAGTTGTGTTTCTACCAACAGTTCTACTTTGGTTTCATCTGACCATATGACATTCTCCCAAGCCCGCTATGTTCCAATGTTACCGGGGTTATATATTAATTCATATATGTAACGGTTTAATGTATTGCTATTATGGTTCTACACGTTGTATTGGTACCTCATTTGCAGCATTATACGTCATTTCCATATCACTGTATAGCTGTATGTTCATTTTCCTGTTTTATGCAAAACCTCAATAAAAACATTGAAACTTCAAAAAACAAACAAAGCAGGCTGCCAGATGCAATATGCAGCAAGCTTTCCAGGGATAGTGCCACCAGCTAAACCCAATCCCTTGTGTTGGGACATGTTACAAGGCAGCTGAGTTGGCTGGTATTTTCAAGAAAGGGGAAATAAAGCTCCTACAATTTTGGGACTTTGCTAAAATTTCACCAAGAGGGCACAGAGCTCCTATAAGTTAAGGTGACCAGATTTTTCAAATGAAATCCGGGGAACAAATTTTTTTTTTTCATACTAGTAATGGCGGCAATCAGCGACTCTACCCGTCGCCGCCTGCCTCACAGCCTGTCAAGTCGTACACACGATCGGACTTCCATTGGACAAATCCATGGATTCTTGCCCGAAGGGCGTTGTCCATGAACTTGGTATGCATACACACGGCAGAACGTTTTCAGCCAACAAACACGAACGTAGTGACGTAATAGACATACTACGTGTGTTTTTTCAGCTCTTTAGCGCCACCCTTTGGGCAACTTCTGCTAATGTTGTCTTATGGTTAGCATTGCTTCCGAGCATGCATGTTTTGTACTTTGGATTTTAGTCCGACGGATTTGTGTACACACGATCGGATGATCCAATGTAACACATTTGTTGTCAGACGATTTGAGAGCATGCACAGCCAACATTTGTTGTCAGAAATTCCGACAACAATTGTCCGATGGAGCATACAGATGCTCCAATTGTTAGACAAAACACGTCCGTCGGACAATTGTTGTCGGAATATCCGATCGTGTGTACGGGCCTTTACTCTCCGGGCCCCGGCTACTACTGAGTGGGGAGCAGACGAAGATCACTCCACCAGGGAAAGGCAAGGAGATAAGCAGGCAGGCGGCTGGCCGGGACTTGAGCCAAGGCAGAAGAACATGCGAGCGGAGCTGAATGGGCATGCACCCGAAACTGAAGAAATATTCCCTCCGCTCCGACCAGCACATGATCTTCAGAGCGGAGGTGTGTAATTCAGATATTTTTTATTTATTCTGCACTGACTGTCTTTGAAATTGCCCCAGCCCCTGTTCAAATCCAAACCGGGGACAGACTTGGTCCGGGGACAGTGTCCTCAATCTGGGGACTGTCCCTGGAAACAGGAGATGTCTGGTCACCCTACTATAAGTGGAATTCTTTTTTGCCAAATCAAAAGAGACTGAACACAGTCCAGGGTTTGCCATTTTTCAGAGTACAGAGGGAAGGAAGTTGTCCTCATGTTGTTCTAATCAAGTCAAGTTTGGCATCCCATAACTCCTCTTACCCATCCAATAATAACTAGCCCATGGACTGATTCTTTATCTTTGTGTGAGAGTTGGAGAATGTGTGTTTCCTGGCTGTGGGGGACCCAAAAATCAAGTGGCCCTCTAGGGGGTAGAGCTATACATTCTTTAATATACTATTTGAATATAGCTACATTGTAACACACATATGTTTTTAACCATAGTGATCACAAGTAAACATAAACGTAGTACGCGTAATAAATCCTTTTGCAGCTTTATGATATTTTATCATGGGTAGATACAGTATATAACCTAAAAAGTGTCTTGATACTTCTTTTAGTCTCTTCCTAAGACATCCCAACTATATAAAGTTTTTTTATTTATACAATCCTGAAATATAGCACTCCTTTTTTTCTTTTGTTTCAAGCTTTTTCCAAAGTTTCTTGCATGTTGATTCTTTGGTTGTCCTTCATTTCAGTGAACAATAGAGAGCTATGCCCCTGTTGAAGACTTTAGTAGTCGAAACGCGTAGGGCCTGCTACCGCTGTATCCCACATTGCTTTTATTACTTTTACCATTTTTATCACGTGACATTTTATTTGTCTTCATGCTTGTTAAGACAAAATTTATTCAATAAACCTTGACCGGTTATATTGACCTGCACTATCTGGAGTTCTTCTTTTTCTCCCACCCTTGTGTCCATTTTTGGAACGATTTGGAACCTGTACGATCGGAGGGACCACCATCGTGTGAGTTGACCATTCATCATCCTGCTGGAATCGGTCGCAGGCACCCAGGTTATCCAGTTCCATCTTCTGGTCACGGCGACCATTAAGCTCGATTGACCCACTGTCATATGACAGGTGGGTCCACCGTTTCCGGTAAGAGTACCCGACTGTATCTACTGTGCTCTTCTTTTGTGTTTCCACCATCAACATTTGGGTCCTATGGTCCTTCCATGCTGTGACGGTGTTATCCATGAATAGACATCCTCTTCAACATTTTTTTGGACTATTTTTATGTTTAATCTTGCATTCACTCTATATTCACTCATAGGGGTATGTTCCTCAGTTCCCATGGAGGATAGCTCATATCAGAGATCACCCATTGGAATGGACTGTTCATGAACTCTATGCATTGATTTATATATTCACTGTGGTTTTCAGTTTATCACATATTTGAGCTACGGTTTGTAGCCATTTCTTTATATTTGAATTGCAGCGCTGCACTATTTTGATCCATTTTGTCTTTTGCTTTGTTTGTTTGAGTGCCAGCAGCTTCTAGTACCACTCTTGGTTTAGCGCAGTCTTTTCACTTACATAAACAATAGAGAGATACTGCCATTGTCTGGAATCCCTGAAGCTGCATACACACGGCTGGTTTTCTCTGCAAGGACCGACAAGAAAACTGCTTGCAGAGCTTTCTTGCCGAGAAAACCGGCCGTGTGTACGAGGCTTTCAGGTTTCTCGTCAGGAAAACTGAACAGAATCTCGACGAGAAAAAAAGAAGACCTGCTTTCTTTTTTCTCGTCGGGATTCTCGTCAGGCCTGTTTCCCGACGAGAAACCTGAGTGTGTGTACACTTACCTGTCGCCGTGGAAACCCGCGCATGCTCGAAATGACTTTGACGCATGTGCGGTAGCTTCCTAGGCATAGGTAGTGTGTAGCAAGATGGCGGCGACGGCATCGAATGTGACGAGCGCACGCTCGTCGTAGTCGATGACGTCACCGCGTTCGTGTCATTCAAAAGAATCGAGCGTGTGTACACTCGGCCGGGACAAGTTTCTTGTCAAGAATCTCGTCAGGAAAAATGACTGTTTTTTTCCTGACGAGATTCTCGGCCGTGTGTACAGGGCTTGAGAATGTTGACTTCCTTCACCTGGGCAAACATACAATGTCTCTTCACAATACACATTTATGAGACCTGAAGGACCTTGTAAACATTGATCGCTTTCTATTTGGTTGATAGTGTGTGAAAACCAGTAACCCCATTGTTCAAAGACTATAATGCCGCATACGCACGACCGTTTTTAATGTCATTGAAAAAAACAAAGTTTTTTTCAACGTGATTCTTCTCAAGCCTGCCTTGCCTACACACGATCATGAAAAAAAAATGCTAGAGCAAAGCGCGGTGACATACGAAATGTACGACGGAACTATAAAGGGAAAGTTCCATTTGGATGGCGCCCCCCTTTGGGCTGCTTTTGCTGATCCTTGTGTTAGTAAAGTTTGGTGAGAGACGATTCGCGCTTTTCAGCCTCGTGCTCTTCAGTCCGTTACAGCGTGACGAATGTGCTATCTCCATTACGAACACTAGTTTTACCAGAACGAGCGCTCCCGTCTCATCACTTGCTTCTGAGCATGCGTGTTTTTTTTCACGTCGTTAAAGCGTACACACGGCCGTTTTTCATGACAAGAAAAACAACGAGAAAAATTAGAGCATGTTCCAAAATGCCCATTTTTCACTTCGTGAAAAATGCTCTGGAGCCCACACACGATCGTTTTTAATGACCAAATAAAAAAATGCAATTTTTCTCGTCATGAAAAACTGTCGTGTGTACGCGACATAAGGGTCTTTGTCTTTAACTCATCCACAACTTGTTTGTAGACCACACTGTCTCTGGAAAGTTGAACGGAAATGAAGACATTTGTCTCTAAGCTCACTTGAAATCTGTCATTTTAGAAATGATAAAATTGTTTTTTTTTCCATAAAAGTTCGGACATATATACAGTATATAATAGAAAAGGAAAAGTTGCGCTAAATGTGAACGTGTCACATGAAGTGACACACAGATCAAAAAAGGAAATTGATAAAACAAATAATTAAACAGTGAAATGAATGTAGTAAAGAGCGCGGCGGCTCACACAATGAGTGAAATACTACAAAGTGATATAAAATGCAATAATGAAGCACCTAATTAATGTGATCAAATGATCTAAGCTAGATCAAAAGCATAAAAACTCCATATAAAGTGAAGATCAAAATCAAGTTCATATAGATACGTTGATAAGTGGTAATAATCCTCCACCGTGACCAGTGAAATCCAAATCAAGAATGAACCAAGAACAAGTGATGTATAGGACAGCCTTCACCAGTAAAATTACTGCCTCTTACCGCAGAACATAGATCCCTTATCACAGGGGATCAAAGACCGCCTGTGGCTTGTTCCCCAGCCAAGGGATAGCGGCATACAGCGTCCAGCTGACCAAATGGCGTCTTGACGGGGAGGTCCGCAACTCGTGGTGGTAAATACAGTCCCTGTGTACCGAAAGAAGGAAGAAAGGGGGCTGATAGTGTAAAACCTTTACACATTTATTATATAAAAAAGTGAATGCACACTTACACACAAGTAGAAATATTCGAGCAATAATAAGCCGGCCGGCTAGTAGAATAAAGCAGCCCGTATGTCTCCGGGTAGCGTGGGCGCGATGACGTCAGAACGTGGCTCCTCCCTACCCGTTTTGTCACTATAGGACGTGTTCACGGGATACGGGCAGCGTTCTGACGCACCGCTATAAATAGTCATCCAGCTCCACCAAGCCTTGATGTGAACCGCGGGACGTCGAAGGTGCCACCATCTTGGTAGAGGGATAGAAAATGCTCTTTCAATGAAATGAAAAGGGCAAAACTCAAAATAAATAATAAAAAATGAAACCCAAATTGATTAGTTTATCACCGGATATAGGAAATAACCAAACCGGTATCGCATATCAAGAAAACCAATTGGAGATATTTATAACTATTCTAATTGTTGAAAATAATAGTTATCCGTCCTGCAGATAAGGGGGGGGGGTATAGTCGTGGTAAACAAGTGTGATTACATGCAGGAAATGTATCGCATTTTAAGTGACACGGCCACCTATACCCCCCTATCTTCCAACCCCAATCAGAAATATAAGGCACTTTTGGAGGATTTTGTTTTGAGAGGTTCAGACCACAAAATTCTCAATAAAAAGGAACGGCTATTCTTGGTGCCTAAGGCACCCAGGATTCCTATAATATATTATCTGCCTAAGGTGCATAAGAGTCTGACTTGCCCCCCGGGACGTCCCATAGTGAGTGGGATAGACTCTATTACGTCCCGGGTGGGCAAGTATATAGACTATTTTTTGCAACCCCTAGTGCGTAACATTCCTTCCTTCATTAAAGACACTCGTCATGTCATTAATCTTCTTTCTGAATATACACCTAGTGACGGCATTTGGTTGGTCACGGCGGATGTTACATCCCTTTATACTGTGATTCCTCACCAACTGGGTTTGGATGCCGTACGCTATTATATGGATCGTGATTCCAATCTACCCGCAGAGCAGATTGTTTTCATTATGGAGTTATTAGAGTACGCAGCTACTCATAACTTTTTTTGGTTTGATGGTTGTTTCTATAGGCAGGATAGAGGTGTCGCCATGGGAGCTAAATATGCCCCCAGCTTGGCGAACCTCTTCATGGTCAAATGGGAGGAGGATGTTGTCTGCGCCCACACTAGGCCTGAGGTGGCCTTGTGGGCTCGCTACATAGACGACATCCTCCTCCTATGGAGGGGTAGCCAGGCTGACCTTTCTGATTTTATGGACTCTCTGAATATCAACTCCAGAGGTATCCACTTAAGTTATGTGGCTAGTCAGGATAAAATTAATTTTTTGGACCTTACTATTTCTGTGGGTGGTGGTGGTTTTGTCACTTCAACTTTTTTTAAAACCTTTGACAGAAATTCTTTCATCCCTACTAGTAGCTGTCATCATGCTCCTTGGTTGAGTGCTGTGCCTAAGAGTCAATTTCTACAGCTAAAGAGGAATTGTTCAGATCATACTACTTTTTTGGCACAGTCTGAGACTTTGACAAAGAGATTAAAGATAAGGGTTACTCTGCTGAGTCCCTTTAAAACCTCTTTGGATCTGGTCAGTTGTGTGGATCGTGCTGATCTACTGAAGGAAAAAGATAATAAGGAGTCAGGTGTCTCTTTCCGTAATCCCTTTATTACCAACTTTTCACGCCAGCATTCTCAGGTGAAACACATTGTCAACAAACACTGGCATATACTTAAGAATGACAGGGTACTCAATACCATCTTACCAGAGAGACCTCGAGTGGTCTTTAGAGGGGCTCCAGCATTGAGGGACAAACTTGCGTCCAACATTCTGGACCCACCTATTAACAGGCTTACCTTCTTTTCCGACCTTACGGGTTATTACCAATGTAGGAGGTGCCAGGTTTGCTCTCTAAATGGTTGTAGATCCAGGAAGACAACCCGGTTCTGTTCTAGCTGCACCAAAAAAAGTTTTGACATTAAGCCATTCATCACCTGTTCGACAGTGGGCGTGATCTACCTGCTTCAATGCCCTTGCGGGTTGCAATATGTGGGTAGGACCAAGCGCCCACTCCAGGTGCGGCTCAATGAGCATATAGGTAACATCAGAAAAGGTTTTACAAAACACTCTGTGTCGAAACATTATCTGACGGCCCACAATAGAGATCCAACTAATACAATTTTTTTTGGGTATCGACAAATATAGTCCTCATTGGAGGGGTAGTAATTTGGTCCAGAGCATCTCTAGGCTTGAGATGTCGTGGGTGCATAGGATCAATTGCTACACCCCATTTGGTCTCAATATAGATGTCGACGTCAATTGCTTCATAGACAATTCTTGATTTCTGTATTAATACTTATTACATTTTCCTTTCCTACCCCCTTATTTTCTTTTTTGTTAACCCCCCCTTTTTAGTTCTTCGGGTTTCCCATTAGGTCACACTCTGTTAGGCCCCTAGGAATAAGTATGGGGGAGAGGCTGCTGTTAGCAGCGGGATTTGTTTTATACAATTCCCCTTGTTTTTTTGCAAGGGCTTTTTGATCTTTAACTCGCATCTAATGGGGGAGGATGGGTCAGTCAGGTCCCAATGTTTTCTTTGTTATGTTTTTCATTTGCATTAATTATCATGTATTTCTTTACTTATTACCATGTTTTATTAATTTTTGTATATGATCCATATATATTTTACAGTTGTTATTCCTTTTTATGTAATATTTACGACACCTTGCTCCTCGGAGTTCCATCAATTGAGTGTCGTGGTTTGACTATGTGTTTGTTGTACACTCGATGTGAATCTCGGGCTAACGTCCGGTTTATATTTATTTTTATTTTCAACAATTAGAATAGTTATAAATATCTCCAATTGGTTTTCTTGATATGCGATACCGGTTTGGTTATTTCCTATATCCGGTGATAAACCAATCAATTTGGGTTTAATTTATTATTATTTATTTTGAGTTTTGCCCTTTTCATTTAATTGAAAGAGCATTTTCTATCCCTCTACCAAGATGGTGGCGCCTTCGACGTCCCGCGGTTCACATCGAGGCTT
Source organism: Rana muscosa (assembly GCA_029206835.1). Taxonomy (NCBI): domain Eukaryota; kingdom Metazoa; phylum Chordata; class Amphibia; order Anura; family Ranidae; genus Rana; species Rana muscosa. Next base: position 23,946,770 of record JARGYO010000094.1, on the reverse strand, counting down.
GGTGGAGCTGGATGGCTATTTATAGCGGTGCGTCAGAACGCTGCCCGTATCCCGTGAACACGTCCTATAGTGACGAAATGCGTAGGGAGGAGCCACGTTCTGACGTCATCGCGCCCACGCTACCCGGAGACATACGGGCTGCTTTATTCTACTAGCCGGCCGGCTTATTATTGCTCGAATATTTCTACTTGTGTGTAAGTGTGCATTCACTTTTTTATATAATAAATGTGTAAAGGTTTTACACTATCAGCCCCCTTTCTTCCTTCTTTCGGTACACAGGGACTGTATTTACCACCACGAGTTGCGGACCTCCCCGTCAAGACGCCATTTGGTCAGCTGGACGCTGTATGCCACTATCCCTTGGCTGGGGAACAAGCCACAGGCGGTCTTTGATCCCCTGTGATAAGGGATATATGTTCTGCGGTAAGAGGCAGTAATTTTACTGGTGAAGGCTGTCCTATACATCACTTGTTCTTGGTTCGTTCTTGATTTGGATTTCACTGGTCACGGTGGAGGATTATTACCACTTATCAACGTATCTATATGAACTTGATTTGGATCTTCACTTTATATGGACTTTTTATGCTTTTGATCTAGCTTAGATCATTTGATCACATTAATTAGGTGCTTCATTATTGCATTTTATATCACTTTGTAGTATTTCACTCATTGTGTGAGCCGCCGCGCTCTTTACTACATTCATTTCACAGTTTAATTATTTGTTTTATCAATTCCTTTTTTGATCTGTGTGTCACTTCATGTGACACATTCACATTTAGCGCAACTTTTCCTTTTCAATTATATGCTTTTGTGTTGTATAACACTTATTGTTGCAGCTTAATTTATTATTGCACTAGCGCAGTTTTTTCCATTTCCATATATACAGTATGTAACCCTCATCTACTTCATGGACATTTTCTTCACTCGTCCGGGCCCAATAATCCATATCCTTACCTCCCACCAAAAAGTCTACACAAGCTGAAAGAGGAGGAGCCAGGTAGCCCATGTGATATCAGCATGTGACATCAATAACCCTGGACACAGCTGGGAGCAGACACACTCCTCTCCTCCCTGCTCAGGCCAATCACAGAAGACGGATTTACCCTGGATGGAAATCGGAGCAGATTCTTTGGAACTGTACCCTGAAATCAGAGACATCTGGTCATCATACAGTACAGGAAAGATTTTTCTCTCTAATTAATGTCAGTAGAAGACACGGAGAAAGCCTGTTCTGTGTTCTGATAGAGCAGATGGAACACTTCTCCTTGTGCGTTATCTTCATTATTATTACTCTATACCTAGTGACTATATAACTGGCATGGTCCTAATACTCTACTTTACCTGACCACTGTACAGAGGACTGTATATGAGATGTTCCTGACCACTGCACTCTATACACAGGGCTGTATATGACATGTCCCTGACCACTACACTCTATACACAGGACTGCATATGACATGTTCCTGACCACTGCACTCTATACACAGGACTGAATATAACATAGTGATGAGAGGGGCTGGTAGTGGAGGGCAGTATGATGGGAGGGGGGTAGTGAAGGGCAGTATGATGGAAAGGGGGGCAGTATGTTGGGAGCGGGGTAGTGGAGGGCAGTATGAGGGGAGAGGGGTAGTGAAGGGTAGTATGATGGGAGGGGGGTAGTGTAGGGCAGTATGATGGGGGTAGTGTAGGCAATATGATAGGAGGGGGGTAGTAGAGGGCAGTATGATGGGAGGGGGGTAGTGGAGGGCAGTTTGATGGGAGGGGGGGTAGTGGAGGGCAGTATGATGGGAGGGGGGGTATTGGAGGGCAGGAGGATGGGAGAGAATGGTAGTGGAGGGCAGTATGATTGGAGGGGGGTAGTGGAGGGCAGTATAATGGGAGGGGGGTAGTGGAGGGCAGTTTGATGGGAGGGTGTGGTAGTGGAGGGCAGTGTGATGGGAGTGGAGGGCAGTATAATGGGAGGGGGTAGTGGAGGGCAGTATGATGGGAGGGGGTGGTAGTGGAGGGCAGTATGATGGGAGGGGGTGATAGTGGAGGGCAGTATGATGGGAAGGGGTGGTAGTGGAAGGCAGTATGATGGGAGGGGGTATTGGTGGCCAGTATGAGTGGAGGGCAGTATGATGGAAGGAGGGGGCAGTGGAGGGCAGTATGGGGAGGGGGTGGTAGCAGAGGACAGTATGATGGGAGGGGGGTAGTGGAGGCTAGTATGATGGGAGGGGGCGGTGGAGGGCAGTATGGGGGAGGGGGTGGTAGTGGAGGGCAGTATAGAGGGAGCGGGTGGTAGTGGAGGGCAGTATGATAGGAGGGGTAGTGGAGGGCAGTATGATGGGAGGGGTGGTAGTGGAGGGCAGTATGATGGGAGGGGGGTAGTGGAGGGCAGTATGATGGGAGGGGGCAGTATGATGGGTGGAGGGCAGTATGATGGGAGGAGGCAGTGGAGGGCAGTATGATGGGTGGGGGGTAGTGTAGGGCAGTATGATGGGAGGGGGTAGTGGAGGGCAGTATGGGGGACAACATAAATGGAGGGGGCAGTATGGGAGGAAGCAGAGTGACCATGAGCATCCTCAGGGCAGGGAGCATTTCTCCTACCTTTCCAGTGGCAGAAACAGCCTTCAGGCTTGACCCAGAGTCAGGGGCGAAGTCGGGGATGGAGCTGGCGATCCTAGGTACGGATGACTATTTGCCTCAACACTGTCTATGCAGTGAGCGCCAGGCTGGATAGGAGGGCCAGCAGGGCTGCATATAGGCGAACCGATCCTCATCCTGCAGCCACTGAATGTCATCCCCGTGCCTGGGACCGCCAGCTCCGCCTCCCGACTCCGCCCTGGATAAACAAGGGCACTCCACTGTGAATGCTGGGCCTCTGCGTGTGATATCATTGGGCAGGTGACAGGTCCTCTTTATGAGACATGGGGGGTGTATTAGACCTCCAAATCTCCTCTACCCTCCAATGCACAGATGGAGCTTGGTTAGATGCTTCCTTGGTGGTATCATCCTGGGAATGACGGCTCAGAAACAGAAAACACTCAGAGCTTAGGACTGCCGGCTTCAATCAGTGCAGAGGAGATTGGGGGATGGACGGCCACCAGTCTCCTCCCTCTCTGCCTCCTGAATCTGCTGGGTGTGGTCCCAGGGTACCAGGACAAATGGGAGAGTGCAGAAATTACACTGCGGGGTCATGGTTGGGGGACCGGGCAGCTTGCAGTGTAAATAGGATCAGGCAGCTATACAGCCACCCGGATCACGCTTACTGTGCAGCTGGGAGCCGGCTGACGAAAACAAGCACTGCTACTGCCGCCATCAGCTTGTGATTAACACTTCACTCTCCGGATGTACTATGTACCTCCAAAGAGCTAAACTGTTTAAATATCATAGAATACTATTGGGAGAAATTAGCACTGGACTTTATAGGCACTGAGATACACATGATTAAAATCCAAACATCATTATTACAAAAAAAATAGAAAGAAAAAAGATTCTAAACGCACAGTATTAAAAACTTCACAATATAAATATTACCTAAATGCTGTAAATCTCACCACCAGTTACACCAAACAATCCTGAATCCTGAATGGTTATATGAATGTCCTTAGATTGACCAATAACAGTAGTCCATCAGGCTTGGTGTAGATTATCCTGGGGGGTCCTAATCCTGGGGGATCCTAAACCTGGGGTGGTGTACTAATCCTGGGGGGTCCTAATCTTGGGGTGGTGGTGTACTAATCCTGGGGGGTTCTAATCCTGGGGGGTCCTAATCCTGCCTGTGAAGGGACATCTCTGTGATGCACAGAAAGTGCTGCAGCTGTGCTGACATTTACAAAAGAAGAAGTGTTTTAAAATTTGTTGAAAAAATCAATTGGCACAATATACTGTGAGAATATAATAATTACTAAAGTAGCCACTGTCACTTTAGGTGATTTCACTTCCACCTATAATCAATATATGTGCCAAAAAACAGTACCATGATGGTACCACGTGCCCACCAGGTTGGCCAAGATCTTCCCCCTTGTGCTTCAAAGGATGCAACCTAGAAGGCTCCATGTATCATACTTGGTGGTCTTGCCCCTGTATCTGAAACTTTTGGAATAATTTCTTCCATCTAATAAGCAAAGTCACAGGAGTATCGGTACACCAGGTCCCCTCAATAGCTCTTCTGAATAACAGGGTTCAAAAGGCCCCCCAAGTACGCTCAGTCCCTGGTCTTCTTTATGCTTTTAGGGGCTGAGATTACACTTGCAGGAGCCTGGAAAAAATTGTCAGTTTCACTTTCAGCTACTAAGAGGAAAATGTCCTGGATTATGTCCCAGGAAAAAATGGTTGCCAATCTTATTATTTTGATATTCGATAAACATGTTGAAAATAAAATTAGAATATCACCAAAAGCATTCATTTATTTTAGTAATTCAAAAAGGGAAACTCATATATTTTATATAGATGTGTTACCCACAGAGTGATATATTTCAAGCATTTCTTTTTTTTAATTTTGATGATTATGGCTTTCAGCTAGTGACAACCCAAAATTTACTATCTCAGAAAATTTGAATATTACATAAGACCAATAAAAAAAAGGATTTTTAATACAGAAATGTTGGCTTACTAAAAAGTATGTGCATGTACAGTATAGTATTATTATACAGGATTTATATAGCGTCAACAGTTTGCGCATCGCTTTACAATGTTAGCATGCACTCAATACTTGGTCAGGGCTCCTTTTGCATGAATTACTGCATAAATGCGGCGGTCAGCCTGTGGCACTGCTGAGGTGTTTTGGAAGTTTGAAAGATCCAAAAGGGAACATGTCAGGGAGGAGAGAGGGTTTGGTCAACCAGGAATTAATATTTAGGAAGGTCTAGATCCCGGGAATAGTGTGACCCCTATGTATGTTGCCTAGGGTTCCCAAATTGTTTGGAACTGGACTCTTTCTTGAAGATTGGCAACCATTTTTTCCTGGGACATAATCCAGGACATTTTCCTCTTAGTAGCTGAAAGTGAAACTGACAATTTTTTCCAGGCTCCTCCAAGTGTAATCTCAGCCCCTAAAAGCATAAAGAAGATCAGGGACTGAGCGTACTTGGGGGCCTTTTGAACCCTGTTATTCAGAAGAGCTATTGAGGGGACCTGGTGTACCGTTACTCCTGTGACTTTGCGTATTAGATGGAAGAAATTATTCCAAAAGTTTCAGATACAGGGGCAAGACCACCAAGTATGATACATGGAGCCTTCTAGGTTGCATCCTTTGAAGCACAAGGGGGGAGATCTTGGCCAACCTGGTGGGCACGTGGTACAATCTAGTAAATATTTTCACATTTGCTTCGATCAGAGATATTCCGAATACCTGTGAATGAGCGTCGGAAGGATTGAAACCATTTTTCAGAGTCGCATTGAACTTCCAGGTCAGATTCTCAGGATTGAGCATAGGATGGCATGTCCGGGCTGTTAGCCAGGGAGGAGTATGTTATGGAGATGCCTCCCCTCTTATCCATAATCTTGGAACACCATTGTTCGTATACTGTAAAGGGGGGGGATAGGTTTATCGAGCCAAAGAGTATGTAGAAAGTGTGTGATTTGGGAGAGTCTAATGCCCCATACACACGATCATTTTTCATGCCGTTAAAAATGCCATTAAAAAAAATGGCCATTAAAAATGATCGTGTGTATGCTCCAGAGCATTTTTAACGACGTGAAAAACGGGCATTAAAAATTTCGAACATGCTCTCTTTTTTCACGTCGTTTTTCATGTCGTTTTTTTTAACGACGTGAAAAACGATAGTGTGTATGCTTTAACGACGTGAAAAAAAATGCGCATGCTCAGAATCAAGTATGAGACGGGAGCGCTCGTTCTGGTAAAACTAGCGTTCGTAATGGAGATAGCACATTCGTCACGCTGTAACGGACTGAAAAGCACTAGACTGAACAGAGCGAATCGTCTCTCACCAAACTTTGCTAACATGAAGGGTGGCGCCATTCGAACGGAACTTCCCCTTTATAGTGCCGTCGTACGTGGTGTACGTCACCGCGCTTTGCTTGAACATTTTTTAAAATGATGGTGTGTATGCAAGACAGGCTTGAGAGGAAACAAGAAAAAAAATGACGAGAAAAACGTCAGTTTTAAAAATGACATTAAAAATGATCGTGTGTATGGGGCATAAATTTCTCGGTTGTGGGCATTTCCAATTTGCTAACACAGTAGTTTATGGAGATGGGTCCTAATGAGGAGAAGAAGTGGCCTATCCTAAAGATTACTTTATTCAGCCACCATTGGAAAGCCTTTATGTTGATCCCTGGGGAGGGGGGGGGGGTGAAGCGGGGTAATGGTATAGGTGAGCTAAAGGTTTTGTGACGGAGATTAGTGTAGATTGTTTGTGATGGGTATCACACAAGGCTAGTGAATGTGAGTTAATCCTACCCAGCCAGGAGATATCAAATTTTGACCAATTTATTAAGTCTTCCTCTAGTTTGTGGAACATGGGGGAATAGTTAACAGAGTATATTTTATCTATGTTATTGGGCAATTTAAATCCCAGGTATGGTATATTATCGGAAGCCCAGGTGAAGGGGAAGTGTTGTCGCAACTGATCCACTAGGTTCAGGGGAATTTAAACATTTATTGCTAAGAATTTGGAGACATTTACCTGTAGACCTGACATGGAGCTAAATTCTTACTGTAGTCGAAAAATGTTGGGAGTGGAAATTAAAGGGGAGGTCACAAACAGAAGCAAATTGTCCGTGAATAATGTGTCCACGAATAATGCACACTTGTGCTCCTGTGAGTCACATTGTACACCCACACAGGCTTGTTGCTATCCTATATCTGTTCTTTTATTTGGCCTCTTTCCATCTGTATCTCTCTGGTAGTATATGCGCTCCCCTGGTGGGGTGATGGATGACACACTTGGCTTTTAAAGCTATGTTGACTGGTGTACTTACGCTTTGTACCATCTTAGGACATGTAAGTGTACAGTGTGTGTATATACTGCAATCTAAAATTACAAAGACATGTACAATATATATTTATAGCTTTTTTGAGGATGTATGTTATTACACATCTCTTTTTGTTTATAGAACAATTACCCTGCTTATTTCTATCAACCCCCTGAAGAAGGAATCTTTATTTCGAAATGCGTTGGATTTCACGATTCGCAGCCGTTATCACTCAGCTGTAATATGCTTATACCATCATGCTAATATACGCATCATTGTTGTGTACCTATAGCTTTTTTTATTATTGCACACCAGCATTTTCTTGTATTTCAGTTTTTAAAACGTATTAATAAATTTGTTATTTTTCTTATATATAATTTTTGTCTACACATGACTTTACTTTTCCATTTTGGACCACTATAATCCCATTATAGTGGGGGATCTTTCCTGCATATTTCTACTAGGGATGATGGCCCATGCCCCTACAACCATATCCCCTCACCTCTATGTAACTTTCTTCAATTGAGGAAATCTGAATGAGTTTCCCTCTCATCACTGATTTATGTGCTGCCCAAAGTGTTGATGGCTAAACAGTACCAGTGTCGTTATCATTATCTGTGCCACTAGGACATTTCAGAGTAAGTGTCATTAACAAGTGATCTGAGAGAGATGTGTCCCGGATTTTAGAGTCAGAAGCTAGCGGACTGGAGGAAGACTAGGAAGATCAGGTCAATCCTGGCATAGGTGAGGTGGTGGGCAGAGAAGTGTGTGTAGTACTTAACATGGGGATTTAATTCTCTCCAAATATCTGTCAAACCAAGTAAAGAAGTTGCGCATTTTTTATGCTTGTCTAGGTGGCTGTTTGGGCCTTGGAGTTCCATCGCCTGACTTATCCAAGGAGAGATCAAATGCTATACTGGAGTCTCCCCCTAGAATTATGGTACCCTCAAAGTGTGGCTGCAAGGTCTGAAACATAGATTTTAAGAAAGTGAACTGGTGTTTATTCGGGGCATAATAGGAAACGAATGAATAAGTCACTCCATCAATAGTGCCTACCACTAGTAAGTAACAACCTTCAGGGTCTTTAAACACCTTTTGAGGGGGAGAAGTTCAGACGTTTGGAGAAACACACTGCCACTCCACGTGTTTTGTTTTCAGTGTTAGCTAAATAAAATTGGGGGTAGCTTTGGTGTAGGAAAGAGGGATTATAAGAGGAGTTGAAGTGGGTTTCTTGCAGGAGAATTAAGTTGTTATATAGATGGAATAGTTTTCTTCACTTTAGCAGAGAATTTAAACCCTGCACATTGTGGGAGGTGATCTTTAGGTGTGGATTAATAGGGGTGCAGTAAGACATAGATCAGAGGTTTGGACAACTCAGTAGAAGAGATAGACTCACCCTGTAAAAACAAGATCCTGATTGAAGGAATGTCGACCAAGCATTTCATATGCTCCGAGTCCCAGAGTTTCTGAGATGGGAGGTCTTGGAAGACCAAGAGGGTGTAGAGAGCTAGTAAGAGGAGAAGTGGAAAGAGTTACAAAAACAATGAAGCAATACTTCAACAGTTCCACAAAGTATAGGAAGGAACTAGCCGCTTCCCACTTCAGGACCTGAGAGATGATACATCCCCCAAATCGAGGGGCATCATTCTGTTCCCGAGAGGAAAACATAGGCCTCTCAGTGACAGATGGGGCACAGAGCAGCCGTTCCGGCCTCTCCACCTTGTATATGATTATTTTATTTTTTTAACAAACATTGGTGCTTTATTGAAAAAGAATACAGATTACAGGTTATGCAAGACGAAAATCAGTATATCAACATTGCCATATGCATTGAGTAATACAGTTGAGATTGAGATGTTATGAGTAGATAGAGTCCTTGGAGACTCGTAGCATACCAAAATTGGTAGTTTCTAGGTTTAGGACATGGCTCATAATACAGAATTATGCTAAGACATTAGTGTTGTCTAGATCATATAACTTACTACAATTAAACATTGTGAGGGGGTTAGCTCGGCAGCGGGTGTGTGTGATCCCCTGGATGGGCTCCCCACACAAAAACAGGCCCAGCAGACGGAGGTTGTGGTTTTCAAGATCAAAAAGGTGTGGTTTATTTCTCTATTTACAGTGACAAAAAACACAGCAAAGCAAAAAGAAACATAAACAAAATAAACCCTGGTCAGCTTGACCTCTGACTAAACATGCAGGTTTCCTAACTAACAACTGGGATCAGCCTGGTGCTGTCCTAGTCCCTAAGTCCCTGGTTTAGTAAATGTCCAAACAAATAGCCACACAGGCTTTGTCTCACCGCACAGGGGTTCACTCTCCCTAGACAGTCCACACAGGTCTGGTTCCAGGCATGAGCAAACACCTAATGAAGCTGGGAGTTTTTATAGAGGCCTTAAACGAGCTGACAAGCTTCAGCTGGTCTCCTCAACTCCCTGCCTGCACGACGCCCAGCACTCTCCCTAGAGGTATGAATCATCCATGAGCCCACTAGCCTCAGCTGGGCTTCATCAACTCTCTCCCTAGTTGTATAAGTCGGCATAAAGCCTGAATCTGGGAGAAATATACCTACCCCCCTGGATGCAACCAGGTGACTTTACCTTCCTGCTGTCACATACCCCCCCCCTCTTGTTTTAACCTTGTGGTTGGAACACCAGCAATCAGGCATTCATGTACTCGAGACAAAGCATCCACATTCCCCATTTGAACGCCAGGGCGATGCTTTACTGTGAAGTTGAATTCCTGTAGGGCCAGGAACCACCTATTTACTCTTCTATTTGTCTCCTTGTTTTGAGCCATCCACTTTAACGGAGCGTGATCCGTAACCATGTCAAAGTGCCTACCTAGCAGATAGTACCGAAGGGAATCTAGAGCCCACTTCACCGCTAAACACTCCTTTTCAACCGTGGCGTAATTTACCTCATGGGACTTCAACTTCCTGCTGAGGTAAATGACTGGGTGCTCTTCCCCGTTCCAGACCTGGGACAATACTGCTCCTAACCCCACATCTGACGCATCACTTTGTACGACAAAGTCTTTAGAGAAGTCGGGTGAGTACAACACTGGCTGGCTACATAAGGCTTGTTTCAAGAATTGGAACGCTGCCTCAGCCTCGGGGGTCCATTTAATCATGACCGACCCTTTCCCTTTCGTCAGGTTGGTTAGGGGCACAGCCTTAGAAGCAAAGTGGGGAATGAAGCGCCGATAATAACCCGCGATTCCCAGAAAGGCTCGTACCTGCTTCTTGCTGTTGGGACGTGGCCAACTCTGGATGGCCTCGACTTTGTTGAGTTGGGGTTTTATTACTCCCCTGCCAATGGTGTACCCAAGATATTTGGCCTCCTCCTGCCCAATGGTACACTTCTTGGGGTTAGCCGTAAACCCCGCTTCCCGGATAGAGTCTAGGACTGCTTGCACTTTTGGCAGATGTGAGGCCCAATCTGTGCTATGGACAATTACGTCATCCAGGTAAGCCGCAGCATACTTCCGATGGGGCCTCAGTATCTGGTCCATTTTCCGCTGGAATGTGGCCGGCGCATTCTGTAACCCGAACGGCATTCTCTTATATTGGAACGCCCCGTCTGGGGTTACAAATGCGGTTTTCTCTTTGGCCGACTTGGCCAGGGGAATTTGCCAATACCCTTTTGTGAGGTCCAGAGTCGTCATGTATCGGGCTGTTCCCAGCCGGTCGATCAACTCATCTATACGTGGCATGGGGTAGGTGTAAAATTTTGTAACATTGTTCAACTGACGAAAATCGTTACAAAATCGCCAGCTCCCATCCGGTTTAGGCACCAACACAATGGGACTAGACCAATCACTTTGGGACTCCTCTATCACCCCTAAGTTCAGCATTTTCTGTACTTCCTCCCGTATTGCCTCCCGTCGGGCCTCTGGGATCCGATAGGGTTTTAACTTCACCCTTTCACCGGGCGGGGTAATAATATCATGCTCTACCCCAGATGTTTGTCCCGGCAGCTCAGAGAACACCTCCTTGTTGCGAAGCACAAACTCCTTAACCTCCTGTTGTTGGGGTTGTGACAAGGTGGCTGCTATTCCAACCTCCGGAATCACGCAACCAGTTTGAGCTGGTGACCAAGTTTCTGCGACTAGGGACTCTCTATCCCTCCAGGCTTTCAACAGATTAACGTGATAGATCTGTTCGGGCTTTCGCCTTCCTGGTTGTCTGACCTTGTAATTCACTTCGCTCACTTTTTCCATTATCTCGTAGGGGCCTTGCCATTTGGCAAGGAATTTACTTTCAACCGTAGGGACAAGTACCAATATCCTATCCCCCGGGGAAAAGGTACGGGTCTTGGCTCCACGGTTGTACACTCTCTGCTGTGCCAACTGCGCTTGGGCCAAATGTTCCTTCACGATGGGCATTACCTGTGCAATTCGATCTTGCATCAGGGCGACATGCTCAATCACACTCCTGTGGGGAGAACTCTCACTTTCCCAAGTTTCCTTGGCAATATCCAACAGCCCTCTTGGGTGTCTCCCATACAGTAACTCAAAGGGGGAGAATCCCGTAGAGGATTGGGGCACCTCCCTAATAGCAAACATCAAATAAGGAAGTAGACAGTCCCAATCCTTTCCATCTCTATCCACCACTTTCTTCAACATTTGTTTTATGGTTTTGTTGAATCTTTCAACCAGCCCATCGGTTTGGGGGTGATACACAGACGTACGCAATTGCGTCACTTTGAACAATTTACACAGCTCTTTCATAACCCGGGACATAAAGGGTGTACCTTGGTCCGTAAGCAGTTCTTTACAAATACCCACCCGGCTAAAAACAAGAGATAGCTCTTTGGCTATGGTTTTGGCCGAGGTATTTCGGAGAGGGATCGCTTCTGGATAACGGGTGGCATAGTCCATTATAACTAATACAGGTCCTTCTCAAAAAATTAGCATATTGTGATAAAGTTCATTATTTTCTGTAATGTACTGATAAACATTAGACTTTCATATATTTTAGATTCATTACACACAACTGAAGTAGTTCAAGCCTTTTCTTGTTTTAATATTGATGATTTTGGCATACAGCTCATGAAAACCCAAAAATCCTATCTCAAAAAATTAGCATATCATGAAAAGGTTCTCTAAACAAGCTATTAACCTAATCATCTGAATCAACTAATTAACTCTAAACACCTGCAAAAGATTCCTGAGGCTTTTAAAAACTCCCAGCCTGGTTCATTACTCAAAACCGCAATCATGGGTAAGACTGCCGACCTGACTGCTGTCTAGAAGGCCATCATTGACACCCTCAAGCAAGAGGGTAAGACACAGAAAGAAATTTCTGAATGAATAGGCTGTTCCCAGAGTGCTGTATCAAGGCACCTCAGTGGGAAGTCTGTGGGAAGGAAAAAGTGTGGCAGAAAACGCTGCACAACGAGAAGAGGTGACCAGACCCTGAAGAAGATTGTGGAGAAGGACCGATTCCAGACCTTGGAGGACCTGCGGAAGCAGTGGACTGAGTCTGGAGTAGAAACATCCAGAGCCACCGTGAGCAGGCGTGTGCAGGAAATGGGCTACAGGTGCCGCATTCCCCAGGTCAAGCCACTTTTGAACCAGAAACAGCGGCAGAAGCGCCTGACCTGGGCTACAGAGAAGCAGCACTGGACTGTTGCTCAGTGGTCCAAAGTACATTCGGAAATCAAGGTGCCAGAGTCTGGAGGAAGACTGGGGAGAGGGAAATGCCAAAATGCCTGAAGTCCAGTGTCAAGTACCCACAGTCAGTGATGGTCTGGGGTGCCATGTCAGCTGCTGGTGTTGGTCCACTGTGTTTTATCAAGGGCAGGGTCAATGCAGCTAGCTATCAGGAGATTTTGGAGCACTTCATGCTTCCATCTGCTGAAAAGCTTTATGGAGATGAAGATTTCATTTTTCAGCACGACCTGGCACCTGCTCACAGTGCCAAAACCACTGGTAAATGGTTTACTGACCATGGTATTACTGTGCTCAATTGGCCTGCCAACTCTCCTGACCTGAACCCCATAGAGAATCTGTGGGATATTGGGAAGAGAAAGTTGAGAGACGCAAGACCCAACACTCTGGATGAGCTTAAGGCCGCTATCGAAGCATCCTGGGCCTCCATAACACCTCAGCAGTGCCACAGGCTGGTTGCCTCCATGCCACGCCGCATTGAAGCAGTCATTTCTGCAAAAGGATTCCCGACCAAGTATTGAGTGCATAACTGAACATAATTATTTGAAGGTTGACTTTTTTTGTATTAAAAACACTTTTCTTTTATTGGTCGGATGAAATATGCTAATTTTTTGAGATAGGATTTTGGGGTTTTCATGAGCTGTATGCCAAAATCATCAATATTAAAACAAGAAAAGGCTTGAACTACTTCAGTTGTGTGTAATGAATCTAAAATATATGAAAGTCTAATGTTTATCAGTACATTACAGAAAATAATGAACTTTATCACAATATGCTAATTTTTTGAGAAGGACCTGTATGTACTGGTGCCCCGTAGCGGACTTGATTATAGGACCTACCAAATCCATTTCGATCCTCTCAAACGGGACCTCAATGATGGGTAGAGGGACCAGCGGGCTACGGAAATGTGGCATCGGGGCCGACCTCTGACACACAGGGTAGGAGGAACAATAATTTTCTATGTCCTTCATCACCCCAGGCCAATAGAATCTCTGTAATACCCTCTCTCGGGTTTTCTCTGTCCCCAGATGACCTCCAAGAATGTGCCCATGGGCCAACTCCAACACCAACTTCCTGTAAGGTTTGGGCACCACAAGCTGCTCAACGGTTTCTTCTGCCCTTTTTGCCACCCGATACAGTAGGTCCTTCTCTATGCTGAAGTATGGGTAAGTGCAGGTATTATCTGGGTTCACTAACTCGCCATCTATTTCCACTACGTTTTCCCGTGCCTTTATTAGGGCGGGGTCTTTTAACTGTTCTGTGGCAAAATTTTCCCTGTGAACCTCAAGATCAGAAAACTCCACAGACGGTAGGTTTTCGTCTGAGGAGGTGGGCTCCTCTCCAGTTTCTTGCGTCTCGCCTGCCAATACTGACAAGGGAAATTCTGGAGAATCCTCACCACTCTCAGAGGAGTTCTGGCTATCACCTTCCTGGTACATAGGGGCACCAGTGGGGGGCTCAGGATCATCCCACAGTTCCCAGAACTTCGGAAAATCCCTTCCCACAATGGCATCATGCGGTAATTGAGATACTAACCCCACTGGATGAGAGAGGGTACCTTTGGGGGTCTTGAAACACACTGTAGTCACTGGATACTCTTGGGTGTCCCCATGCACACAAATAACAGCTACCTTGCTATTCCCAGAGACCTCTGTTTTAACTAATTCAGCCTTTATCAGGGTCACAAGGCTACCTGAATCCAGTAATACCACAACATTTCTACCATTAATACACATTTTGCATAAATGTTTCTCAGTTCCCCGAATGGCAGTGCATGCGACTGTCGCACACAGCGACTGACGTCTGTCCGTCAGAAAGTCACATTGCATGGGTTCCTCCACAACCGGGCAATTTGCTGCAATATGTCCCGCTTGCCGGCAGCGGTAGCAAACAATCCATTTGGCTGCCTCTTGAGCCCCTGACTTCCCAGGCTGTTCTCGCCAAACTTTGGGTAGAGCTCCCACCCTCTCACTCTCTCCACCCTCACCCCTTGGAATCCTCTTATCCGCCCCTGGGGATGGTCTGGTCTTAGGGTGGAAAGTCCGAGAGTCTCTGGAAGAGGCCGTCAGGTTCTCTGTAGCCAAGTATTTCTCTACATGATCCACAAGACCACCGGCCGTCTCTGGGTCTCCATGGCTTACCCACTTTTGGATGGCAGTAGGAAGAGCTCTCAAAAACCGATCCATTACAACACGTTCCACAATCTCTGGTGCGGACAAAGTCTCTGGCTGTAGCCACTTCCTGCTCAGGTGAATGAGATCATACATTTGAGACCTGGGGGGTTTTCCAAGCTGGAAAGTCCAGTTATGCACACGCTGAGCCCGGACAGCCAGGGTGACACCCAGCCTTGCCAATATTTCAGCTTTTAGCATCACATAGTCTTTTGCTTGGTCAGGCTCTAGGTCATAGTAAGCCTTCTGCGATTCACCAGTTAACAGAGGAGCCACCAGTCCAGCCCACTGCTCCTCAGGCCACTTTTCTCTTTCAGCAGTCCTTTCAAATGTGGTCAAAAATACCTCTGGATCATCCTCTCCAGTCATTTTTGTCAATAAACGACTCACCCAAAAGGACGCGGTATTAGTGGGACGGCTTTCCTCACTGGTCTGCGGACGTTGCTGCATTACTGCTTCCATTTGTTGTAGTCTCTGCTCTTGCTTCTGTAACAGGTCTATGAAGCGGGCCTCAGATTGCTGCTGGGCTGCAAGGCTCTGTTGATGAGCTTGCTGCTGGGCTGCGAAGCTCTGTTGTTGAGCTGCAAGGCTCTTTTGCAAACCTGCATTTGTCTGCTGTTGATTGGCATTTGCTAGAGCCAGCTGTTTCAGTATCTCCTCCATGCTGGCTTAAAAAAAAACTGCCACTGGTTCTCCACCAACTGTGAGGGGGTTAGCTCGGCAGCGGGTGTGTGTGATCCCCTGGATGGGCTCCCCACACAAAAACAGGCCCAGCAGACGGAGGTTGTGGTTTTCAAGATCAAAAAGGTGCAGTTTATTTCTCTATTTACAGTGACAAAAAACACAGCAAAGCAAAAAGAAACATAAACAAAATAAACCCTGGTCAGCTTGACCTCTGACTAAACATGCAGGTTTCCTAACTAACAACTGGGATCAGCCTGGTGCTGTCCTAGTCCCTAAGTCCCTGGTTTAGTAAATGTCCAAACAAATAGCCACACAGGCTTTGTCTCACCGCACAGGGGTTCACTCTCCCTAGACAGTCCACACAGGTCTGGTTCCAGGCATGAGCAAACACCTAATGAAGCTGGGAGTTTTTATAGAGGCCTTAAACGAGCTGACAAGCTTCAGCTGGTCTCCTCAACTCCCTGCCTGCACGACGCCCAGCACTCTCCCTAGAGGTATGAATCATCCATGAGCCCACTAGCCTCAGCTGGGCTTCATCAACTCTCTCCCTAGTTGTATAAGTCGGCATAAAGCCTGAATCTGGGAGAAATATACCTACCCCCCTGGATGCAACCAGGTGACTTTACCTTCCTGCTGTCACAACATATACACTATATTATAAGTGTTCAGGTTAAAGTCCAAGGCGCCCAGACCTTCTCAAACTTCCAGTGGCAGCCCCTGTTCAAATAGGTCATTTTATATAAAGGGAGAGCTGCATTGACCATCGCCTCCCATGCAGCCACCTCCAGCCTGTGAGGAGGCAGACATTTCATTAGTGTGACAGTGGGGTCACTTTGGACACAGGGTGAATAAAAGAAACCCCCGATATGGTCTGTGATAGCCATATTCAAGGCTGTATATACATTGTATATAGATTGGATGTATACTGTGTGTGGGGGTTATGTAATCATTGCTGTGAGGAATTAAGGATTTTTGCATTCTATTGTTCATTAAGTCTGTCCTTGTGTGTATTGTAAAGTGCCAGACAGACTGGCTGCCAACCCTTTGTGAGAAGATGTGTATTGTGTGGGATCTTTTGAAGCCTAACAGACGTCAGGATGAGGTGTTGAGTCTTGGGATGTGTGGGTGGAGCTGGGCCCTTGTTCATGTTAAATCCTGTGTATTGAATTGTGTATAAAGTTACAATGTTTCTCAATAATAAAGTTTCCTATTACAGAAGAAGACAGAGTGCGTCTCGTCCTTCTAAGGGGATCGGGTCCTATGGGAAAGGGTCGTTTAGCTGTGGATATTGGTAGCGAGTGGATGTGTGTCTAGGAGAGGGAACATCGTAAACGGCGTTTTACTCCTTTATATTGGGGTGCTGTTACATTGGTTGGCAGCAGCGGGATTTTCCCTCCAGTTCCTGGGACACTTCAAGCCACCACAGTGAATGACCAGCTATGCAGCCTGCAGGAAAGTCACGCTGAAAGACTTACTTGAGAGCCGAGATGGACCAGAGAGATGGTGATGCAGGACCCCGGTCAGTTGAAGATTTGTTTCAGCAACGAGTGCGACAGCGGTTGGCATTATATGGTGCTAACCCATCAGAGACCGCCATTCAGGAAGCCATTAGAGGCATCCAGCTGCAGGATGCGCGACAAAAGAGAGAACTAGAGCGGCAACATGAGTGGAGAATGGTGGAAATACGACAATCGGAGATCGCCTACAGACAGCTGCTAGAATCTGCTCAGCAGCAGGGTGGGGCTCCCTTTGCCTGGGACTATCAGGAAATACCAGTTGACAACTATGAAATCCTGGCTGAAGAATCAGCAGTGAAAAATCTGAAGATTGCCACCCCTAAAGCCGAAGTGGATGATATGGAGTTCCAGGGAGCTAGCCTGGCTGAAGAATCGGCAGTGGAAAAGCTGAAGATTGCCACCCTTAAAGCCGAAGTGGATGATATGGAGTTCCAGGGAGCTAGGGCAGTTGGCTCATCTCCCCAGCCACAGATTACAGAAGATATGGACTTAAGGGACTGTTCAGAGGATGTTATGGATTATGCATCGCCCGCTCAAGTACTGACAGCAGGACAAAGTACTGCAGACCCCTGCTCTACACCCGTGGCAGTTTTGGAGGCCCGAGTTGAGAAGGTGATGGTTCCTCTTTCCGAGTGGATTTCAGAGATGCAGGGAGGAGAAGCAGCCATTTTCCCTCCCCAACAGGTAGCCAGAGCAGATGGTGTGGAGTCCCCAGCAGAAGTGCTGGCAACAGGGCAGAGTGATAGCAACCTCTGCCCAGCACCGGAAACAACTGGGGAGTTTCAGGGAGCCGGGGCAGTTGGCCCCTCTCTCCAGCAACAAGCTGAGGGGGTAACGCTTTCACCCCCAGCTGAATCACTGGCAGCAGGGCAGAATGCTACTGGCCGCTGCACACAACTGCCACTTGAGCGGATATCGGTGGATGGGACTGCGGTCTCCACTCACAGCAACCCAGCAGAAGAGCTGGCAACAGAGCCGAGTACCATGGGCCTCTGCTCTCAACTAACAGAAGAGGGAGTTCCTATGGTAGTAGATGGGACTTCAGTCCTCACTGACACAACCCCAGAAAATGGTGTGACACTGAGACAGGAGGATGTCAGCCTTGCTTTGCAAGCACTGGGGGACTTCCACCTACCACAAGTGGATGGGACTTCAGTCTCCACTTGTATACCCCAGGGATGCCGGGCAGTCGACCCAGATCCCCAACAGCATGACGGACTGAGCCCAGTCACCCTGTCTTCTCCCCAGCGGCGGGTATGTTCTCTGAGAGAGGCAGAGGTTGGCTGGGTAAGTAATGCTCTGCTTGGAGCAATTCATTTGTGGTACTGGGTGGATACCAGCATTGGAAGAATGGACCCATGGACTAACTTCGGAGTAGACCCGTCTGGGGTCTCCTCCTCTGTTAGTCCCCTGCCAAAAGGGGAAATGTGTGACAGTGGGGTCACTTTGGACACAGTGTGAATAAAAGAAACCCCCGATATGGTCTGTGATAGCCATATTCAAGGCTGTATATACATTGTATATAGATTGGATGTATACTGTGTGTGGGGGTTATGTAATCATTGCTGTGAGGAATTAAGGTGTTTTGCATTCTATTGTTCATTAAGTCTGTCCTTGTGTGTATTGTAAAGTGCCAGACAGATTGGCTGCCAACCCTTTGTGAGAAGATGTGTATTGTGTGGGATCTTTTGAAGCCTAACAGACGTCAGGATGAGGTGTTGAGTCTTGGGATGTGTGGGTGGAGCTGGGCCCTTGTTCATGTTAAATCCTGTGTATTGAATTGTGTATAAAGTTACAATGTTTCTCAATAATAAAGTTTCCTATTACAGAAGAAGACAGAGTGCGTCTCGTCCTTCTAAGGGGATCGGGTCCTATGGGAAAGGGTCGTTTGGCTGTGGATATTGGTAGCGAGTGGATGTGTGTCTAGGAGAGGGAACATCGTAAACGGCGTTTTACTCCTTTATATTGGGGTGCTGTTACAATTAGTATTTCCTTTTTGGCATAGTACAAGAAGTAGGATATAAGCAGCTTCTGATGATGAGGACGCTGTTCATCATCAGGGATTTCTAGTAGGGCTAGGGAAGGGGTGGGTATTAAAGTAAAATGTAGTCTAAGGTTAATTTCAGCAAACACTGCTTCCCAGTACGACAAAATCGAGGGGCACTCCCAGAACATATGTAAATATGTACCCTGTTGTGATCTACAGCGGGGGCATACAGAGTCACGCTCTGGAAAAATCCTGTGTAGCATTTCAGGGGAATAATGGACACAATGTAAAAATTTGACCTGTATCAACTTATCCCGAGATGAGATTACGAGCTTCAGGCCCTCCTCTAAGCAGTCCTCCCAATCTAGAGATGGGAAATCCCCCTTCCAGTACTCCCACAGTTTCCCCATCCTGGGAAGGTCGGTGCACAGAAGAGCGCCATAGAGGGTCGATTGTGGTTTGCGTAGGTCTCCGGGTGTCAAAAGTTCCTCAATGGAGTTAGCTTTTTAGAGCAGGAGATCTAGGAAACTGAGCATTGGCGGCATGCCGCAGCTGGAAGTACCGAAACAGCATCCAGCCAGGCAATCCGAACTTCTGGGATAATAGTGAGAAGCTCAGGAGGACACCTGCTGGCATAATATCTCCAAAGTTTTAACCCCATATCTGGCCCATAACTGTGGGTCCAGAATGGTACGAAAGTGAGGGAGTCCCGGGTTACCCCATACAGGTTGAGCAGGAGACAGCTGGCCAAGAGCGGAGAAACATTGTGTAGCTGCCCTCCAGACCCGCCATGTAGTGCGCGTAGGTCCTGGCAGATTAAATCAGTGTTTCTCAACTCCAGTCCTCAAGGCGCCCCAACAGGTCATTTTTTCAGGATTTCCCTCAGATGAAACAGCTGTGGTAATTATTAAAGGCAGTGAAACTGATCAAATCACCTTTGCAAAATAAAGGAAAGCCTGAAAACATGACCTGTTGGCGCGCCTTGAGGACTGGAGTTGAGAAACACTGGATTAAATTACGGATATCCATTAGAGACCCCAAAAATGCCGCTTCTAAATATATGGCTGTGTTAGCCCTGGAACCCTGGAAACACCAGTAGACAGACACCGGCATTACCACCCAAAAATAGACCCGGAAGTTTGGCAAGGCCAAACCGCCTCGCCTTGGGGAAGATTTTGAGTGGTTTGGCCACATGAAGGGAGGTTCCATTCCAAATAAAGGAGATCAGCAAGTTATCTATTTCTTTAAAAAAAGGCCAGAGGAACCCAGATCGGGCAGTTGCGAAAAATATAGTTAAAACGTGGAAGAAGCATCATTTTGACCAGGTTAATTCGGCCCATAAAATTTAGCGGGAGCCTGGACCAGGATGAACAATATGTTTTGAGCGATGTCAGAAGTGGTTGGAGGTTGCGATCAAAAAAATCTGACGTCCGTCTGGTGATCTGCATACCCAGGTATCTAAATTACTCAACCCACTGTAGTGGAGAGGATGGGGCCATCTATAAAAAAAAGAATAGATTTGGACCAATTAATACGTATTTCCGAAAAGGTACCGAACGTGTCAAAAAGTTTTAGAGCTGCTGATAGCAACTGGCCTGCATCGTTCAGGTATAATAGAGCATCATCCGCGTATAAGGACAGTTTCTCCTCCAGGTGTCCCACTCTCAAGCCCTTAACTGCAGGTGAGTCCCTAACTAAAATTTCTAGTGGCTCCAAGGCCATGGGAAAACAAGGAGGGGGACAAGGGGCAACCCTGCCGCGTACCCCTACGGAGAGAGAACATTTCAGACAACCAATCATTTGTGCGGACCCTTGCCCTAGGCGCCCTTTAGAGCATCTTAAGCCAGTGGAGGTATTTGGGGCCAAAGCCATATCTCTCCAGTACTTCTCACAAATACACCCACTCTACCGAGTTGAATGCCTTCTCGGCATCTAACAATGCAATGACTCTTGTGCCCTGGTTATCGTGTGGTATTGAGAGGTTTAAGAAAAGGCGTAGCAGGTTGATGTCTGTTCCCTTGCCCGGCATGAATCCCATTTGATCTACATGTATCAGATCTTCAATGACAGTAGATAGGCGAAGAGCTAGCACTTTTGCCAGGATCTTTGCGACAACGTTCAATAATGAGATGGGCCTGTAGGAGGCACCGTCACGGGTATCCTTGCCAGGTTTGGGAATCAACACTATGACCGCCTCTTCCATAGATTCAGGGAGAGTATCTAGAGCTGACAGGTCAGAGAAAAGGCTCCTAAGCTTGGGTGCTACAATTTCAGCAAAATTACGTTTTACCCGCCTGCAAGCTCCCAATAGCTAACTGTATCTCCTCCAAAGAAATATCTTTCTCTAGGCACTCCTTATTCATCTCATCCAGCACTGGAAGCCTGACGAGGTCGAGGAAGGTGGCCAAATCAGTGGTTAAATAACGCCACCCTGGACTCATAAAGCTCCTGAAAAAATTGCATAAAATGCTGATTAATAAGGTCAGAGGCAAACAGCAAGTGTCCATCCGCAGCCCTGACACTAGCAATATGGGTTGTGGGATTTTGGCTTTTTGCCAACCATGCCAACAACCTGCCATTTTTACCACCATGCTCGAATACTTTTTGTTGGGAGTAAAATAAGGCCTTTTTCGTATTCTCCACACAGAGAAGAGAGAGTTGTTGCAGGGTCCTTTGCCACACCCGATACCTATCCGGAGTTGGAGAGGAGACATAGTCCCTCTCCATCCCAGCTTCCTCAGCCTCCACAAATTCCAACGAGTGAGATCCCTCCCTCTGAAGCGTCGCAATGTGAGATATATATGCTCCTCTCACCCATGCCTTAAAGGAGTCCCACTGTACCATAGGAGATTCAGTATTCCCATTCATTGCCCAATAGTTACACACAGATTCCGTGATGGGTTCCTGCAACCGGTCATCCGTTGCCAAGAACCTGGAGAGACGCCACAGCCTAGCTGCAGGTGGGGTTGACAGGGAGATGGAAAAGCTAAGAGGGGCATGATCTGACACCCCCCATGGGAGCATGCACACCTCAGTAATCCAGCGAAGGCCGTGAGAGGGGGCATAGGCAAGGTCTATCCGTGAGAGGGATTTAAATGTAGCAGAGTGGCATGTGTACTCTCTCGCGTCCGGATGCAGATGTCGCCACACATTCGTCAGGACAAAGGTAGAAGCCTATTGCGTCAATGCAGAAGTACCTCATGGCGTCCCCTGTAGTCTGTCCAGACCTGGGCAAGGAACCATATTGAAGGCCCCCATCAGAAATATAGCTGGAGTGTCATAAAGCAGAGCCATGGTCATAATGTCATTCAGTATATTAATTGAGGCTGGAGGGGGCAAATACAGTCCCACTAGAACCATTTTTTTGTCGTAAATGCTAGCATGCAGCATAACGTATCTCCCATCTGGGTCAGTACGCACCTCCAGAACTCGAAAAAGCAGGGTTTTAAGAATTCAAATACTGACTCCCCATGAGTAATTGGAGTAGGTCGCGTGAAAATGCTCACTAACCCAGGGTCTCCGCAGTCCATTAAATTTGGAGCCCTGGAGGTGCATTTCCTGCAATATACAGACATGCGGTTTGTATTTTTGGAGAAATTTAAAGACCAGGGACCGTTTCACGGAGTTAAGGCCTCGGACATTCCTTTGAGATTATTTTAAATTGAGACATTTGTGAGTATGTACAAAAAACAACAATAGGAGTAGGTTTACATAAGTCACCCATGGCAGAAGAGAGATACCAAGTGACAAATGTACTCCATGGGAAAGGCTATGCATTAAGAGTCACATTAAACAAGGCAGTATTCCAGAGCTTAAATCAAAAAGTAAAGCATCAAGCACCACACTAACTGTACGATAAAAAACAACAAAAAGAGAACAAAGAAACATTCCCAAACATCCCCATTCTTTGGAGAGCAAACAGGCCCACCCTCCTCCCCGCACCCCATCCCAATCATGGAGAGCATGAAACCCCAAACAACCAGTCAAGTAGGACAACCCTAGTGGGACGTGAACCAGATGGGTCCGCCCACGGGAAAGAACAGCTTCAGTACCTGAGAGATGCTGACACTCAATCAGCATTAGATTGTGTTCATATAGGATCAGTCAGAGATAATATTGTAGATCCTCCTGGGCATGACCCCGTGGAAGTCTGAGTCAGGTGGTGCAATCAACAGGGGGTCATGAAGTCAACATGACCCAGGGACATAATCTTCCAAGTGGAATAGTAGTTCACATGTTATGCTAATAAACACCTGCAAGCAGGGGCACAAACCTTAAACAGTTGGAGATCTTGTAGATTACTGGCACAATAGTGGCAGTCAGAGCGAGGCTTCCCCAACAACTACTATCATCCACAAATGTAGAAAAAGTAGAAAAAGGGGGGGAAGCCTCACAACTCAAGGCAATCAATGAATAAGTAAAGGGAGTCGGAGGTGGTACACCTCGCCTTCATGACAATCAGCTGTGGGGTGGCAGGGTATCAATCCAGGCCTCGTGCGGAGAGGTGAAGAAACAAACCGATTCTCCATCCTGGACCCTCAAGCGAGTGGGAAACAGAACACTGTACCGAATGTCGCGGGCCCGCAAGGTTGCTTTCACCTGGTCAAAGGACTTTCTGAGTTTCTGCGTCTCGATAGAGAAGTCAGGAAATATAAGTAGCTTGCTGTTTTGGTACCGGACTTCTCCCTGTACCCTAGCAGCACGGAGTACCTCATCTCTGTCCCAAAAATTCAGAAGCCGCAGTATGAAAGTGCGCGGTGGAGCCCCCGGGATATTCGGCTTGGGTGGAACATCGTGTGCTCTCTCCACCATAAAATAGGGAGAGAATTGCGCATTGGGCAGCAGATTGCGCAGTAGCTCCTCCACAAACACAGCAGGATTGGTGCCCTCCGCTCCTTCAGCTAGGCCCACGATACGAAGATTGTTCCTCCTGTTGTGGTTCTCCGCGTCGTCCGCTTTTGTACTCCAATGCTTTCATCTTTGTCTAAAGGCTGCGGAGTGCAGATGAGCGTTCCGTGACCGTGTCCTCTGCGTGGCTTATCTGCTGCTCCGTCTCTGAAACTCAGGACCGGAGCTTGTCCACATCTTGTCTCATCACCCCCATATCAAGCTGTACTGCCTCTATTTTTGCTGTGAGGGTGGCTTGACACATGGCGATTGCCGACATTATGTCAGCAACAAAGCTGGGATGGGGGAGGCATCTGGCTCCTGTGGCTCTGTCTGTGACGCCATATTGGAATGCCTCGTGACGCGGCGCTCCGAACGTTCAGAGGGGGACGGAGTCCGCACCTCCTCTATCTCCAGGAATCAGAGCTTCTTCCCCTGCCCTGGATGAGCGGCGTCTCATCTGGGTGTATTTTTGACTCCTGTACCGATCGAAGCACCCAGGAGGATCAGGATTACAAGCAGCGCCAGCTGATCTCCTGAATATGCGACCGCTCAGGTGGCTATCTTGGACATGCCCCCCTTGTATATGATTATTAACTGTAAAACTTATGTACAGAGAGACCCCTCTAATAACCAATAGATGTTAAGATCTGGGCAGTTATCCTTTCATAACCCCCAAATATCTGCGGGGGGGGCCCTTATAAAGCAGGCCTCCTGGCTTCAACTGAGGGCCACCAAAGGGCACCCGCCCAAGGACAACCCGCATAGTTGAGAATTAAAAGTATATAAAGTATTTTATCGGCCCTCAGACGGTTGTATTAGCCAACCAACCATGTAAGGATAAAAATTTGTAAAGAACAGTTATTGTACCTGGATGAGCATAAACCTATACAGGGGGTGCCCGACTTACGAACATCCGAGTTGCGAACGACCCCTACTTACGAACGTGGACCAAGTGACGTCACTGCTGGCCGACACCATCTTTCTCTGCCTGTGCGACTTGCTGGAGTGAGCCGTTCCTCCATTCTTGGCCTGGCTGTGAGATTAAGGGGCCCCCCTCATCATCCTGCCTTCCCATCCACAGTCCTGGTACGGTCCGGTGGCCTGCCAGGCCTCTAAAACTGCCCATCGTGGCCATGGCCTTGTCTGGTCTAGTGCGGCCTCCAGATCCCCGGTCTTTCCTGCACCGCTGCCGGCCGCGGAGGTGCACCCCGGCCGGCCTGCCTGCCTGCACTCGGATCTCCCTGATGTGCCATCAGGTGAGCTGCCCGGCATATATGCCTATGTATATGCCTATGTATACAGTATATGTATACAGTACAGTACTTGTCGCCGAAATCACCATGCTGCCGTCCATCCCCACATACCTCTCTCCCCCCCCCCCCTCCCCACATACCTCTCTCTGCAAGGCTCTGTCTTCGGGACTCCCCCCCCCCCCCCAGCCGCCGAGTCTGTCTCCTGTCCCTGCCGCCGTTATACACAGTGAGAGAGGTGAGCTGTGCTCTTCTCATCTCAGCTGTGACAGGAGTTCTAGCACAGTGCTAGAAGTTCTCTTTATTGACCCTGTCACCTCCAAAACAGGGTCAATAAAGAGAACCTGTCACCTCCAATTGCTATCACACAGGGAATTGTTTTCTCCTGTGTGATAGCAATAAAGTTAAGTAAAAAAAAATTGATAAAAAAAAAAGGAATAATAATTTATAAAATAAAAAAAGTAACTAAAAATTGAAGGATAAGAAAAATAATATTAAAAATAATTAGAAAATTATACAAAAATAAAAAAAAGTAAACGACAAGCTACAAATAAAAAAAAGTAAAAAAAAAAGAGACAAAGAATATTTGAACTAACCGCGCCGCCCCTGCCATCCGGTTGCCATTCTCTGTTGATTTAATCTCTTCCTGTCTCTGAGACTGAATTTGCACTTAAAAAATGTATTTGTTCTGACTTACAAACAAATTCGACTTAAGAACAAACCTACAGTCCCTATCTTGTTCGTAACCCGGGGACCCCCTGTAAACCTTGAAAACAAAATTAAGCTTCCAAAGCATAGCAACCCATCCCCCAGAGGAGTTCTTGAGTTAGTTGGGAGGTTCCATAGGAGAAAGGATTAGGAGAGCCCCAAAGTGAGGGGACTTAACTCTTAAATGAACAGGCCCTGAAGGGATGGTATCAGACATCTTTGTCTTCAGCCTTGGCAGTTACATCAGGGGGATGGGCTTCCCTTGACTTCTTCGATTGTTGCTTCTGCCAAACTGAAGTAAGAGGATTAGGAGGAGATGATCTCTTTGTAGCTGCAGAGCCCCTATTGCCTGATGGAGGAGGGAGTTCTTGTGAGGCTATACCCAGTTGTAGAAGAATGCGTTTACCTTATGCGAAAGAGGAGAAGCTGTAGGACTTGTACCGAAAAGAGAAGTTCAGACAGAATGGGAATGTCCATCTGTATGTTATTTTTTTTTGTAATAATATTTGGAGAAGGGGTTTCAGAGAATGCCTTCTTTGTATGGTATAGGGGGAAAGGTCTGCATATATCTGAACCTGATGCCCCAGGATGTGAAGTCTGTCAGAGTCCCGGGAGATTTTCATAACTTATTTCACAGAGTAAAAGTGGGGTTTAACAATGTTGTTTTTTGGCAGGCCATCTGTGCGAGGTGGTGGTACTGTGCACCCTATCTATTTCCAGGCGGTGGTCTGGTATATCTGGCATTAAGTCCTTGATAAAAGAGCAGATAGCTGGATGCAAATGCTTCAGAACTAGGGAGACCCTAATTCTAAAATTATTGCACCTGGACCTATTTTCAAGGTCATCAATTTTAGAGAGGGCAGTCTCTAGTTGATCTTGGAGGTCTTGTATCCTTGCAGTGTTTTGATTGGTCCTAGCGACAGTTTTCTTTTCAATGGTCTCTATGCGTGCTCCTAGCTGTGATCTGTGCATCTGTGTGATCCAAGCCCCTGGACAGCATTTTGGAAAAAGCGGACCTCATGTTGGGGAAGCCAGAGGGGGTGGGTGGGTGTCTGAGTGTCCCCCCATCCAGTGCTTTAGGGCCGGCTGCAATGTCACTCATGGGGGTTAGGAGTAGCTCATCTAGTGTTCTCTCAATCAATGATTCAGTAGAGGTTGGAGAAGGGGCAGAAAGGAGCAGCTTGTGGGAAACAGTGGCAGAGCACCGTCATTGTCCTGATCAGCAATAGAGACCTCGGAATCTGCATCAACGCCTTGTGTATTTGTGGCCGCCATCTTGGCTGGGCCTGCCTGCCGTGGAGCGGTATCTAACTGGTGCGATACGTCTCTTCTAGCGGAGCCATCAGACATTGGATCATCAATCCTGGGGTGTTCCCTTCTCAGATGCTGAGGAGCGGGCTGTGGCCGGGTTCCCTGTCTGCTGTGGCGGAGAGCAGTGGGCCGGGCGGAGCTCCGAGGCTGAGCAGTGGGCCGGGCGGAGCTCCGAGGCTAAGCGGCCAGCCAAGATGAACTCCGCTCACGTGCCTTTCGGTGATATTCTAATTTTATGAGATTCACCTGTATATGACTGCCTAGGTCCAGCCTTTCTCACTCAGGGTTCCTCCAAAAGATTTCTAGGGGTTCCTTGAGAAATTAACAATTTCTGTCTCTCAGTAACAACAATCAATGATCTGTAAGGGGGGCAGTCTCCCCACTAATGATGATGTATAATTTTATTTTCCCACTGACCACAGAGATAAGGGTATCCTTCTCCTATTGATCATCAATGTAAGAAACCACTACACTGACCACTGATATAAGGGGTCCTTCTCCCACTGGTCACCAATGGTGACCAAACAACCCTCCCAGCCGGTCAATATTCACATAGTGATACATCATCCATCCGGCCCCTACCACTATAACCTACAGACCAGACCTGGTCCTCCAAAGGTTCTGAGGAAGATTATCCTCAAAACAAAATAAGCCGATTATTCACCTTTTATCCTTTATATAGGCATTGTTTTACATACAATATTATTATCTGTTTTTATTTGCTTTTGTGCTAAAGTTTCTTGTAACCTAGCCGCCTATAAATACGTGATATTTTCTGTACATATTTATTCAATTGTTTGAAATAAACGCTTTAAAAGGACTCATGTGTCAGGTCACGCGCCTTTCATATCTTCTTTGGATGCTGTGGATGGCTTTGTATGTTGTGGCTAGTGTAACGGAATTGCTTCCCACTCCGATTGAGTGCTTCCGTCATATACCGCTTCCTCCAGTCTGAAGATAGATATCAGATATTCTAGCCGCATATTGCAACCAAGAACTAGGCAGGACTCATTTGGCTGCAGAGCTGGAACACATTTATTTGAACAAACTAACATAGAATATATACTGTACACCATAAGAGGACATCCCCCTCCTGTTCTTATTACCCTAACAATACAAACTTCAAACAGGAATATAATTACAACAACAGACATATACTATAAACATTAAATTAATTAGCCACCTGGATGACTGAGAGGTTTCATTCCAGGTCAGACTTGCCAACTTCTACAATACTGAACACAGTGTACTGCACAATACACATTATTACAAGTATAAACATAACCCACAATGGTTTGCTTAGAAGACAGACATAAGGTGAGTTAATTAGCACAAATAACAGTGGGTGAAAGACCCTTAGGAAGCACACTAGACCTACTTGCAATAAACACATTATAGCAGGCAACCCAGACAGGTAGCTTGCTGATGACATAAACATCTGCTATGAGTCCTATAGTGTGGAACAGTCCTTTCTGGAAATGGGGCATCTATGCCCTTAACATGGACCTCGGGCTTAGAGTCCCAGAGTCTGTGTGTCTTGGGGAGACATGGACTTGAATCCAAAGTAACAAGACCACTCCACAGATTCCCCAGGCATACACCTTCCAAAGAGTGGTCTTCCCTTAATTGCCAGGGCCTATAGTCAGTGGGTAAGAGACTTGCTCCCAGTCCTCTCCAAAAGCCCCTGTCCCAACTAGGTCTGTCACAGTTAGTATTTTGAATTTTATAAGGTGGGGTAGGGGAAGCCAATGAAGGGATTGGCAGAGAGGGGAAGCAGTCATGGATTGGTTAGTGAGGTGTATTAGTCTACCAGCAGCATTCATAATAGACTGAAGGGGGAATAGCTTGTGTAAAGGTCAGCCAGTGAGGAGGGAGTTGCAGTAGTCAAGGCGGAAAATAATCAAGGAGTGAATAAGTTGTTTTGTGGTGTTGTTAGTCAGGAACAGGCGAACTCTGGAAATGTTGTAGAGGTTAAGGCGGCAAGATGTAGCCAGATGTGGGGGCTGTAGGAGAGGTCAGAGTCTAGGATTACACCAAGCACCCTGGCATGTTTGGCGGGACCAATGGTTGTGCCGTTAGTCTTGATGGTAAAGTCATGGGGAGGGGATCGGGGAGGAGGAAATATTACAAGCTCAGTTTTAGAAAGATTAAGTTTGAGGAAAAGGTGTGACATTCACACTGATATGTAAGTTTGTGATATATGAGGAGATTGAGGGGGTAAGAATGGAGCAAGATCTGCTCTCCATTATCTTAAATGGAGGGCAGGAGAGACATGAGGGGTCTGATAGACTCCTGATGTCTCATTAAAGAGAACCTGTCACAACAAAATGTTATCATAATGGAGTTTATCTGTCCCTTAAGTGATAGCAATAAGTTATGTGAAAAAAAATTAAATTACACCCAAGCACTTAAAACCCCACCCCAAAACGTTCCTTCTTACTTACAAACATAAACAACATTTTGCTGGTGCCTATATAAGAAAAAACGTTGATTGCACTACATAACACCATGCGTGCCAGAGTGGGAGCAATCATTCTACATTCATTATTCTGGGTTACCTCTACGCACAGGACCTGGAAAGGCTTTTAAAGCGTCACCCATGGGCCAATATTGAGTAACAAAGTTTGTCATCATTTCATCAGCACACACAATTTTAGGGCTGGTCATATTTGATATACATGTACCCAGTACAACCTCATCTTTTATATTTTACCAAAAACTGCGTAAAATATTGCAATTTTGCTCTAAAATTACCCTTATGCCACGTACACACGATCGTAAATTCCGACAAGAAAACCGTGGATTTTGTTCCGACGGAATGTTGGCTCAAACCTGTGTTGCATACACATGGTCACACAAATCTTGTCTGAAATTCTAAATCTCAAGAACGCGGTGACGTACGATGAGCCCAGATCAATGAAGTTCAATAGGCAGTTTGGCTCTTCTGCTTGATTCTGAGCATGCGTGTTTTTTTGCGCATCGGAATTGCAAATAGACGATCGGAATTTCCGACAAGAACTTTTTCAGTCGGAAAAATAGAGAACCTGCTCTCAATCTTTAGTTGGCGGAGATACCGACAGAAAAAGTCAGAGCATACACACGGTCGGAATTTCCGACCAAAAGCTCACATCGGACTTTACTTGTAGGAATTTCCAATCGTGTGTACGCGGCATTAGTGTATTTTTTACTGAAAATTTCCCTTGATAAATCATTGAAATAATATCATGTGACATAAAAAAAAAATAACTACCACCTGTTTATTCTCCAGGGACTCTGTTTTCAGAAAATATATGTTTGGAGGTTTTAAGCTAATCTTAAGGACACAAATGTGCATTTTAACATGTATGCAAAAACAGTACTGGCAGTGAAAGGGTTAATGTGAGCTAGATGGAATCACTTTGCTGTGTTCAGTATAATGTAACATCTCCCTTGGTAAAATTAGCGCAATACACCACTAGATGGAGCCAATAATCATATGAAAAAAATATGACCAAAACTTGTCACATTCGTTCAACTGTTTTTTTTTTTTTTTAGTCACAAAGTGTTTGTGAAAGCTTACACCACAAAATGTACTCAGCCAATGAAAGGTAATGACTCCATTTTTATTTTCCTACTGCTATCAATGGCCAACACAGTACAACACTTCATCCATGTCTTTGGTGATCTCTGATCTCCTTATGAAGTGTTTCTTACATGATGAAGATCAGCCATGGAGTATATCTGAGGTGTATATCAGGGTGTGCTTCTCCCCCACATGAGAGCTGTGATGTCCAGCAACATTCATATAGAAGACATTTCCCGCACTCAAGGCACTAATACACCTCGAGGGTTGTGTGGGATCCCTGATGTGCAGGAAGACAGGACTTCAGTGAGGAACAATTCC
The DNA here is from genome assembly GCA_029206835.1 of Rana muscosa. Taxonomy (NCBI): domain Eukaryota; kingdom Metazoa; phylum Chordata; class Amphibia; order Anura; family Ranidae; genus Rana; species Rana muscosa. The sequence goes on along the minus strand of JARGYO010000094.1, from coordinate 23,915,772 downwards.
TTCACTCAGGACAGGAAAGTGGCTTCTCTCCTGTGTGCAATCTCTGATGAGTGTAAAGACTGGACTTCTGTGTAAAACATTTCCCACACTCAGGACAGGAATATGGCTTCTCCCCTGTGTGAGATCTCTGATGTCTGGAAAGATTGGGCTTCATTGAAAAACATTTCCTGCAAACAGGACAGGAATATGGTTTCTCCCCCGTGTGAGATCTCTGATGTCTGTAAAGATTGGACTTCACTGAAAAACATTTCCTGCAAACAGGACAGGAATACGGCTTCTCCCCCGTGTGAGATCTCTGATGCATGGAAAGAGTAGATTTCATTGTAAAACATTTCCCACAACCAGGACATGTATACGGCTTCTCCCCTGTGTGAGACTTCTGATGTCTGTAAAAATTGAACTTCTGTGAAAAACATTTCCCACACTCAGAGCAGGAATATGGCTTCTGCCCAGTGTGCAACCTCTTATGTTTTTCAAGATTGGACTGATTTTGAAAACATTTACCGCATTCAGAACAGGAATACGGCTTCTCCCCTGTGTGAGATCTCTGATGAATGTATAAATGCGAGGTCCGTGAAAAGCATTTACCGCACTCAGAACAGGAATACGGCTTCTCCCCTGTGTGAGACCTCTGATGTATGAAAAGTTCTGATTTTTGTGCAAAACATTTCCCACATTCAGGACAGAAATATGGCTTCTCCCCCGTGTGCACCCTTTGATGTGCGTAAAGATGCGAGGTTCGTAAAAAAGATTTTCCACACTCAGAACAGAAATACGTTTTTTCTCCCGTATGAGATATTATATGGTCATTAAGTTTTGATTTAAAAAGAAAACACTTCCCGCATTCAGGACAGGAATACGGCTTCTCCCCCGTGTGAGCACTTTTATGTACATTAAGTTGGGATTTAAAACGGAAAAACTTCCCGCACTCACGACAGGAATGTGGCTTCTCTGCTGTGTGAGATCTTTTATGCCTATTAAGTTTGGATTTAGAATGGTAACACTTCCCACACTCAGCACAGGAAAACCTCTTATCTGTTGAAAGGACGGCACCGTCCCTCACAGTCTGAGGTTCCTCAGGATAAGAGGAATACGATGGTCCGGCACCGTCCCTCACAGTCTGAGGTTCCTCAGGATAAGAGGAATACGATGGTCCGGCACCGTCCCGCACAGTCTGAGGTTCCTCAGGATAAGAGGAATACGATGGTCCGGCACCGTCCCGCACAGTCTGAGGTTCCTCAGGATAAGAGGAATACGATGGTCCGGCACCGTCCCGCACAGTCTGAGGTTCCTCAGGATAAGAGGAATACGATGGTCCGGCACCGTCCCGCACAGTCTGAGGTTCCTCCGGATAAGAGGAATACGATGGTCCATCTACACTGTGTGATGCCGGATGGACATTTGAGGTAGTCGGGTTTTCTCCTGGACTATACTGTGTGATGTCCTCATCTTCTACTTTATAGTCTGGAGACAAAGTGAGACAATCCTCTGAGGTTTTCCTCATCTCCCGTCCATCTACTAAAATAGAAATAAAAAGATTATTACTAGACATGAGCAGATTGGTTCCCCTAAACCAGGACTCCGCCCATATCAGGCAGCTTTGTCTCTGAGGATCTTACAAATCCACCCTCAAGGTAACTAGTAAATGGCTCCTCTGATCTCCTACCAGATCATTTCTTTATTCATGGACTTTAGTCAGAGAGTGAGGAAACAACGAGAACTGTCTTTTATAGGAGTGACAGTGATGAGGGGATTATAGGACGAGTGTCCCCACCCCCTCTATCACTCATTGCCATCTTCCCAACACAAGAAGTCCTGCACTTCCTTATTTAGTCCATGATTTAGTCATGAATAACAGCGGGGCTGAGCCCCACCAGAGGTCAGAGAGTGAGGAAGACTGGACTGATCCTGAAGACCTCCATTATTGGGTTATTGACTCCTCCCTCATTATCACTTTCTGTTTAAGGTTCCAAAGTTTGAGGATGTTATCAAATTATTGTCAACATGTAAAAGTCTGTGCTCCAATCAAATCAACAGATATAAAATGTCCAGCTGGTAGGAAATGGGTGTAACAAAAGAGAATACATACATATATAAACATAATAGCAGTGGGTAGAGGGGAGAGAGCAGAAGTCAGGACTATGTAATGTACAACATATTGTATAAGATAAAACAGATAGGACTATATAGTATCAGAATGATGTAATGTACAACAGAGAGTATATAGTGCAGGAGTCAGGAGTGTGTAATGTACAACATAGAGTATATAGTGCAGGGGTCAGGACACATAATATTGGTATTCAGTAATCAGTGATGACCTAAATCTTCATATGAGACAATTTTCAGAGGTCCCAACCTGCTTCCTCCCATCTCCTGAGACTGAATACATTGTTTCTATGTGTTTATCAGATGATGGGGGATCTAGGTGGACTCTCCGTACTGCTCTCTCCTTTACAATAAAGTCTCCTCTTACCCGGTGATGTGAGGGGCGGCTGATTGTCCATCATGACGTCCTTGTAGAGATCCTTGTGTCCTTCTAAATCCTCCCACTCCTCCATGGAGAAATAGACAGTGACATCCTGACACCTTATAGGAACCTGACACACACAACGATACAGTCACCATCCAGACACATCCCTTGTCTGTTACTGGATAATGTCCCAGAATTCCCAGCACCGCTCACCTCTCCTGTCAGCAGCTCCATCATCTTCTTGGTGACTTCTAGAATCTTCTGCATGTTGTGTCTTGTAGGGATCGGGGATGGAGGTGGGGGGATGGGGATGGGATTCTGGATTCTCAAGGATCTTGTGGTCATATTATGAGCTCTCCTCCTTGTAGATTTCTTCATTATTACTGTACAGTTCTGTTATACAAAGATAAATATCAATCTCCCATAATCCCTCACCTCTATGGTCATCTCTATATTTATTCTCCAGGGATTGGCCACAATGTCCCCAATTCAGCAAAGGACAGACATCTCCATCCAATGATATGATTACAATGTGGTCAGATTTATAGCTCCTTCTAGAAGTCATATAATAGAGTCACTAATGTTTTACTAGTAAGGTTTACTAACCCACCAGGAAATGTTACCCATGGATTTAGTGGCCAGTGGGCGTGGCATGCTGGTAATCATGGGTCTCACTGATTGGACTAAAGCTGACATTGTTATTTTCTATACCCAATGCCGCCATCTTGTGGTATAACCAAATATCAGAGTATGTACACTTTATGTATTCATAGTACTTGTGTGCAGGGCCACTGATAAGGGGGTACCACCTGCGTGGCTGTATGGGGCCCGGGCCCTGTGTGTTCCAGAGGGGGGCCCAGGAAGCCAACATGTCCATCTGAAGCCGCTAAGATACATTCTGTTGGCTTCCTGTCACTTTATGGCTGAGTGGCTCATCAGTGCTCGGAATGTTAGCTGCACTCCCTCTCTGTGTGACTTGTTCATGTTTCCTTCAGATTGTAACTTTGTTTCTCTTCACTTCCTCTCTCCAGATTCTTTCCATACTCACTCTGCTTCTCAGATATGCCCCCATCCCCCTTTCCTACAATCAAGCTCCAATCCTTCTCCCTGATATCTCTGATTGTGTCCTGGTGGCTCTCTGCAGTTCTTCACTCCTGTACTCCTCGTTCTGTCCCGTCTATCCTGTCACTTGTGTGCCCAGACTATATATCTTCCCTGTTGTCTCCTCATCGCTCTCCCGACCGGCTGTATTCAGTTCTGCCTTTATCTTCTCCCAGCACAGCTTAGTGTACTAAATGTAGCTGGTCTTCCCACTCCTCTCCCACTATATGTAGCTGGTCTTCCCACTACTCTCCCACTATATGTAGCTGGTCTTCCCACTCCTCTCCCACTATATGTAGCTGGTCTTCCCACTCCTCTCCCACTATATGTAGCTGGGCTTCCCACTCCTCTCCCACTATATGTAGCTGGTCTTCCCACTCCTCTCCCACTATATGTAGTTGGTCTTCCCACTCCTCTCCCACTATATGTAGCTGGTCTTCCCACTCCTCTCCCACTATATGTAGCTGGTCTTCCCACTACTCTCCCACTATATGTAGCTGGTCTTCCCACTCCTCTCCCACTATATGTAGCTGGTCTTCCCACTCCTCTCCCACTAGATGTAGCTGGTCTTCCCACTCCTCTCCCACTATATGTAGCTGGTCTTCCCACTCCTCTCCCACTATATGTAGCTGGTCTTCCCACTCCTCTCCCACTATATGTAGCTGGTCTTCCCACTCCTCTCCCACTATATGTAGCTGGGCTTCCCACTCCTCTCCCACTATATGTAGCTGGTCTTCCCACACCTCTCCCACTATATGTAGCTGGTCTTCCCACTCCTCTCCCACTATATGTAGCTGGTCTTCCCACTCCTCTCCCACTATAAGTAGCTGGGCTTCCCACTCCTCTCCCACTATATGTAGCTGGTCTTCCCACACCTCTCCCACTATATGTAGCTGGTCTTCCCACTCCTCTCCCACTATATGAAGCTGGTCTTCCCACTCCTCTCCCACTATATGAAGCTGGTCTTCCCACTCCTCTCCCACTATATGTAGCTGGGATTCCCACACCTCTCCCACTATATGTAGCTGGGCTTCCCACTCCTCTCCCACTATATGTAGCTGGGCTTCCCACTCCTCTCCCACTATATGTAGCTGGGCTTCCCACTCCTCTCTCCCAGTTTGGTTCCCTGCAGTTCACTTCCTCTATTCTATACAACTCTTCTCTCCCCACCATATGCTGTCATTACCAAATCTATATCTCACTGATCAACTCTTTCTATTTAATTGTTTATTGACTGATCTAGTTAAAGCAGAACTTCTCCTAAAAGGGGAAGTTCCAATTTAAGTCCTCCCCCCTCCTCTGCCACATTTGGCATGTTATTTTCTTTGGGGAGGGGGGGAGTAGGTACCTGGTTTTGACAGGTACCCGCTCCCACTTCCACTCAGACTGCCTAGGCGAGCTGAGCGAAAGTTCTTCCCCTTCCTTTATGCCTGCAGCCTTCTGGGACACATCGCAGGTCCCAGAAGACTGCAGGGCCAGTTAGATAGAGTAGCGCAGCTTGCGCATGCACAGTGGGCAGGCGGCTGTGGAGCAGAAAGCAGCACAGCCAACTGTAGGGATGGGCCGAACACCCCCCGGTTAGGTTTGCACCAAAACATCTCGAACAGGCAAAAAGTTCAAACGAACATACAAACTCTATTAAAGTCTACGGGATGTCAAAAATCAAAAGTCCTCATTTTAAAGGCTTATATGCAAGTTATTTGTCATAAAAAGTGTATGGGGGGAGTGCGCATGCGCGGCCGGACGGAGCGGATGCACATCTGACCTGCTCCGCTCACCCCTCGGCGACTTCAGCTATAAACAGCGGTCCCGCACCTCGCCCGAAGCTATAATTAGCTTGACCCTCCTGTGGATAGATCTGGGCACACGCCGGATGGTGAAGAAACCCCGGTACAAGCCTAAAACCGGCTCCCGGAGCTCGAGCCGCGCTACACAGGCCGGATCCAAGATGGCGACCGGCTATCTAACACGAGGCACATAGGCTGCAGGAAAGGGGAAATCTCCACCTCATCATCCAGCACAAGCCCCACGGACTGAAGATGCTGATTACCCAGCACTACGCTCTCCAAGATCTCCCCCTGATAAAGGTGAGCTGATGACCATAGACTGCCTGTCACCTAGCCCCCCTGCACTGTCTCCCTCTCAGATTGCAGCTAAATCGCCCAGCATGGATTCACACACATCCTCCCTCCTGGATAGAGAGATAGCAGAAGCCATATACAGCCAGCCCAGCAGCCAAGAATCTGCATTAAATTGCAATGCTGACTCTCCTGCTGTACCCCCTGCGCAGGGACAATACTCAGGAGACCCGATCCTAATAGCGCGCTTTGCTGACTTGCTTCAAAGAGAGCTAGCCAAAGCTAATGATAAACTAGCTCTGGACATAAAGCGAGATTTCCAGGAAATGGGACATAGATTGGAAAGTATTGAATCAAAGATGGACGACACAGTCCACAAAGTTTCCCAAAATTCAAATATGATTACTGAACTACACGATCGACTTGAGGACGCTTACTCAAAGATCGACGACCTTGAAAATCGCGCCAGGCGCTATAACTTTCGCATCCGTGGTATACCGGAAAATATAAAAGATATTACCACTATCACACAATCCCTGATGCAAGCTGCTGTACCAGGCATTGATGAGATCCATATGGAGATTGATCGAATACATAGAGCTTTGACTGCCCCTAAACCTGATGGCCCCCCCAGGGATGTGATTGTGAAGCCACATTTCTTTAAGATTAAAGAAGCAGTGATGCGGCATGCCCGAGAAAACCCAGATCTGGAAATAGATGGCATCAAGATTCAAATATTTGCTGATATATCCCAGGCCACAATCCAAAAGAGACGATCGCTTAAACCTTTACTAACACCATTGACCCAACGTAATATTCGATACAGATGGAACTACCCTTTTAGACTCCAATTTTCCTTCAATAGCAAATCTTATTCCTTTTCATCATTTACTGAAGGCGAATCGATCCTGCTGAAATTGGGATTTATATCCCACAACTCATCTTCACGGAATCGATCTGGATCCGGGGGCTCCCCTCCTCCTCCACTTTCCCCCCTATGGTCGTCAAAATCATCCAAGAAAACTGCCCAAACGTCTCGTGTTACCTGAAGAATGGGCTTTATATTACTGAACTGGTCCAAGCCCGCAGTGGTGTCTTCTCAGCGGTCTCCTAAAGGGACATTAGACGCCACACAGGGCGACTAAAACTCGTTAGAACAAGTTGTTCTGGTTACTTTTGTTTGAAACGCCCGAGCCGACCTCTAAGTCATTACATTTATGAATACCTGCATTTTTGATACTGAACTGGTCCCCCTCCCATTCTCCTCTCCCTCTTCCCCCCCCATCCCCCTTCCCCTTTGTCCTCTTCCCCCCCCCATTCTCCCCTCTCCCTTCTCCCCTTCCCATTCCCCCCCTCCTGTCTCCCCTCCCCCTTCTCACCTCCTCATTTCCCCACCCCCTTCTCCCCTCCCCATTTCCCCCCCTTCCTTTTTTTTTTTTTCCTCATCTTTATAAAATTCACAATGTTCGATCGGGTGCATAATCCTACCAATATTTTAGGGCGAGACACTGGGTCCAAAGAGATTCTTGTTTTTCTTCTTTTTTACGATACATTTTTTGTTGCTGAGGGGTGGTCATGCGCACTCCTTATTTGAGGGACTCTCCTCATTACTTGTTTTTGACGGAGACTCCTTCGCACCTGGGGTTTATCCCTGGGACACTTTCACTGTTTACTGTTTGTAATATTGATTGATCGCATGTTTAAACTATGTCACTCGGTACCGGGAGTTCCCTGGTCCGACAGCTTAATTTTATTTTTCTCTAATCTTGTTATCTTCTTTGCTATCTCTGACCCTGATCTTCTCCTCTTTCTTTCCTTCTTTTTTAACCCCAATTTTAATTTTTTCCCAAACTGTTCTTTCCTGAGGGTCACCTGGAAAGTTCCTTGGCGCTTATGGCCTCTGGATCCTACAGACCGGTGGGTGAGTCTGCTTATCGCTGTTCATAATTATATCTCATGTCTTCCATAAAACCGACGCCCCGAAATATCCGCCTAATCTCACATAATGTCCAGGGTTTTGGATCACCTGCCAAGCGAATCAAGGCCCTCACGCACTATAGATCACTGGGGGCAGACATTGTTGCTCTCCAGGAAACGCATTGTATTTCCTCATTTACCCCCCGCTATCTTCATAGAGATTACCCTCTTTGTTTCTACGCGAACGCTTCAGAGAGGAAGAGGGGGGTAGCCCTCTGCTTCTCGAAGCATATATCATTCACAGAAACTAAAACCATCAAAGATAAAGAGGGTCGTTATCTTCTAGTAAAGGGCCACTTAGGGGAAACCTTAATCACCATACTTGTCTACTATGCCCCCAATACTAATCAAACCACCTTTTTTCACGCCCTTCTAGCACTCTTAGAACCCGAATTTGAGGGTGTTGTAATCATGGCAGGTGACTCTAACCTAGCTCTAGATTTAGCTAAAGATAGATCACACACTTCAGGACTTCGGGCTCCCCCCAGGCAAAGTCATAAATTCGCACAACTGCTATATAAATATGATTTGGTGGACGCTTGGCGTGAGGCCAATCCTACTGCTAGGGACTACTCCCACTATTCAAGGGCACATGGGCACTACTCCCGCATAGACCACGTGTTTCTCCCCTCGGGGGTGATACCAAAATTGAAATCTGCAAAAATTTTGTCAACACCTTGGTCAGACCATGATCCTGTTACGATTCAACTAACTGATCTTACTAATAAGACTATGGGATTCCATTGGCGGCTGAATGAATCTCTCCTCAGCGACGAATCTCACTGCATAGAGATTTCCAACCATATACAAGCCTACTTTGAAAACAATATTCCAGGGGATACATCCCCTGCCATTAACTGGGCAGCACACAAGGCCACTATTAGGGGTTCCTTCATTCAACTAGCCTCCAGACTGAAAAAGGCTCGCACTGAGAAGATTTCTGCAAAGGCCAAGGAGTTTGAGTTTCTATCCAAACAACATAAATGCTCCCCTTCTCCCAACTTGTTAAAGAAGCTAGAACAATCCCGACTAGAATTAAATATCTGCCTTACTACAAGGGCCGAGAAACAATTGCGGTGGACGAATCATAAATTTTTCACTTGGCGGGACCGCCCAGGATCCCTACTGGCGCACAAACTCACTCCTAGACATTCCCATCGTACACTTCCTAAAATAAAGCTATCCGGGGGCCATCTCTCCCAGGATCCCCATAAAATCCTCAATGAATTCCATAACTTCTACGCAGACCTATACAAGAAGCCCCAAGCTGTAGCTCCCCCGTCCATCAGGGAATTCCTGGGGGCTCTTCCCCTCCCAATTATCACTGATGATCACAGAGAATTAGTGGACCAACCATTCTCAACCGAAGAGGTTACTGATGCTATCAAATCTCTCTTGCATCATAAATCTCCGGGCCCGGATGGGCTTCCTAACATCTACTACAAAAAATTTGCTACACATCAGGTCCCACACCTGGCTCTCTATTTTAACTCCCTGAGGGACGGGGGAATGGTCCCATCTGACGACAATAAAGCCTACATCAGCGTTGTCCCCAAACCTGGCAGGGATTCCACTGATGTTCGCAATTATCGCCCAATCTCTTTAATTAATTGTGACCTTAAAATTTTAACCAAAATTCTAGCAGTCCGAATCAATTCCTTTCTAGAACATTATATACATAAAGACCAATCGGGATTTATTGCAGGACGTCAGACCTTAGATCAAATTCGCAGATCTATCGCTCTGATCTCAGCGGTACGCTCCAATTGGGACGACCTCCCAACTCGGGAACTCTTGCTCTTGTCATTAGATCTCAATAAAGCATTTGATAGCTTGAACTGGGACTATCTTTTTATTACCCTTGAGACTATGGGATTCGGCTCTACGTTTATCTCACTGATGAAAACACTTTATAGTTCCCCGACAGCTCAAATTTCTATCAGAGGACATAAATCATCCATTTTCCCAGTCCAGCGAGGTACTAGACAGGGATGCCCGCTCTCTCCCCTATTATTTGCTCTGGCAATAGAACCCCTTGCAATGGCTATCCGCTCCCATCCCAATATCCACGGTGTTTATTGTGGTCAACAAGAACACAAATGTGCACTATTTGCCGATGATGTCCTTATGTACATCACCAAACCCCAAACCTCACTCCCAGAACTCTTGTCTTTGCTAGATCGTTTCTCGCTAATTTCGGGCTTGACCCTAAATTCGCAAAAAACCCTGGCACTTAATATCTCACTGCCTCCCGCGGAGGTGCAGTTCCTCCAAAACGCATACGGTTTTAAGTGGGCTTCCCACTCCCTTCCATACTTGGGGGTCCATCTGACCTCGTCGATAGGTACGTTATATAAAGCAAATTATCCTCCTTTATTTAAGAAACTCAAGGAAGATCTTCGCTCCTGGGCAGAATACTCTCTCTCTTGGTTTGGTAGAATCAATTCGATAAAAATGACTTTTTTGCCCAGGCTCCTATATTATTTCCGAACACTACCGATAGCAATTCCGAAGGGAGACATGCAACATCTACAAACTGAAGTTTTACGCTTCATATGGAGTAATAAGAAGCCACGGATACAAAAAAAAACACTTTATACACCTAGACCCATGGGAGGACTTGGTCTTCCTAACCTACAAGCTTACTATAACTCGGCTCAGATAGCCCAATTGAGTCACACAACATTTGGGGGGGCGGCCCCTCTTTGGGTTCACATAGAATCACTTGCGTGCCACCCACTGGCAATAGGAGCCTTGATGTGGCTTCCTAGTCGTAAACGCCCATCTATTTTATGTCCTACCTTATCACATTCTCTAGCGGTATGGGATAGAACAAGACACCGAGCGTCCCTTATGTCGCACCACACACCTCTAGCGCCCATTTTTTGCAACCCAGAGTTTCCTCCTGGCCTTGTTCCACAACAATTCCAATGGTGGCTCAATAAAGGATTCCTGAGAATTGGGGATTTCCTTAATGGAAACCAAGTGCATACGTTAAAATATTTCAAAGACAACTTCTCAATACCTCCCATTGAGGTATTCCGATATAACCAAATTTCTTCATTCATTACTTCCAAAATTAGACAAGTGGGGGGCCCCATAACACTTACCGCATTTGAACTAATTTGCCAAAACAGAGACACACAGAGGGGTTGGATCTCTACCATATATTCTTCTATGACTAAACCAGACACTAAACTCACCTATATGACCCAATGGGAGAGGGACTTAAACCTCTCCCTAGAACTGTCAGAATGGCAAGGTATTGCCTACCAACTCTCAAAAATCTCTATTAACACTACCCTTATTGAAGCCAACTACAAAACGCTTTTACGCTGGTATTTAGTCCCCACGAGAATAGCTAAAATGCATCCTTCCTCCTCGCCTCATTGTTTCCGACAATGTGGGCAGTTGGGTACCATGCACCATATTTGGTGGCAATGTCCACTAGTAATCAGGTTCTGGATAAGGATCTTTAATCTGATTCACTCAGTGACATATTTCAACATCCGTCGGTCCCCAGAGAGCGCACTTTTTCATAGACTACCCGACGGGATCCCCAAAAAATCAATACGCCTCATAACCTATATCTTGTTGGCAGCGAGAATAACAATTGCTAGGAACTGGAAATGCTCAAGAATACCCCTAGAACAAGTTAAGGATAAACTCAACTGGATTATGATTAATGATAAGCTCACTTACACTCTTCACAATAAAGCGGAAATGTTTAACAAGATCTGGGATCCATGGATCGAATATATCTCCGCTTGATGAGGAAATCCAGGTGACCCTCTCTCTCTCTCTCTCTCCTTTCTCTCTCCCTTTTCTTTTCTCCTTTCTCTCCTCTGCGCTTTTCCTCTCTCCCTTGTTTTCTTTCCTTTTATTCTTGGCAATATATTTTTTTTTAATATATACCTTGGTTATCGATATATGGTGTTGGAACGTTACTAATGAGGCAGGAAACGTTATCATAGTAGGGGTCCGCGGCTAACCTTGAATTTATGCTCAGGGTCTACTGAAACCCTGGACCATTCCTACCCCCCCCCCCCCTAGTGCTGGTATAGTCTGGAACTACTAGTTTGGGCACTTGCACACGTAACAGGTCCTACATGAGGACCCTAATAATCCTTAGGATAACATTATGCATATGCCTCATATCTCCTGACAGGTTCTAGATGGAATAATACATACCATGTTGTCAGAACGTTCAATTGTTGGCCGAATGTAACCTGGCTATTTGTTCCCCTGTTCCTTCCCCCCCCCCCTTTTTTTTTCTCTCTTTTTGTCTCTTTTTTATTCCCGTTTTGTTATTCTCCTGTTTTGTAACTACTTAATAAAAAAATATTGTAAATTAAAAAGTGTATGGGGACCTGGATACTGCCCAGGGAACATGCATTAATGCAAAAAAAGTTTTTAAAACAATTGTTTTTAAAGGAGCAGTGATTTTATCCACTTCCCGCCCGGTCGTCATTTTGCTATAGGCTGGGCAGGAAGAAGTTAAAATCACTGCTCCTTTTTTGGTTCAGTTATCCTGACTGGGTGTCATATGATGTCCAGCAGGAAAAGCCGCGATTGTGCGCCCTAGGGGGCGCGCAGTACGGTGATCGGTGTGTCAGTCTGACACTGCAACACCAATCTCGGTAAAGAGCCTCTGGCGGAGGCTCTTTACCACGTGATCAGCTGTGTCTAATCACGGCTGATCACAGTGTAAACAGGAAGAGCCGTTTATCGGCTTTTCCTCACTCTAGTCTGACAGACGCAAGTAGAGGAGAGCTGATCGGCGGCTCTCTTGACAGGGGGGTCTGCCCCCCCACGAATGCCCGCCCAGGACCACCAGGGATGCCCACAAAGGACGCCCACCAGGTATGCCACCCTGGACCACCAGGGATATGCCAATCATTGCCCAGGCAGATGCCAATCAGTGCCCATCAGCAATGCCTGCCAGTGCCATCAGTGACGCCCATCAGTGCCGCCTATCAATGCCCATCAGTGCTGCATATAAGTGCCGCCTGTCAGTGCCCATCAGTGCCACCTCCCCGGTGCTGCCTTATAAGTGCCTGTCAGTGCAGGGCCCCCGATGGAGCAGAAAAATAGGAAGAAATTAAAACGCTCCACCCTCCATTGGAAGTTACCTGCCGGGTGCGCTCTCTTCCCGTTGACAGCTCTTATATAGGCGAGGGCGGGGCCACCCAGTGATGGTCGGGCTGCCGTCAGGCAGCGTGATTGACAGTGGATTACATTGCGGGACACTTTTAAATTTTTTTTAATAAAGGATTTGTCAAAAACGGTCTCTTGTGTTTTTTTTTACTTTTTGACACTTTTTTGGTGAATGGGTAGGGGTGTGATACCCATTCACATAGGGGGTGTGGGATCTGGGGCTCCCTTGTTAAAGGGGGCTTCTAGATTCCGATAAGTCCCCTGCCCCAAAGCACCCACCCTCCCATGTGGCCTGGTATGGTTCAGGAGGGGGGGAGGGCGCTCGCTCGTCCCCCGTACCTGACCTGCCAGGCTGCATGCTCGGCTAAGGGTTTGTTATGAATTTTGGGGGGCACCATGCCGTTTTTTTAAATTTTTGCGTATGGGTTCCCCACGCCATCTTTTTCTTTATTTTTTTAATAGCCGGGTGCCGGCAATTGTAACCACAAGTAATTTTAAATGGGATTTTTTTCTTTAGAAATGTCAATTTTGCTGTATATGCTGCAAATGCGTCACTTTACAGGCACATTAAGGCCCCCCCCCCCCCCCCCCAGGCACCATATTTAAAGGAATAATTCATTTTCATTGTTGCACTTTAAGCATCATTAAAACCACTGCTCCTGAAAAAAATGATTGTTTTATTTTTATTATTATATTTTATTGATACATGTCCCCCAGGGCAGTACCCAGACCCCCATACCTCTTTTAAGGCTAATCACTTTTATATAATGCCTTTTTTTCCCCTTTTTCTTTTTTACTGGCACTTTTTTTTTTTATTCAGTTGTCAGCAGGGAAACCCAATTAACAGCTGATGACTCTTGAGTTGTTAAGGATGCCCTGGCCCCATTCATTAGCAACTAGCTTACACTGCGCCCTGATTGGGCAAAGATTTTCCCAATCAGGGCACAGAATACACTGTGCAGTGCTCAGTGCATTGCAGGGTTTTCGTTGGGGTGAACACCCTGCAAATTTGGGTGTTCAGCGCATAGCCAAACTTATACTCAGACTGAACCGCTCGCCCATCCCTAGCCAGCTGTCCACAGATAGGATGCCGACACCGGGAACCCGAAGACTAGAGAAGAACTAGCCCTGGTGAGGACAGTACTGGATCCCTGGACAGGTAAGTGTCCTTTTATCAAAAGTCAACATCTACAGGATATGTTGCTGCTGAATTTTAATAGTTTTTTTTTTCTAGAGAGATTCCTAATTGAATGTCACTGATAGTCCAATTGCATTCACAATTCCAGGTCTGTCTCCTCCTTCCTCTACCTGAAATAGACTTTAGGGCTTGTTCACACCACTTGTGGTACACGAATGAATGCAAGAACAGCCATTTTCCTTCAAGGAAACGCACAGCCCTCTGCAGATGTGCGCAGTTGCCACAGTACCGTGTAGTTAGGTCAAATGTACTTTTAAAAAATCATGCGTTCCCACGTGTTAAGCAGCCTATTAAAATGAATGGGCTATAAAAAAAATATATATACATTAAAAAAAACACATTCTGGCCCTTAAAGCAACTTAGCTAATTTTTTTTTTTTTTTTTGGGGGGCCCTGTCAGGTAGTCAGGGCGGATGTGTGGATGTCATTATTGATTAGAACAGTGACTCTCAACCAGGGGTTCTGCTGCAATTCACCATTGTGGTGGATGTATAGCTGTCCAATTCTAAAAGATATATAAAATCGGGGATTACCTCCCTATTGTGCCACATCCCTAAATGCAGATCTTTGTAAATTCTCCTTGGGTTTGGACTTTAAGGGCACTAAATGCGTAACACTTAAAGTAGAAAAACAATATACATTTGTATTACATAGACATGAATAAAAGCAGTAGCATAGAATGTACATGGCCTGTTAGCTAAAATTACACCAACAAAATGAGCGATGATGAGCAGTGACAATACCCCACGACGCGTTTCAGAGTATAAACATCTCTTTCCTCAGGGGTATAGGAGATTGATCATTTATATATAATATAAATGCAAAAATCAATACCAAAAACAACAATACAGTGTATATATATATATGTGTGTATATATATATATATATATATATATATATACACACATACACACATATATATATACACACACATATATACACTGTATTGTTGTTTTTGGTATTGATTTTTGCATTTATATTATATATAATCAATCTCCTAAACCCCTGAGGAAAGAGATGTTTATACTCTGAAACGCGTCGGGTAGAGTATTGTCACCACTCATCATCGCTCCTTTTGTTGGTGTAATTTTAGCTAACAGGCCATGTACATTCTATGCTACTGCTTTTATTCATGTCTATTTAATACAAATGTATATTGTTTTTCTACTTTAAAGGCACTAAATGCGTAACACTTAAGTCCAAACCCAGGGTAAATTTACAAAGGTCTAGATCTGTCCAACGGACACTGACAGTGAGTACTGACAAGGCGCATTGATACCCGATGCCTCCCCTGTAGTTCTGGCTACTGTGACATCACTGCAGAGGGCAGAGCGGGACTAGAGGGGGCATGCAGTGTGTGAAGAATCATCTTGTCTCCCTCTCTCATCAGTGGCTATTGATTCCAGCAGGCATGGAATGCTGTAGTGAGGTGAGCACAATAGGCGACATGTGTACAGCATACCTGTACTCCCACTGACCCCAACTGTACTCCACTGATCCCCCCAGCCCCCCCGCCTCTGTCCACCCCAGGCACTTGTGTGTGACATCACCTGGGATGGATGAGAGAGGAGAGCTGGCTGCACACCATAACAGACATGTGTCATTAGCTTCCCTGTGCCCTGCCGACGTGCCTCCCCTGTGCCCTGCCCTGGGGACTGCCCGGTGCCCTTCTGATGTGCCTCCCCTGTGCCCTGGTGACTTCCCTGTGCCCTGCCCTGGTGACTCCCCTGTGCCCTGCCCTGGTGACTCCCCTGTGCCCTGCCCTGGTGAAGTGACCCCTCTGTGAATTGACATGGTGACCTCCTTGTGCCCTGACCTGGAGACTCCCTTGTGCCCTGACCTGGTGACCTGCCTCCCCTGTGCTCTGGTGACTTCCCTGTGCCCTGCCCTGGTGACTTCCCTGTGCACTGCCCTGGTGACTTCCCTGTGCACTGCCCTGGTGACTCCTCTGTGAATTGACATAGTGACCTCCTTGTGCCCTGACCTGGTGACAACCTTGTCTAATTTCAGTTGAAGATTAAATTTGTGTGTGCATATCCCAAGTTCGCCCAGAATTTAGCTTCTATGCAGAAAAAAGCCAGCCTAAGTTTGTCATTAAGGAAGTACAGTGCCTTGAAAAAGTATTCATACCCCTTGACATTTTCTACATTTTGTCACGTTACAGCCAAAAACGCAAATGTATTTTTATTGGGATTTTATGTGATAGACCAACACAAAGTGGCACGTAATTGTGAAGTGGAAGGAAAATGATAAATGGTTTTCAACGATTTTTACAAATGAATATGTGAAAAGTGTAGGGGGCATTTGTATGGCACCCCCCTGAGTCAATACTTTGTATAACCCCCTTTTCTCTGCAATTACAGCTGCAAGTCTTTTTGGGGATGTCTCTACCAGCTTTTCCCATCTAGAGAGAGACATTTTTGCCCATTCTTCTTTGTAAAATATCTCAAGCTCTGTCAGATTGGATGGAGAGCCTCTGTGAACAGCAATTTTCAAGTCTTGCCACAGATTCTCAATGTGATTTAGGTCTCGACTGTGGCTGGGCCATTCTAACACATGAATATGCTTTGATCTAAACCAGGGGTAGGCAACCTTCAAGTGGAGATCTACCTGAACAACACGGGAGAAGTCAAAGATCACCGGGCACAGTGTCGCCTCCTCACACCTGATTTAAACCTCTAATTGTCGTACTACCGTGTTGTCAATCATGTGCATTGCTTGGCAATCATGGGTATAAAAAAAGTGGTGAGGAGGCAACATATCTCCTCCTCACCACCTGTCAACACACACTCAGATCACTTTTCAGAGGAGCAGCAGTGCCTGCTGCACTTGTGAATGAGCCCTTAGTTGCATTCGGCAGCAACACTCTTATGCGGCGTACACACAATCGTTTTTCATGCCGTTAAAAATGCCATTTTTAAAAATGGCCATTAAAACCGATCGTGTGTAGGCTCCAGAGCATTTTTAACGGCGTAAAAAACGGCCATTAAAAATTTCGAACATGCTCTATTTTTTCATGTCGTTTTTCATGTCGTTTTTTTAACGACGTGAAAAACGATAGTGTGTATGCTTTTACGCGGGAAAAAAAAAGCGCATGCTCAGAATCAAGTATGAGACGGGAGCGCTCGTTCTGGTAAAACTAGCGTTCGTAATGGAGATAGCACATTCGTCACGCTGTAACGGACTGAAAAGCACGAGGCTGAAAAGCGTGAATCGCCGCTCAAAGTTTACTAACATGAAGGGTGGCGCCATTCGAACGGAACTTCCCCTTTATAGTGCCGTCGTACGTGTTGTACGTCACTGTGCTTTGCTCGAGCGTTTTTTTTAATGATCGTGTGGATGCAAGACAGGCTTGAGAGGAAACATGAAAAAAAACGACGAGAAAAACGTCGGTTAAAAAAATGGCATTAAAAACGTACGTGTGTACGCCGCATTAGGGCTTGTTCACACGTAAAGATGGGGGTGGAAAACAGGATATAACAGAATTCTATGGCTAAGCGCAGCAAACCGAAGGAAAGCTGCAGGTACACCGCACTGCACCTCCGGTGTGGGTAAACTGCAGCACATCAGTGTGAAAACAGCCCTATACTATTATGCCCAGTGTATTGCTTTACACTGACCTGAAGATCTCTTCTTTCCTGCTGCTGGCACCACTCTGGAGACCACTAGCCGGAATAAGAGGTGGAGTGTAGTTGGTATCATTCCGCATGGGACAAGAGCCAGCACTACAGAGGAGGCATTGACTTATGCAGCTCTTGCCCCCTACTACAGCTCCAACTTTACAAGTATTGCATTGCACTCTGATGCTCTGAAATGGCAGGTCAGCAAACCCAGACCGAGATCTATCAGTCACCTGTTCGCGATCTACTGGTGGATCACGATCTACAGGTTGCTGACTCTTGATCTAAACCATTCTATTGTAGCTCTGGCTGTATGTTTAGGGTCATTGTCCTGCTGGAAGGTGAAGCTCCGCCCCAGTCTCAAGTCTTTTGCGGACCCTAACAAGTTTTCTTCTAAGATTGCCCTGTCTTTGGCTCCATCCATCTTCCCATCAACTCTGACCAGCTTCCATGTCCGTGCTAAAGAAAAGCATCCCCACCACGTGATGCTGCCACCACCATGTTTCACGGTGTGGATGGTGTGTTCAGGTTGATGTGCAGTGTTATCATTTTGGTTTTAGGCCAAAAAGTAAAATTTTTGTCTCATCTGTCCAGAACACCTTCTTCCACATGCTTGCTGTGTCCCCCACATGGCTTCTCGCAAACTGTAAATGGGCCTTCTTATGTCTTTCTTTCACCAATGTCTTTCTTCTTGTCACTCTTCCATAAAGGGCAGATTTGTGGAGAGCACGACTAATAGTTGTCCTGTGGACAGATACTCCCACCTGAGCTGTGGATCTCTGCAGCTCCTCCAGTTACCATGAGCCTTTTGGCTGCTTCTCTGATGAATGCTCTCCTTGCCCGGCTGGTCAGTTTAGGTGGACAGCCAAGTCTTGGTAGGTTTGCAGTTGTGACATACTCTTTCCATTTTCGGATAATGGATTGAACAGTGCTCTGTGAGATGTTCAAAGCCTGGGATATTTTTTATAACTTAACCCTGCTTTATACTTCCCCGCAACTTTATCCCTGACCTGTCTGGTGTGTTCCTTGTCCTTCATGATGCTGTTTGTTTACTAAGGTTCTTTAACAAACCTCTGAGGGCTTCACAGAACAGCTGTCTTTATACCGAGACTAAATAACACACAGATGGACTCTATTTACTAATTAGGTGACATCTGAAGGCGATTGGTTCCACTTGATTTTAGTTAGGGGTATCAGAGTAAAGGGGGCTGAATACAAATGCCCCCCCACACTTTTCACATATGAATTTGTAAAAAAAAAAATTGAAACCCATTTATCATTTTCCTTCCACTTCAAAATTATGTGCCACTTTGTGTTGGTCTATCACATAAAATCCCAATAAAATACATTTACGTTTTTGGATGTAACATGAAATTTCAAGGGGTGTGAATACTTTTTCAAAGCACTGTGAGTGTTATCATTTATTATATTATTTAATGCTGTTTCTAAAAATAATTATTGTATAAACAGCTCGCTGGTCACACTGATGTTCCATGAACTGTTGATCTGAAAATTATTTTAGGGGTTTCCCAAGATCTAACATTTTTTGGCAAGTGTTATGCCGCGTACACACGACCATTTTTCTCGTCGGGAAAATTGTCATTTTTTCACTTGGACGAGAAAAACAGCCGTGTGTAGGCTCTCCAGCAGTTTTCCCGACGAGAAAACCGTTGAGAATCACGACGAGAAAAATTAGAACATGCACTAATTTTTCTCGTTGCGAATCGTGGCATTTTTTTCCTCAGCAGTTTTCCCATAGGGAAACACTGCTAGGGAGCCTACACACGGCCGGTTTTCTCGACCAAGAGAAAACATGTTGTGAAAAACGGCCGTGTGTAGACTGGGAAAAGGAGACCAAGCCGATCCTCGTTTTTCCCGTCGGGTTTCACGGCTGTGTTTTTACAGCCGAGAAACTTGGTCGTGTGTACGTGGCATTACTCAAAGGCAAAAAAGTTGAGCAATATTGGATTAGAAGAACATCAGAAGATTTAAAGTGACTCTGAATACATCCCAGTGTACAGTGCAGTCAGATTTAACCCCTTCATTACACTCACCTCTCCAGTCAGCAGGCTGAGGATCTCCAGGGTGAGGTTCAAAATCTTCTCATTCCAGGGAAATTCCTTCCTTACATTCTTCACAAAACTCAAATTCTGCTGATTCTCCATCATGACGTCCTTGTAGAGGTCCTTGTGTCCTTCTAAATACTCCCACTCCTCCATGGAGAAATAGACAGTGACATCCTGACACCTTATAGGAACCTGACACACACAATGATACAGTCACCATCCAGACACATCCCTTGTCTGTTACTGGATAATGTCCCAGAATTCCCGGCACCGCTCACCTCTCCTGTCAGCAGCTCCATCATCTTCTTGGTGACTTCTAGAATCTTCTCCATGTTGTGTCTCTCAGATTTTAGGGAGTCACATGGAGGCACTGTGATGGTCATATGATCACCTGACTTCACAAGAGGTAATCTCTGTATTGAGGAACCAATAGGAATATCATGTTAGAATCCCAGAATCCTCCTCACCTCTCTGGTCATTTCTGTTTTATTATTAGAGATAAGAGTGATGTCATGTGACCTCCCAGAATCCTCCTCACCTCTCCGGTCAGGTCTGTTTTTTTTTTTAATAGAGATATGAGTGATGTCATGTGACCTCCCAGAATCCTCCTCACCTCCCCGGTCAGGTCTGTGTTTTATTAATAGAGATAAGAGTGATGTCATGTGATCTCCCAGAATCCTCCTCACCTCTCCGGTCAGGTCTGTGTTTTATTAATAGAGATAAGAGTGATGTCATGTGACCTCCCAGAATCCTCCTCACCTCTCTGGTCAGCAGGTAGATGATCTCCAGGGTGAGGTTTAGTATCTTCTCAGTCATGTGACTCCGGTCCTCCTCCATCCTTATTGGTCCCATCATTTGATCTATACAGGTCTCCTTGTAGACAAATAACTTTGGGAAATGAAAGTAAGAATTATTTGGATGGTATTGGACACACAATAACAGGATGTGGATGTGAGGGGGTAATAGGAGGGTTTCTGGACATTTAAGAACTACTGCCCCCATGGGAACACATTTAGACTGGACTATTTACATTTTTTATTTGGGCTCCTGGGACCCTCTTGTCCTGTCAGAACATAAATTTCCTTTTCTCTGTTGGGTTTGTTTGGTTTCTGAACTGGTTTTGATTAGTTTTAAATCTGCAGACAAGGAATGATAAATACAATCTTTCCTGTGACTGGTTTACTCTGAGGCAGTGCTGTGAGGTCAATGTCGGGTCATCATGATGACCAGGAAGGGGAACTTACTGACTTTTAGCCGGAGTTGCCGGATAATCAGGATAATTGCCAGAACTCCGGCTGCAAGGCTCCAATCTCCGGCAGCCTGCTGACTGACAAGAGTGATGTCACTGTCACTCTCTGCAGTAAGAGAAGGGATTGGATTGGATAGCAGGAGGATGCAGCTGGTGGAGTAGAGAACTGTGGGGGAGGAGTCTGTTCTGTCCTTTTCAATAGCAACTCAGTGTGGGTAGGAGAAGGACAACAGGGGGAGGGGTTTGTTCTCTTAGTCTTGGTCTATTGTGTGGAACATTTTTTTCTGGAACATTTTTCTTGATCAGTGATATGGTGAGGTGAAGGTGTCCCTCATTTGCTGGCAGGAGTTCTTAAAGAAGGTCAGAAAAGTAGGGTGGGGTGGGAGGACATCAGATACCAATAGCCATAAAGCAAAGCCCCCTCTTACCTCAGAGCCTTGCAGCCTGCCTACCCCCTTCAGAGCCCCCACAGCCCTTCAGCCCCACTAACCTCTCAGAGTTGTTCAGTCCTATTACTTCCTAGGAGGCCCCCAAAGTCCTTCATCTGCACTTCCACCTCAGGGGTCCCAGAGCCCTTCAAATGCAGTAAACCCTCAGAGGCTCCCAGAATCCTTTAGTCACACTACCACCTCAGCTCCTAAAGCTTACTCAGAACCAGTGGCAGAACTATTACGGTTGCAAAGGTCACACCTGAGACCCTGGCGTTCTGACCCGGTTGGGGGGGGGGGGGCACCAAGATAGCAGGAAAGGGTCTTGCTGCCGGTGTAAAGGGTCCCGGGATCAGGGGAGGCTCCCCTGGTGATTGCCAACTAGGATGGCTGAGAACAGAGTGTGCAGCACATTCAGAATTTGCAGAGCCCCCTTGCTGTGTCTGATCTGCTCCTAGCACGGGCACAGCGTCTTCCAACAACAGCCAACTCCTCTCCCCTCTCCTTCTCCCCCAAGCACAAGCTCCAAGTTCTCCATACTTAGTGAACTCTGTGCCGGCTCTGAGGGACCCATCACTGATGCCAGCTGCAGCGCCCGGGGCCTTGTGAGTGCCCCGTATGTGGGGTGGGGGTCTTCAGTGTGTGTGGGGCCTCTCCTACATCCGACAGCTGCTCTCTGGAGTTTCTGCCCAGACTGGTGCCCCCCCCATCACCTATGTCCCTCTTCCAGGGCTGCCCATATTATTGCCCCTTCATCTGTCCCACCTATTCCTATCCGTCCTCCTCATCTCATCCTTCTACCACCCATGCCCATAACCCCCTCTGACTGGCACCCCAGATCAGACCCCCTCCCCCCTTCATCCACCTCATCTTAGCCTTTGTCATCACTTGGGAATCTCAGTGGCTGCATTGTGCCATGTTTGGGGTCACAGAGAACGAAGCGCCTCGCTGGGTGCTGCTGGAAGTGATCGGTGGAGGTGAGCTCTGTGTGTGTAAATAGAAAATAAGATCTTATTACCTCCTCTGCTGCCACTTCCAGCAATGTCTCCCCTCTACTTCCTATGAAACATCTTGTCTTTGTTCCAGATTACTTCCTGTCTGTAACTGACATCACTTCCTTTCTATATTCCATAGAAACTTCCTGTCTGGATATTAATGAGATCACCACCTTGTGGAGTTCAGAGGAACTGCAACCCCAAGAAATGTCTCAGTAACCACGCCTGTAAAATACCTTAGGGCTCTTTCACACGGAGGTCCGTTCAGGTCCGCCTGTCAGTTTTTTAGGCGGACCTGAAACGGATCCTCCATGTACCCCTATGGAGGCACGGATGTCAGCGGAGACATGTCCGCTGACATCCGCTCCGCTCTGCCAAAGTGTGACGGAGGAAAACCCTATTTTTCCTTCCGTCGGCGGAGCGGATCGGATGACAACGGACTCTACGGTCCGTCATCATCCGATCCCCCATAGGGGAGAGCGGCGCCCTGACAGGGCGGTCCCTGCACAGTGTGCGGGGACCGCCCAGTCATCCGTCGGCTCAGCGGGGATCAACGGAGCGATCCCCGCTGAGCAAGCGGAGCTTCACGGGGCGGATCTGCACGGATCCGCCCCGTGTGAAAGGACCCTTACAGAGCTACCACAGAAGGCCCAATATGACACAAATAAATAAGAAAAAAAATAGATACAGTTCCTTTGTAACCAATTGTTTCACAAAGATATTTTTATTACATATAAGAAAAGTCTTAAAGACACAGAACACAAGGTCACAACAAATGTACAGTATAGCTAATAAAACAGATACCCCACAAAACTGATCCTTTCGGTGAAGAAAAATACATCCAAAAGCAAATATATATATATCTACTCATAATGAAGATGTTAAACATAAATTGCAAGTATGTAATGTTCACATAGGAATGGTGGTGGAGATCTCTCAAAGTAAGAACACTTCCTTGAATGTTTATATAAATAAAATAATTAATCCTGGAGTGAAGAAAGCTGTAAAGCAATACATAATATATAAACTTCATCCATAAAGACATTGGGATTCAAGATCTTCTAGATCACATAGAAGGAGGACTCATCGATGATTTCATCAGTGGCGGATCCAGGGGGGGGGGCAACAGGGCAATTGCCCCCCCCCCCCCGAGACCATCTGTCACACTCACTTGCTTGCTCTGGTTTTTTTTTTTGCGCCTGATCTCCCGAACTTTGGGGACCCGGTACCGGCCGGCCGTAAGACCCCTGGACCCCAAACTTGGTACACATGTAGCCCAATGTCTCTTCTACAAGTGTGCAAAGTTTGGTGTCTGGGGGACCTACGGCCGGGGAGCACTGATTTTTTAAATCCGGGCACCCCTTCTATAGACTCCAATGTTAAACGGTAATTTCTCCGGTGATTTTGCGGACCCGGTACCGGCCGGTCGTAGGTCCCCTGGACCCCAAACTTGGCACACATGTAGCCCCATGTCTCCTCTATAAGTTTGAAAAGTTTGGTGTCTGGGAGAACCGATTTTTCAAAGCCGGGCACTCCTTCCATAGACTTCCATGTTAAACATCAGTCTAGTCATGGGCACAGTAAGGCATGGGCACAGTGAGGCAAAGTGAGGCAAGTATAAGCCTAGGACACCCTAGGCTTATACTTGAGTCAATACGTTTTCCCAGTTTTTGGGGTAAAATTAGGTGCCTCGGCTTATATTCGGGTCGGCTTATACTCGAGTATATACAGTACTCGTTCTGCGGCTGCCGCTGCCGCTGCCTCTCTGAGTCTCTCTCTCAGTTTCTCACATCAGCCGATCAGCGGCGCTGAGAGAGAGACTCGTCTAATGTAGTTACGTGGCACACTGACACAATACCAGGAGCGGAGGAGGAGGTGGGTGGAGCCTCTTCCCTGCACTCGCTGCTAACGCCTGGGCCGCTTGGCGTCTAGCAACGAGTGACGTCAGTGAGTCACGTCAGGCCGCTCTGCGGGCAGGTGCAATAGCGACAATCCACAAGATGTGGCAGGTGACGTGGCAAGTGACAATCCACAACGTGTGGCAAGTGACACGCTCAGGGCTCCCACTAATTGCAGGCGACGGTGGCAAGTGACACACTCTGGGCTCCCACTGATTCTGCATTGAACAATTTAATTTCATATTACAATGTAATAATAGAAATAATGCGCTTCAATCATCCTGACACCATAACAACCATGGTGCCGGGATGATTGAAGCGCCGACACCAACCATTTCCCCGATAAATTTCCCACAAAAAAAACATTTTTTGGCAGTGCCCCTCCCGAGAAAAGACTCTGGATCCGCCCCTGGATTTCATACATTTGTTTGCTAAGATAGAACAATCCTCAGAAGGGATCATGTAGGATGACAGGAAAGGCTCCCAATTGGTGAGATCATTCAAACATAATGATTACATCCATGAACTGGAGTGAGCTTGTTGGGGTGATAAAGTCAATCTGTAAACACTGTGTAGATGTTATCCAAGAACTCAGCACACTCCAGGTTTAGACAAAGTCTCAAGGTGGATTTAGCCTGTCATTTATCATAGGTAGAAATGTCCGCACATGGATTTCCACAGGGACAACTGAGACTACATATATAACTTGTACAGTGTCCCCAGGTCTCCAGGTAGATTTAGACTGTAATTAACTGCTTCCCGTCGGGCCTATAGCAGAATGACGGCCAAGTGGGAGCTCTTCATATAAAGTCTTCCAAGTCTAGTAGCCATGCTGCTGCTCCACCAGATGAGAGATCATTGTACAGGGCTGGTCCCAGTACTATGTGATCTCTGTGACCAATCACAGCGATCACATGACAGTTGTACACAATGAATGGCTTTCATCCGTAGCCATTCATTGTGTACTATTGTGAATATCTCTGTGATTGGTCACAGCGATCACATGGTACAGACAGGGCCTATCACATCTGTACCATATGATAGCTGTGACCAATCACTGCTATCACAGTAGTACACCCTGTGTCATTCATAAAAATGCTTATAACAGTAATTATCAAAAAATAATCCCGATCACCTCCTCAGAGTAGTACAGGGTCAATATGTTAACACTACAAGTGTCACTATGTAAAAAAAAAAGACGATAAATAAAAAAAAAAAGAATAAAATAAATTATTATTATTTTGATATATTTTAATTATTGTTTTTACATACTGCCACCAGTCAGTATTACTGATCACCACCACATCAGTCATATGATTATGTTGTACCGCTCTGGTGACAAACAAATTGTAAAAAAATATATATATTTTTCTTCCCTTTTCCATAAAATTGTGCCAAAAAAACTACAACTTCGAAAAACTCACCATGCCTCTTATTAAATACCTTGGACTGTCTACTTTCCAAAAAATCATTTGGAGGTATTTGTACTGTCTTGCCATTTTAAGTGCCTCAAGAAATAAGACAGGCCCTCATGACATCAGGATTGATTAATTTATAAATATGTATACCTTAGTTTATAGACTCTATAACTTTCACACAGACTAAATATGAACTAAATAATGATTTGAGTTATTTTTACAAAAGAAATGTTGCAGAATATATTATGGCCTAAGTTTATGAAAAAATATTATTTATTTGCAACATTTTGCAACAGAAACTAAGAAAACATATATTTTTTGCATATATAGCATAAAATAAAAGAAAAAAACTGTGGTGATTAAATAACACCAAAGGAAAGCTCTATCTGTTTAAAAAAAATGATAAAAATTCCATATGGGTACAGTGTTGTATGACTGAGTAATTGCCATTCATAGTGTGGCAGTGCTGAAATCTGAAAATTGGCCTGGGCAGGAAGGAGGTGAAAGTGTTGGGTACCGAAGTGGTTAATAATCCACAAATGTGAGTGTGAGTGAGTGAGTGAATAACTTGTATAGCGCTGCAAATGCGAACTAAATCGCCTCAAGGTGCTTATTTCCATCCAGTGTCATCCTGATCCTTCAGAAGAGGTGGGTCTTAAGTTTTTTCCTAAAGGCCCAATGGTTTCCTTCCATGTGGATGTTGATGGGTAGCGCATTCCATAGCCTTGGACTGCAAATCTTCGTTCTCCCTTCGATTTGTATCGTGACTTGGGGATGTGGAGGAGGTTTTTTGTTGGTTGATCGGAGAATGCGATTGGGGGTGTAGTGTTTTATTTTCTCGCACAAGTATTGAGGAGCGTTTCCTTGTGTGCACCTGTGGGTGAGACAGAGGGTCTTGAATGTGACCCGATCCTTTACAGTTAGCAAATGAAGTGTCCTCAGGGAAGGGGTGATGGATTCCCAGGGTTTTTTCCCCGTTACCAGTCTGGCTGCCATGATCTGGACAACTTGAAGGCGTAAAATCTGGTATTTAGGTAGTCCTGTGTAGAGGGAGTTTGCGTAGTCGAGACGGGAATTGATGATTGTTCCAACTACTACTGCTATCTCCTGTTCTGGGATGAAGGGGATGAGTCTACTCAGCAGGCGGAGGAGATGGTGAGATCTGCAGACCACTGATCCTATTTGTGCATCCATCGACATCTCAGAGTCAGAGTCAAAGATGACTCCGAGACTTTTGACTTTTGTGCTCGGGGTAATGGTCTGTCCAAGGATGGTGGGTGGTGTCCATGAAGTCTTAGCTTTTGTCTTTCGTTAGCGTGGAGGAGAAGTTCTGTTTTGGATCCATTGAGTTTGAGGGAGCTCTCAGTCATCCAATTATCGATCAATGTGAGGCATTTTTCTAGTCTGTGATATTGGTCTTTTTTTTTCAGTGATGCGAAAGTAGAGTATCATCAGCGTATGAGTGGTAGCAGAGGTCCTGTTTGCTGATGATTTTGAGGAGTGGGCGGAGGTAGATGTTGAAGAGCACAGGTGACAGGGGTGATCCTTGAGGGACTCCGCAAGAAAATGCGCGAGTTTCAGAGGTGAAGGCTCCTAGTTTCACTGTCTGGGAACAATGAGAACCAGGGTAGATCTGAGTCTGTGACTCCTGCTACTTCTTTAAGGTGAATGAGTAGAGTTTTGTGGTCTACAGTGTCGAACGCTGCACTGAGATCCAGCAGCACCAAGAAACATGATTCTCCATAATCTGCTGCTTCGAGGGCGTCATCCCATATTTTGAGAAGTGCTGTTTCTGTGCCATGGCCTGGGCGGAAGCCTGATTGTAGTAGGTCCAAGAGTTTGTGGGTGTCCAAATGGAGTTGTAGCTGTTGTGTCTGCTGTTTGTAGTAATGCTTTGTTTAAGGAGTTGAGTGTTTGTTTTGTTGATTGGTTTTGATTTAGCATTCCTATGTTTTGTGATAGTGTGGTTTTGAAGAGTTCAGAGTGTAGTTTCTTCTGAGATCTTGTCCAGTGTGTTGTTATTGAGTGTTTTGGTTTTTGGGAGATGGTGTTGGTGGTGATTTTAAATTTGATAGCGTGGTGGTCTGTCCATGGTAAAGGCATGTTGTCCAGTGTGTTGATGTCCATATTTTGTTTGAAGATGAGATTAAGAATGTGACCTGAACCATGCATGTGGGCATTTATCAGTTGCTGCAGACCTAGTTCTTCCAGTTGGTTGATGCAGGAGGTGGCGATGGGGTTCTGGGTGGAGCCCAGAGGTTGAAGTCCCAGAGTAACAAAAAGGTTTTGGTTTTCAAGGTGTATGTCGAGATGAATTTGGTGAATGGTGTGAGGAGATTTGTCTTTGGCCCTGGTGGTCTGTAGCATAGCAGTATGTAGATGGTGTCCTGGGGTGTTGTTTGAAGATGCAGAGTGAGTGTCTCCATGAAAGGCAATTAGTTCTGTAGAGTTGGTTTGATAAGAGAGAGGTGGGATTTTGAAGATCACTGCTAGGCCTCCTCCTCTTTGTCCTATTCTATGCTTGTTTAGGATGCAGTAGTTCTCCGGCACCAATTCTGTTAGGATGGTGTTACAGTCAGGTGTTAGCCAGTTTTCCGTGATAAAGAGGCAATCTGTGTTGTTTTGGGTGATGAAAAAATGTCCATATAAGGATTTTTACAGGGATCACCGAGATCATCTATGCATGGCTTGGATGTCACCCATATTACTAGGAGGCCATAAAGCAGATGACCATAGAAAGATATAAAAGTCCACTCACTGTCACACTGGAACTTCAGATTGAAGGAACTTCATTCCAGTAACACCATTCATTTTTTGCACATAAGGACCAATTTATGTTGGTGGATCACTAGCAAAAAATGGGAGCATAGGGGGAGGGGAGAGGAACAGAAGAAGGAGGAAGAGGAAGGGATCTTAGATAAGGAGGGGGAAAAGGAAGGGATGGGGAGGGGAGGGAGGTTCTCCACAAATGGGGGTATTCACTCGAAGTGTAACCACACAAGCACAGAATGGGTGGGGAGGCCCCAGGAGACAGGGGATAGAACAAGATATGTACAGGATGGACAAACAATAGATGAAAGTGACTTTACAATTGGTAACCTTTCCAAAGTCATCCTCTCTGCTGATCACATTCTTCTTCTTTCTAGGGGTTTTAGGTTTTGCTCTGTTATGAAAGGTTTGTGTTTTGAAGCAGTTAAAGGTTTATATTTATAGTATTTACCCGTAAGTTGGCAATGAAAGCATTACATTCTAGAAACAATAGACAAGATGATTATTTTGATGGACTGATTAAGGTTTGGTCCCAGCTCTGAAGAAAGGAGTATAGAGCTTTAAGAGATTGTGTTGCCCTATGCATGGCATACTAGCTTATTATGAAATACTTGCCTTAGAATGAAGCTGTTGCAGCGGCGCCCGCACACTGCTGATGCGGCCGACATCTTCCCCGGAGTTTCTTTCCGGTTCGCCGGCTCCAGCACTGTGATTGGCCGGAGCCGCGATTATGTCACTCCCGCACATGCACGCGGGAGCTGGCAATCATGGCACGGGGCTCAGAAGGAACGGCCCTAGTGGCCATAGCTTCAGAGATCATGCGCCAGTGATGTCGCTGTCTGCATGCAATGTAAATATATAAACTGTACATGTTTAGGAGATATTTACACTACCTATAGGTAAGCCTTATTTTAGGATTACCTATAAATACATGTCAGTAGAGAAAGTTTACTTCCTCTTTAAGTTTTTGTTGGAAAATAATAAATTCATGTTTGGTGACAAATGTTATTGCCAAGCACAAGGTATTGCAATGGGTACAAAACTGCACCGGCCTACACTAACCTTAATGTTGAAGAATGGGAGAACTCAGTGTTTGGGGATGAGACCTTGTTAGGGTACCTAACCAATAATCATTGGTTGGTTCATGTACAGCCATAATGTCACCATCCTCTGGCATGATGAAACTCAGGACTATGGGAGGTTTGTAGATTTATTAGGATAAAATTAGTTCAGTTTTAAATTCTCGTATACCTAGGATGCTCGGACATTACACTTTTGGATTTGACTATCCAGAATACGGAGAATGGTGTATTTGTGTTGATATTGGGTGGCTTTGAGGTGTTTGTATGTTTAATGTAAGGTACATTATTTGGGTGCTGGTGTTTGGTGTTTGTTTGCTTCCATGTTCCAGTTTGTCACTTTGGGTGCCCCCTTCCCCAGGTTTAGTCTGCCTTATGGACCGGTAATTCTCCCTTTTAGCCACATGGGGTAGTATGTGAGGTGGTGTTGTACTCTGCCCATCGTAACATCGCCTACACATGTGCGTCATGATGATTTTGTACATTGTAATTTTTTATGTGTTGTGGTGCTTCCGATGTGCGGATGTAATGATGTCACACCACCGATGTTCCTTTGGGTTGCTTTTCCCAGTGGGAGGGAATGGGTTTAAAAATGGAATACCCTGTTATTCAGAGAAAAAGGGCAGAAAGGCTATTTGCCATCCTCCGTGTCTCTGGGTGCCATCTTTTCTACCTGGTCTGGTATGAAAGGGTGGTGCATATGTAGCGGTAC
Source organism: Rana muscosa (assembly GCA_029206835.1). Lineage (NCBI taxonomy): Eukaryota > Metazoa > Chordata > Amphibia > Anura > Ranidae > Rana > Rana muscosa. Next base: position 23,885,558 of record JARGYO010000094.1, on the reverse strand, counting down.
CCCTGTGGGGGCTGCTGATAGACTCTATACCCCACTGGCCACTCCGACTCTGCAGATCCTCTCTTACCTCTGACCATTTGGGTTCCATTCTGAAATGTTGCATCAATAATAAGAAACTCACACAGTATCACTGAACCATTTAGAAGTGTTTACGGAGATAAGAAATAAACAATGAAAGATATGACTGGACACAAGTTGAGATTAACAGAAAATATCACTTAATGCAAATATCCAGAACGTGTAACCTTATGACCTGTAGAGGTATATGTGAACAGGTGCACAGGAAGATAAATATCCAATACCTTTTAACACATGTATTGAATACCTTCCCACTGAGGCCTCAGCACATAAAACCAGCATACAGTGCACAACATATACAAACAGTAACAAAGTGTAAGTTTTGAGAATGCATTACAAAATGTCTCCCCCTAGGTTGTAATTCAGTGATCAACCTTACTGTGTAGAGTAGTAAAGCCTAGTAAAATAAGAAGATGTTGAATGTACTTTAACTTCCGGATGTCTTCAGCTAGCCTGATGTTTATACTGCAGTGTAATTTTGTACTTTTGTAATCCAAAGCGACAAAGGATAAAATGGCTGAAGAACAAAAGGTTTGTTGATGATTGCTTAACTGAAGAAATATCACCACTTGTAGATTCCTCTTTACATGTGAGTGTATTACAGTACTGACCTTACAGCGCAGGGGAGAAAGACAAGGCCCCAAAGCCCAGCTGTATGATACCTGTGAAGGAGTAGATTCACATCCGTGGAACTACAAGTCTCACCAGCAGTCTGTAGAAAAGAACTCACTCAGCAATACTGTAATCTCTACCTGGATGGGCAGGTGCCCTCTCACCACAATGGATCCCAATATATGTGACTCTGTCCAGAATCCCCTCTTGGTGTCTCCGTTCGGTGAAGATGGCGCTGTCACGCCGCGCTGCAACTCCCGATGGACTGGAGTGCAGGTGGCCTCAGTTGCTTTGAAGCGCAGGCCGGTCCACTTGCTGAGATAGCAGGGCTGTCTTCCGAGGTCCCACTGAGGCGGGCGATCCGTCTCTCCGCTGTATAGGCCGCAGTCTCTCACTCCATGTCACACACAGACCTCCTGCTGGCAGGTTTGTTCAGAATGGTGTCCAGAGAGAGAGAAAGCAGGCCGCGCCTGTCCTTTTATCTCTCCTCCCAGCAGGATGTTCTGCGCGCTTCACATTGTGTGTCCTGTAGTCTAAGGTTGGTCCGGCCAACAGTGTCACTTACTCATCCCGACTATATGTCCCACAATGCATTGCTATATCCACTCTCAAGGAGGAAAGAAATCCTGATAAAGTTCAGCAAACACTAGGGGGAGCCAAACTCATACAAAAAACAGTGAACCATTAAACAGTAATAACCATAGTAGCAACCCCTGGCTACACGCTCCCCCTACTTAGACTCTTTGGTCCCCAAACACATGGAGAAATCCAGTCCAACTTGCTAAGGAGGAAAAATGAATCATTAGTGATTTTCATAACAACATCAACCACTATCTAAGTCTAGAAAATACTGACACACTTCTGGGTTCCTCTGAAACCATCTATACACACTGTCAGTTAGTTTAAACTCAGTCTTTGAACAGGCCAGGGCAATTGCCATGTCCCACCCATTGGTGTCAGAGGTTAGAGCAGAGTCGCCCCCTACCTAATTAACAGTAGGGGGTGTAGCATCTGGAGCTGATCTGCGAATGTTATGAATAAGCTCTTCAGAGCTCTCTCCCCATTTGTCATAAGTGAGTCTCTTGGAAGGGTGCACATTCTGTCTCAGCCGCACTGGAGAATAAGTTCCAGCAATCTGTGTATAGTCTTTAACTGTTTCATTGGCATTTTTCTGAACATCCAGTTCTGTTGAGGAGTCCTCGCTTACAGTTTCAAGGCTTGACATGGGACAGGGAACACAATCCCCTTCCGAGGGAATAGAGGAGTCCTCACACCCATCTGTCTGTTTCTCTCCTAAACTGAGGTCTTCTACTTCAATGGAACAACTTGTTTCAGGAGCTAGTAATGGTTCACCAAAATCAGGGGCTAGTAATGGTTCACCAGAGAAGTCTATCAGATCCCTAGTCTCTTGTTCAGGGACAACTCATTCAGTTTTAACTCTCTCCACGTCCTTAAAGGGGAGTTCCAGCCTTTTTTATGTTTATTAAATGTCAGCAGCTACAAAAAGTGTAGCTGCTGGCTTTTAATAAACAGACAATTACCTGTTCCACTGTCCAGCGACGCGGCCACCCGGAGCCTCTGCTCCCCCCCCCCTCTCCGCCGGCGCCTTCATTCTAACTGTTGGCGCCCGGCCGTGACAGCTTTCGGCTTCACGGCCGGGCAATCACTGCGCATGCGCGAGCGGCGCTGCGCTCCCGGAGTGGACAGGCGATTGCCTGGGACCTGTCACATGTCCCAGGTGATCGCCTACAGGGAGGGGCCGCCAAAAGGCGATATGACGAGTCGCCTAAGCGGTCCCTGGGCGGAAGGAGGAAGTGGGACAGGAAGTCCCACTCCTACTAAAGCCCCCTCTCCCCTCACAAAAAAATTACATGCGAATGTGGCATGTAAGGGGGCGAGGAGTGGTTTAAGCGTACTTTTGGGTGGAACTCCGCTTTTTAAAGGGTGGCAGTGTCTTCAACTCTGGTCCAAGGGACCGGCGTGTCATCTTAGTAATTTCCATTTGCCTTTGTGGTACCATTTCAGCTGTTTCCATTGGCCGCTGTGGCAACACTTTAGTAGTTACTGTCTCTCTCTCCATTTCCTTCAAAAGGCTGTTCATTGGGTTATTTTCGGCAGGCCATAACCAGAAAGGTACAGTCACTATCTCATCCTCCTCTTCCTCTGCTTCAATCCTCCTTCTTCCTGGTGAGGACACTGGACTAGAAACTTGTGAGAACACATAATGCTCTCCAAATTCCTCATCTTCTTCATCCGTCATATCAACTGTGGTCGAAATTTCCTTTTGTGAGCGTGTTCAAGGTGAAGTTGGTTTGGAAGGGGGCTGTAGAGGTACTTGAGGCACCCTTACCGCATCTGATAATGGCAACAAATGGTTTCTATGCCACATCTTTAACGGTCCCTTCTCCCCATCGGGTCTGATTTGATACACGGGTAATCCAGGGAGTTGTTTACACACAACATAGGGCTGTGGCCTCCATCTATCCGCCAGCTTATGTTTTCCTGGTACCCCTAGGTTCTTCAGTAACACTCGGTCACCTGGTTGTAAGTCCTGTATTTTTATTTTTAAATCAAAGTTTTGTTTATTCCTTGATTCCCTAGTAGAAGCATGTTCCATAGCTTTCTCGTAGGCTTGTCGTAAGTTCTTTCGTAATCTGTCCACATAACCCTTGTAAGACATTAAAGGGGTGTTGTCAATTGAAGTGCCAAAAGCCAGGTCAGCAGGGAGACAAGCTTCTCTCCTGAACATGAGGCGATAGGGGGAATAACCAGTAGCATTGCTCTCCGTGCTATTGTAAGCATGCACCAGTGCGGCGATATGATTACCCCAATTCTGTTTCTTCTCTGAAGACAGAGTTCCCAACATGTTTAGCAAATTCAGATTAAATCGTTCAGGTTGTGGGTCCCCCTGAGGGTAATACGGTGTAGTACGAGACTTCTTGATACCCAATAGGGCACACAACTGATGAATTAGTCGACTCTCAAAGTCTCTTCCTTAGTCTGAATGGATCCGTACGGGTAACCCATAGTGCACAAAAAACTTCTCCACGAGCACTTTAGCCACAGTGCTGGCCTTCTGATCTTTAGTAGGGTAGGCCTGTGCATAGCGGGTGAAGTGATGGGTCACGACCAAGATGCTGTTTCTTCCACCTGTATTGGATTCCAGGCACAGAAAGTCAATGCAAACCAGATCTAACGGCTCCTGACTTTGTAAGTGACCCATTGGGGCAGCTCTAACCGGCAAAGTTTTCTGCTGAATACAAGTAAAACAGGAATGGTAGTAACTCTCCATCTCTCCTCTCATATTGGGCCAGTAAAATCTGTCTCTAATCAAGCAAAATGTTCTTTCTGTTCCTAAATGGCCATGATCATCATGCAAGGAAATCAGAACAGTTGCCACTTCTCCTCCCTATCTCCAGACAGGCATCGCCTGTATAACACTCCATCTTTTATTTGTAATCCGTCCCATTCTCTGTGTAAGATCTTTGCTCCCTTTATGAGGCTTTTCAGCAACAGTCCGGGATCCTGTTTGTTCAGGGCCTGAACAGCCAGATGGCCCAACGGGTCCTGTTCTTAGTCTCTCTTCAAATCTCTCTTTGTCAGCTGAGGTAGACCTTCTCCTCTCACCTGTGTCAGCCCACAGTAGCGTCTTGGTATTCCAGAGGAGTGAACCCCAATGTATTCAGCAACCACTCCCCCTTTCATCTTCTGATCCATGCCCTGACACAAGGCTCACACTCCTTCTTCAGTTACATAAGTCCACCCTTCTGAGTCTTCCTCCTTCTGGTAAGGCCTGCGGGACAGAGCATCCGCATCTCGGTTCCCAACTCCCGGCTGATACTTCAGTCTAAACCGGAACTCTGCCAAAGCTGCCAACCACCTGTGCCTGTAGCATCTAATTTTGCCAAGGTCAAAATGTAAGTTAAGGGATTGTTATCAGTCTTGACAGTAAACTCGGCCCCATACAGATGGTCTCTCAACTTATCCACCACAGTCCATTTGAGGGCCAGAAATTCCAGTTTGTGGATGGGATAATTCCTCTCCAATGGGGTAAGGCTCCAAATCACATAGGCCATGGGTCTCAATCCTACATTTTGTTCCTGATATAGTACTCCCCCTAACCCTTTTCTACTGGCGTCCACAAGTAGTTCATAGGGTAGGTCAGGGTCAGCGTAGGCCAAGACTGGGGCCTCTGTGAGACTCTTCTTCAACTGCCAAAACGCTCTTTCACACTGAGAGGTCCATTGGTTTTGGACGGAGTCTCCTTTCTTGTGAGCACCACTCTTCTTAGTTCTGACTCCATTTTCTCCTTCCCCCGTGACCACTTGTAACAGCTCATTAAGGGGCCAAGCAATATTGGCGAAATTGGCCACAAACCAACGGTAGTAGGAACAGAATCCCAGGAAAGATCTTAATTCAGTTACCATCCTCGGCTTGGGCCAGGTGGTGACAGCCTCCAGCTTCTGTGGATCTGTGGCAACTCCTCCTGCAGAGACAACATGGCCAAAATAGGTGATGTAGGTTCTATAGAACTGGCATTTTTCCAGTGACAGCTTTAGTCCTTCCTTATGGAGGCGAGAGAATACCTTTTCTAGTCGAGTTTCATGCTCTTCAAGCGTTCTTCCGAACATGAAGATGTCATCCAAATACACCAGCACCTCTACAAGATTCATGTCTCATACTGTTCTTTTCATCAAGCGTTGGAAGGTGGCAGGAGCCCCTGAGGCATTCGGCTGAACTTGTAGAATCCTAACGGGCATATGAATGCCGTCTTCTCCTGATCTTCCGGGTGCATGGAGATCTGATAATACCTACCTTTTAAAATTAAACACACTGAACCACTTGGCCCCAGTTAGGCATTGTAGAGCATCTTCAATGCAGGGAGGTTGTGTACTGGTCTAGGATAGCACATCGATTCAGAGTCCGGTAGTCGATACACATGCGTAACGACCCATTTTTCTTCCTTACTACTAAGATAGGAGATGCTCCGAGACTCCTGGATAACTCCTGACCTCTTCAACTCCGCCAGCTGCTCTCGTAAATCTTCCAAGTCACTGAGAGGTATCCTCCTGGCCCGCTCCCGGAAGGGTTGGTCTTCCTGAAGCCGAATTCTATGTTGTGCACTTCTTGCACATCCCACATCAAAATCGTCTTTGGAAAAGAGCTTCTCCCATCTCATCAATTAAGACCTCATCCTTTTCTGCCAAGCAGGGGACAAGACCTCGGCACATCGCTGAAACTCCATCTATAACTGCTGACTATTCTTCAAGTCTTTAGCTTCTTCAGGGAATACAGGGGTGGCGGCACTCACCTGCCCCACCAGCATATGGGATCCCAGCGTAGTTGGCTGATCAGTCACATTCCTCAGGCTGATAGGCACTCTCCTTCCTGTTCTGCACAGGTCCCCGGTAGGAACCAGCTCACGGACCATTTCCAGTCCAGCCGCTCTGGCTTGCTCATCCGTTTCCAGCACCAAAAAGGGGCCTGGTTGGTCCCAAGTCAAATTGATGGTGCTTTTACATGAGCAACTTTCCCCGGCTGTAACACCCTCTCCTTGGTCTCCAACTTCCACAAATGCCCCACTCCTCCTTCTGGAGCCTTCTTCTCTCTTGCCACAAGCCTTCAGTAACTGCGGGTGAATTTTATTCTTGGTGGACCTGTCTTCACCCATCACTGATGATAGCAGTCTTCTTACTAAGTTAGTATTGGTTCCTACTATTGTTAATATTGAGTTTTGCCCACCCCCAGGTGGTCTGGGACACACAACAGCCAAGGTGTTGAAAGCCTCTTCTTTCCCGCTGGCTGCTGGCTTGAAGGATATCTGGATAGGAATGTAGCCATCATATGGGCATCTAGCAGTCCTAATTCCCCAGATCTCCAGTTATTCCAACTTGCATAGGGGAATACGGCTCAGGTGTTTGTCGTAGAAATCCCGATACAGTAGCATAATCTGGGCCCCAGTGTCTAGTAAATCTCTGGTGTAGACACCTTCTATTTGCACAGGCACGATCGGGGATGGCCCCACTAGCTTTTCTGGGAAACTGGCAGCATTATCCTGGGTGTGGTTAAGTTTGCAGTCCCTTTTCTTGAATGCACTCTGTGGGGACCTCACAGTGACCCCAGGTGGTTTCGCCAGGCTACTTTTGTTTGGAATAGACTTACAATTTTTCCTAGGGGGGTTCTGATAGGACCTACTCATGGCCCTGACAGCAAAGCATTGCCCCTCTGTGCCTGGCTCCCTGACCCCGGTGCCGGGTTACTTTACTGTGATGATGAACAGGGTAACTGTGTCACTCTCTTCTTCTGCAGCCTCTTTCTGGGCCTTCTCTTCCTTTGCATTCTGGAGCTCTGTTTCTCACCGGGGTTCTCAGTTGGCTCCCTCACTGAGACCCCCTGGAGTTTCCCACCAGCTGATCTTTCAGCAGTTTCTGTAATATCTTCACCAGCTCTGCCAACAGTTCAGCATTCACTTCCTTCTGTGGACACTGGGCCTTGAAGTGCCTTGGATCACCACACTTATAGCACTTCTGAATGCCTGTCCGCTCAGCCTGAGCTTTAGCCTGAGCCTCCAACACATGCAACAAAGCTTGTTGTACCTGCTCTTGAACTTGACCTCCACCTTCTAGTGACTTGACAGGAGTAACTTTTGGGGTGGATTGCACTATAGGAGTCTTGGTGCACTCCCCCCACTAAGACTCTTCATTGCTCTCCACCACACTGGCATCCACTTGAACTGATTGTGCGGCTACCTTCTCACCCTTCTGGGGTGTCTTTACTGCGAGTCGGGCTTCCTGATTCTTGTCATTCAGGAGAGCCTCCTCTTCTCTCACCAGCCCCATCAGCTCTGGGTAGGAGGGGGCTTCTCGGGTGCCCTTCAATAGTAACCGGAGCTTAATAGGATGGTTTGGCCTGGCTCTTTGTAAGATCCGATCCAACCTGACTTTGTCCACCTCTCGGGGGTCAATTCCCTTCTTCAAGATATTCTGGTGCAGAATCCGATCCACCAGGACGACATAATCAGACAACTTCTCTCCTTTTCACTGGTGGGTATGCTCAAACTTGTACATCAGATCCGGTAGCTTCTCTACCCTTCCATAAAATGCATACAGGGCCTCGATATATAATCCATGGCCTCACAATCCGGTCTCCCCCTCTTTAGGCTTCTGATGACTGGACTGTGAAGACTCTCACTGATCCGCTGTCTCTTCACTGTTTCTGACACATTCCACTCCTCCATCGCTTGCATGGCCTGATCCATCCAGCTATGGTAGTCCAGAGTGAACTGGGGTACCGCCTGTCATTCCATATGCACCCAATCGGGTTTAGTAACTCGGGATAATATATGATTGAGATCTGGGCTATGCAGGGACTGAAGGAAAAGCTTGGACAGCCGCACTCCAAAAATTGGTTGTTTTTATTTTTAAAAAAGGAAAAAAATCACATCAACACCAAATCACAGCAAAACACAGCAATGGAGCTGACGCGTTTCGCACTACAGATCAGTGCTTATTCATAGCTGTGCTAGTTGAGAGGCATGATAGAACCATAATAAGTTTGGCAGACTAAGACCACCTTTATCACAAGCGTGAAATAGGACCCTCTTAGCCACTCCATGCCTTTTTCAGCCCCAGATGAAATCAAGAATTTTGGCCTGAAAATGCTGTAGATGGTCTTTAACGATAGGGAAGGGTAGGGAGCAGAAGAGGAATAATACACGGGGGAACAAAGTAATCTTAATCGAATTAACCCGGGCTCGCCAGGACAGGTGGAGTTCTGCCTATTGTTTTAGATCTGCTTCTAATGTCTTGTATATCGGGGGAGGTTGGCTAAGGGCCAATTTATTGTATATCGGGAGGGGGAAGGTTGGCTGCATACAGTTGGTCTATGCTGGCAACTAGATTTACCTCCAGGTAAGTAATGGCTGAATCCCTCCAAGTGAAGTAAAAGTGATCTTTCAAGCGTGCAGCTAGTGTGCGCAGGTCCGTGATATTTAATGCCTGCCATGTGGACATGTTGGCATAGAGGCCAGAGAGAGCGCCGTGCTCCAAACTGTGCCAGCTGTAGTGTAGCCACAGCCTTATTCCACCTCTTACACATGTGTTAGTAAGTGTTGCTTTTTATTGATTTGTGGATTATTTTTTTTCAAAATCCATTGTTTAAAGTAGATGCGAAGTGGAAGCAGTGGACTTGCAGAGAACACTATATTGAGCACAAAGTATTGTATGTTTACATGAATTTGCACAGATTTTTACTTTATTTAATATAGCAACGAACATTATAAGATTAAAGAAGTAGGTGCAAAGTGGAAGCAGTGGATATGCAGGGAGCAGCATCTTGAGCACAAAGCACTTTATGTTGTATATGAATTTGCACATGGATCAGTTTACTTAATTTATTGGCAAACACCATAAGATGAATGAAGTAGGTGTAAAGTGGAAGCAGTAGATCTGCAGAGAGTATTATTTGAGCCCCTAGCACTTTATATATGAATGTCTCCACATATTTTAGTGTATTGGTGATAATTTAGGCGCACACACAATAGGACAGCGCTGTGACACATAATGCTCTTCTAGGTGATAAAGGGAATACTTACCTTTGTTACAGCAGCAGTCCGGTATAAGTTATTTCTGTAGGTATTTGAGTTGTTACACATAGCGCAGGTTTTTTTCTATTTATATTGGTGACATAATTGCCCAAATCTGGGGATCAGGAGCCATTTCCACCCTTTACTCTCGGCTGGGGGTCTTTGTATCCATATAACAGATGTTCTACATGACTAAATCTGACATCAATTTTACTGCAAAATCAAAGGGGCCAAAATGTCTCCCCCCTCCCCCGAGCAGTAATATAATTCTATCCCCCTTGGTGGGAATGGAGATGACCCATCTATAAGGAATCGATTCGATACACAGTACAATGTTCCTCTGCCCACAGCGACGCTTGGTGCCGTGATTTCACCATGTCTCGCTTTGATAGTGAGGCTTGGGGACCCTTTCCTGTTTAGAGCGGAAGTGATGTCATCCAGCCTCGTCTTCATAGAGAGGCTTGGATGGCGCTTCTCGTTCTATATGGCTGATATAGAAGTTCTGGCCATGTTTATAATGCCTATTCATCTAATATTTGTTGGCAATATTATTCTATTCTATTGGTAAGACTTTTTGGAATCGAAATGGGACGTTTTAAAATAGCGGTAGCCACTTCCTGTTTACCAACAGGAAGTGATGTCACTTCCGGAGTCATGGTCACTCCAGCTGGGGTCATTCCACCTATAAATAGCAGTGTTGTTTTGGGGGTCCACACCCCAGATGATGACTGTTTAGTTGAAACGTGTTGAGTGGACCCATTTACACACATCGCTCTTGCACTTTGTGATATGCGTAGGACGTTCTTCCAAATGTGAATGTTCATTTTTAATCTTTTTAATAAATACTACCTTGTACGGTATCACACTATGTGAGTTTTTTTCCCATTACGCATGTTATGTGGTTATCGTATCTCTGGCTCCAACAACATACCTCCCAACATTTCAAAACTCCACCGCGGGACGACACACTGCCTCTCAACCCCAGATTTTCAAAGTTGTTGAGCGGGGGGGGGCTGGGGGGGGTGGAGACTGCCGCGGGCATTAGATATTAGTTGTTGAGCGGGGGGGGGGGATGGTCGGTCTGCTTACCCCACAACGACACAAGACAGCCCTCGCCCGCCCGTCTTACCTGCTTGATCGCAGCCGCTCTGCATCCCGCCTCACCTCCCTGCCTCCTGGTGCGCTGAATCTGACCTCCTCCTCCTCCTCCCTCCGATGGCTCTGTACGGGAATACAGCCTCCAGCGCGTGACCGTGGGAAAATGGTGTCCCTGCGGGGAAAACCCGCAGAATCCGTGCGGGTTGGGAGGTATGCAACAAGACTACATGTATTTACACTTCCTGATGTTTATTGGAATTTGCAGTGCCAACTGATATGTGGATTCAGGACCAGCTGGATACATCTTGCTGACTGATTATATAAGCCTGTTTTGACTTGGGTGGTATACACCTCACCAAGTCAACACCATCTGGTAAGCCTCCTCCTTATATCGGTGGTGGTGTCTCTATCATTTCACAAAGTGGGTCATATCCATGTGGAATTCTTCTTCTTCTTCATTTCAACCTTGCAGTTTTTTCTACACTTTTGGACTGTTATTTGTGTTTGGTCACAATAGAGGACTGCTTGGGGGGGCGTGGCCTGGACCGGCATGTGAGAGGACACAGCTCTCACAGCTCCTGAGCTTGATCCGTTACCGATCCTCCCTCAGCCACATAACCGGTCTTCTGCGACTATATGCTGCAAGCTGCTGACCCCGGGATCACAGGGGAACCTCCGCCAGCCCTCTGCACCAGAGGAATGAGCCGGAAAAATCTATCTGACATAGGTCCCGATGTCCAAGATGGCGCCGCCGCGTCCACAGTGAAGGGGACCCCACGAGGAGCTGACAGGGGGAAGGAGCTGGGACCCAAAGGACAAAGGCAGCCCAGGAATCAGGGTAGGGATGCACCTAGAGATATGGTGTATTACACCCAGAAAATGAATGGGCTGATGGGGACAGAGGAGGCTGGACACTCACAGCACATAGAGCATGCTTCACATGACACACAGGCTGGGGCAGCCATCTTGGCTGCACACAGTGAGCAAGATGAGAATGATCACTCTGATTCTGGGGCCTCTGAGAATGGTGAACAGGACACTTCTGGGACTGCTCAGCCTACACTGGCAGACATCCTCAGGGCAGTTAACATTGGCAATGCCTCGGTAGCCACCATGAGAGAAGAACTGTCGCTGTTGCGACAAGATATGCAAAAAATGCGGGAACGCACCACTGCAGTGGAAAGTAGGGTGAGTGAAATTGAGGATTGTTTACCCCCCCTTGAGAGAGATGCCAAGGCCGCTTATCAACTTGCGATGGAGGCTATTGACAGAGCAGAAGATTTTGAGAACCGCCTCAGGAGGAATAACATTCGCATTGTGGGGCTCCCTGAAAAGGCGGAGGGTAGGGATCCCACAGCATACGTGGAGGGCTGGTTACTGGACATTTTTGGAAAGAATGCCTTCTCCCCTCTGTTTGCGGTGGAGCGCGCTCACAGGGTGCCATCTCGCCCCACTCAACCTGGGGGGCCCCCAAGGTCAATACTAGCAGGACTGCTACATTACAGGGACAGGGAAACAGTGCTCCGACTCGCACGGGAACGGGCCAACATACAACATAATGGAACCAGAGTTTCCTTTTATCCTGACTTTTCGGCTGAGGTGCAGAAACGCCGGGCAAAGTTTTTTGATATAAAGCGCAGGCTCCGACAGATGCAGCTCCCTTATGCTATGTTGTACCCAGCTAAGCTACGAGTGATAGTCCGTGGCCAGGCGCAGTTTTTTGAGTCTGCTAAGGAGGCAGTTAACTGGCTGGACCGTAACGAACAAGCCTTGAGGCGGCGTGACCAGAATGGAGAGGAGGAATGATGAAGGTGGGCTGACCCGTAAAAGATGCTGGATCTTCGCACGGTTCCTGGGGCGATCTGATCTGGTGGGGAGACTTTGTTCTGATCTTATCCGGATAAACCCTGGCTGAGGGACATTATCTTGCATCATATCAAGACAAGAGCTTCAGACATCGTCAACGTGGATTTACAAATTGAGCACTTGAGAGACCCCCCGAGTGCGTTTCCGGGGGAGCACGGTTGTCCTGCCCTGTTGACAGGACATGGTTATAAGTTACTGAAGGGGGTTGCTTGTTGCCTCCCCTGCTTTTCTTTTTCCTTTTCACTTTTTTGATGAGCGGCATGACGTCAAAGCTTCTCAGGTGGGCACTATGACTGATCCATATACACTTCTTCATGACCTGATAATTTACTCCAGAGCTGCCAGACTTCTGGGCCTGCCTGGCGACATTTTCCATGCTTGTTCCTATGTTTAACTTTGTCAAATGGCAGGGATTCCTATAGTATCGTGGAATGTGAGGGGACTGCATTCCCCCCCTCAAGAGAACAATGGTGCGCATGTGCCTTAAAAAGTTTCAGCCTGGGATATTCTGCTTCCAAGAAACACATTTGACGCCTGAGACAGTGGGGTGTATACAGTATAATTGGGTGACTAAAGCTTACCACTCCACTCACACCTCGTATTCTAGAGGGGTCAGTGTTTTGATTCACGGCTCCTTGGACTACCAAGAGATGGACAGTTTAATTGATCCTGAGGGTCGATTTGTTTTTCTACATTGCAGATTGGGTGCCTTAACGTGTGTAATTGCTGGAGTGTATGTCTCCCCCCCTTTCACGGCGGTGGTGCTGAGGGCCTTGATATCCTACTTGGATGATAGGCCGGAGGTACCGCTGCTAGTGATAGGGGACTTTAATTGCTGTTTGGACCTCTCGCTGGATAGACACCCGGCCATAAGAGCCTCTGCCCTCTCCAGGGGTACCCCCCTGGCGCGGTTGTTGCAAGAGGTGGGCACGGTGGATGTTTGGCGACACCGTCACCCGGGGGTAAGACAGTATTCATGTTTTTCCAAAGCTCATGGCAGTCTGGCTAGGATTGACTTGGTGGTGGGAAACGCACACATGCTCCAATATGTAGACGCTATGGAATACAGGCCCCGTAGTGTGTCGGACCATTCCCCATTGATAGTGCACCTGGTGGTTTCTCAACTGGTGGCGCTCCCAAGGGCGCCGTGGAAATTCAATGCCTTCTGGCTGAAACTGTTTAAATCCCCTGAAATTATAGAGGAGAGCATGTGTGGGTTTTTCATTGCTCAGGACCCTGAGGGTCCCTGTATGCACCAGTGGGAAGTCTTTAAGGCATTTTTGAGGAGGATTTTGACCATTGAAATTACTACAGTAAAAAGAGAATCCTCTGCCTTTGTGGTGTAACTGGAGAATAGAGTGAAGGAACTTGAGCGACGCTTTGTCATGGACCCCTCTGACTCGGCACGGGAGGAGTGGCAGGCCGCTCAGTCAGCTTATGAGCGGGTGCTCTCCTCAACTGCCGAGAAAAAACGTTTTTTTACCAAACAGGCCTTCTTTGAGGAGGGGGAGAAAACGGGGCGCTTACTGGCTAGAATAGCGAATGCCCAGCAGAGGTCTCCAACTATAGGGGCTATTAAGTCCAAGGCTGGGCCGCTGGTCAGATCCCCGGAACTTATCATGCAGGAGTTGGCGGGGTTTTATGAGGAGTTGTACCGCCCCGGAGCAGCCTATGATCGGGTGGATCTGGACCGGTACTTAACTGAGTTGAACTTCCCTAGGCTTAATGCGGGACAGAGGGAAGAGTTAGATGTGCCTCTTACGGTGGAGGAAATGCAGGAGGCAGTAGGCATGTTCCCTAATTGTAAGGCACCGGGGGAGGATGGGATTCCCATGGAAGTATACAAGCAGCATGCGGAAGTATTGTTACCACGCTTAATGAGGGTGTTTAACGCTGCCTTGGAGGTGGGAGTCCTTCCACCTTCTATGGCGAAAGCCAATATCGTATTGCTCCTTAAACCAGGTAAGGACCCGGTTGAACCTGGGTCATACAGGCCAATCTCTTTGTTACAATGCGATATTAAAATTCTTGCGAAAGTGCTAGCAATGCGACTTAATAAGGTTATAGCCTCCCTCGTACATGATGATCAGGCAGGGTTTATGCCAAATAAATCCACGGCCATTAACCTGCGGCGGTTATTTTTGAATATGCAATCGGACGTCGACAATCCGGGATGCAGGGCCCTGCTGTCCTTGGATGCCACTAAGGCATTTGACAGTATTGATTGGACGTACTTGTGGGCGGTACTGGAGCGCTTCGGATTCGGCGAAACGTATATAGCGTGGGTGCGCCTCCTGTACAGCGGACCTGAGGCTGCTATTCGGGCCTTCGGTTTCCTGTCACAGGATTTTGCATTGAGGAGGGGGACGAGGCAAGGATGCCCGCTGTCCCCTCTGCTCTTTGCATTGGCTATTGAACCCCTGGCCATGGAGATAAGGGCTAATGAGCGCATTGTGGGATTTTGCTATGGTCCCCTGCAGGAGAAGATAATGCTATACGCAGATGACACCCTGCTTATGCTGGGAGATACTGACGAGTCCCTGCGGGAGGCCATGGCAACCATTACAAAATTTGGGGTATACTCGGGCTTACAAATTAACTGGTCAAAATCTGCCCTGTTACTGTTAGACGGGGATGCCACACAGACGATAGCTCCTTCGTGCCCCATCCCAGTCACTACTTCCTTTAAATACTTGGGGATTCAGATCACTTCTAACCCGAGGGATTTTAGCCGACTAAATATCTCGCCCCTGCTTCAGAGGTTTAGGGAGAGAGTTAGGAGGTGGAACGGCCTTCACATGTCAGTGGCGGGCAAGGTAAATTTGGTAAAGATGATTCTTATGCCTCAATTACTCTACTGTCTTCACAATGCCCCGGTAGTGGTCCCTTTAAAAAATTTTAGAATGGTTAATTCCATCTTTCGTACTTTAATATGGAAGAATAAACCCCCGAGGATAAAATTAGAACATCTTCAAAGGCCTAAGGACGATGGCGGGCTGGCACTGCCCAACCCGTGGTTGTACTACCTGGCCGCCCAGTTACAGCACCTGGTGGGGTGCTTTGGGACTGAGCCGGCTGGCTCTTCCCGGGCACTCATGCTCCACACAATAGATGCAGGTCCCATTCCTCTGGCACTGGAGGCCCTGGCATTTGCCAGGCCGAATAAGAAGTATCCTACATACAATCTTATACAAAAAGTGTGGAATAAGTGCAAGTATATACAACAGGCCGAGGGGTATACTGAATATAGCCCTCTTTGGCATAACGAGACTTATACGGAACTGGCTAAGTTGCAGGGAGGGGCTAGATGGATAGCACATAGGATTACCCATGTTAGGCACGTTTTTAAGAACGGTATTCTTAGGACATTTGCGGATCTGCAGGCGGAGTTTGGCTTGCCGTCCTCAATGTTCTTCCAATATCTGCAACTTCAACATGCGGTTAGAGTACAGAGTAGATCTTCAGAGTGGCACTTGTCTCCAACTCCTGTATTCGGCCTCATCAGAGATGCTGTGACCTCGAAGGGATTTATTTCCCAAAGCTACAATATCCTTTTACAATACTTCCTGGGGCAGCATCCCCTGAAGGTGAGGGAGAGGTGGGAGAGAGATGTGGGTCAAATGGACGGGGAGGAGATATTTCAGGGGGTAAGTGTATGCTCTCTAAATGTGGCCCAGCGGCTCACGCAACTGTATATTATTCTAAGGGTGTAGTACACGCCGCATAGACTGCAGCTGATGGGGTTGCAGACAGATGGTACTTGTACCAGATGTAGGAGAGACCATGGGGATCTTATTCACCTCCTATGGCGTTGCCACAAACTGCATTTATATTGGAATGAGGTGGTGACTGTGGTCAATTCTGTGTTCAAGATTTATTTGGTGTATTACCAACCACTAATATGGATGTATTTGACTACCGTGCATCACGCACAGTCAATACAGAGGGTGTGTTTGTAGCCACTGGTAGCGACACAGAAATTGGTTGTTTTTAAGGCTTAGGAATGTCATGGTGTCAGAACTCCATCTTCAGTGGGACCTTGTGTTCCTAGAACAATATGTGACGGAACAGATGGTCCCACAAAGTCTTAGATGGGACATTCATCCACAGCAGGGTGAGGGAGATTTTGACTCCTGGTTTAAATATTTTAATGAGGCTGGCACCAAATTTTTTACTTTCCTCATTACCAGGAAGAGAAGTTGCCTCTCTGTCTTAGATAGAGAGATCAAGGAATTAAAGGAAGGACTTCTTGGGTATAAAAACTCTGTTGAATACAATTCCTTGTCCTCTAACCTCCAGGCCCATTTGTTTAAGGAGGATAAAGATCAAAAGGCCAAAAAACATAAAAAATACTCACAGGATATAGGTGACTATAGGGCGGGTAAGGCATTCAGCTGGCAGAAAACCCCAGCACAGGATCAAACCATGGAGGTTAACTCTTCAGATACAGGAGTACAGGCACATCTGACTGATTACCAGACCCAACCAAAACCTTCTATGAATAGGAGCCTACTACCTAGGGATCCTCCTCCAACCCAGGGTGGTCGCTCCCAAAATGCACATACCCCTAGGAAAACACAGAGGTGTAGAGGACATAATTCTAATAGAAGGGGAGGGAGAGGACATAGAAGGAACCATTCTAATCCTGACAGTCATTATTATGATCGTGAACCATCCTATCAGAGGGGGTCTCCCTATTATAGGGGATCACCCGCTAGATATCAAGACCACCATAATGGTTACCCTAAACCGGCCCACTATAGTCATCCACCAACATCCACTTACAACAGATATTCTCCACTTCAAGATCAGTATAATGATGGAGTATATCCGTATCCAAATGCAGAGTATGATCAGCCTTCCTATGGATACCAACAACCAAACTCCCATCCCCTCCCAAACCAGGGTTTTCATGAGGACCCCCCCAGGGAGAAAAAGGGGCCAAGACCCAAGAGAGAGTCCAGAGGAGGGAGGAGGAGCCAGAGACGAAAAGCGAGGGCGAACATAATCTGTAAAGGAGTGTTCAACCTGAGTAGTACTTTTTTAACACATGAAGAAAAGATTGTTCTAGACAAGGGTCTCAAATTTGCTCCCCTGCGGAGGTTGAACAAATTTGACACCTTTGTCGACATTCATAAGTACATTAGAAAGATTAACATACAGCGCTATATTACTTCCAATCCCATTATAAGTATAGCGAGGGCAGCCACGTCAGGTACTGTCCATTCAGGTTTATCCAACCCATCCCTGTTCAACCCCCCTAACCAGCTTGCTCCAGCAATAAACATGTTTAGAGATCTGGTATTGAAAGATCTTGCTAAATTACCTCCTAAGCGAGTTTTCAACAATCCTTTACCTAGCCAGGGTCTTAAGTCCTTGTGTGATAATAAGGATTTGGTCATCCGTCCCGCCGAAAAAGGCGGAGGCATTGTATTGCTGGACAAGGCTGATTATATGGGGGAGATGTACAAAATTTTGAGTGATCAGGATACGTACAAAGAGCTACCCAGTAATCTAAATTTAAGAGACAATTAACCAGTCTTATCGCTCAAGGTTATGAGTCTTCAATTTTAAATAGTAAAGAACAATCGTTCCTTGTTCCTTTAGCCCCCCGCATTCCCGTTATTTATTATTTACCCAAGGTCCATAAAGATCCCCTTCATCCCCCTGGACGTCCCATTATTAGCGGGATAGATTCCGTCACTCCTAGAATAGGTAGGTACATCGACTTCTTTTTGCAACTATCTGTACGCAAAACTCCATCCTACCTCAAAGACACGAAGGATGTGATTAAACGCCTGTCTGCTATCACCTTTGATGGTGATCTGATTATGGCCACAGCGGATGTGGCATCCCTATACACCTGCATTCCACATCAGAGAGGAATGGAGGCTGCTAAGGGCTTTTTAAATAGGGATGTCACTCTTGCTAAACCTCAGGTGGATTTTATAGTTGATTTGTTGGAGTTTGCCACCCAACATAATTATTTTTGGTTTGATGGTCGCTTTTATTTGCAGCATAAGGGAGTTGCGATGGGAGCAAAGTTTGCTCCCAGTCTAGCAAACCTTTTTATGGCCAAGTGGGAGGAGGATGCCGTCTATGCCCTGGAGCACCCACAGTTAATTATGTGGGCCAGGTTCATAGACAACACCCTCCACCTATGGGCTGGCACCCCTGAATCTCTTGAAAATTAATTTTTAGAGCTCAATGACAATGACAGAGGGATTTCACTTACATACGAATTTAGCCAGTCTAAAATCCATTTTTTGGATCTTGAAATAGAAAAGTCTGAGTATCAATTTAACCACTTCAGCACCGGGCCTATTCTGGCACTTCTCTCCTTCATGTAAAAATCATAATTTTATGGCTATAAAATTACTTAAAAACCCTAAACATTATATATATATATATTTTTTTAGCAGACACCCTAGGGAATAAAATGGCGGTCATTGCAAATTTTTATCTTGCTCTGTATTTGCGCAATAAATTTTCAAACGCCTTTTTTTGGGAAAAAAAATGGTTTCATGAATTAAAAATCTACAAAACAGTAAAGTTAGCCCAATTTTTTTGTATAATGTGAAAGATGTTGTTATGCTGAGTAAATAGATACCTAACATGTCATGCTTTAAATTTGTGCACACTCATGGAATGACACCAAACTTCAGTACTTATAAATCTCCATAGGCGATGCTTTCAATTTTTTTACACGTTACCATTTTCGCATTACAGACTAGGTCTAGTGCTAGAATTGTTGCACTTGTTCTAACGCACGCAGCAATACCTCACATGTGTGGTTTGAACGGCGTTTACATATGTGGGCGGGACTTACGTGTGTGTTCGCTTCTGAGCGCGAGCTACCGGGGACATGGGCGTTTTATTTTATTTTTTATTCTTATTTTTTTACTTTTTTTTATTTTTTACTCTCTTTTTAACTTTTTTGTTTTATTGATCACTTTTATTCCTATTACAAGTTATGTAAACATCCCTTGTAATAGGAATCTATTGTGACAGGTCCTCTTTATGGAGAGATGCAGGGTCAATACGACCCCACATCTCTCCTCCAGGCTGGAAAGCATGAGATCGGTAAAAAAAATTCACCAATCTCATGCTGACAGCCGAGATCACGGCTTTGTTTACATACGGGAACCCGGCGTCATGTCATAACGTTGCGCCCGGGCCTCCGACGGTCAAAGAGATGACTGGTGACCATCTGGTCACCAGTCATCTCTTTGCTTCCCATCCGGCACCGGCCAATTAGTTCTCTGAGCCCCCGATGGCACGGGAGAGCCCGGAGAAGCACCGGATGGCGGCGGGAGGGGGGGGGGGGGCGTCCCCTCCCGCCGCCTATAAGAACGATCAAGCGGCGAAACTGCTGCTATGATAATTTTTATCGTGCACAGAATCGCCCGCTGAAAATAATGATATCTGAATGATGCCTGCAACTGCAAGCATCATTCAGATGTCACCGCACAAAGCCAAGGACATCATTTGATGGTGGGCGGTAGGGAAGTGGTTAAGTTCAGTACATATTTCAAACCTACGGATAGGAACGGATACATACCCACAGACAGTTGTCATCATAAGTCTTGGCTAAAGTCCATACCTGCGATTTCGCAGGACTTGTACTGATACAGAAACTTTCAGGATACAAGCAGACATTCTGAGAGGCTGGTTTATTGAAAAGGGATATGACAACCGAGAGGTCGAGAACGAGATGACTAAGGTTCTGAATATCGACCGATCTCTATTCTTAGCAGATAGACCCCAGAGAGAAACACAATTTCAGATGGTATTTTCTTACAGTCTTTTCTCCCCAACATAAGCAAATCAAGGCCATTTTTGAACAACATTGAGGTATCTTGAGGAATGATCCAATCCTCGGTACACTTTTACCAGAAAGACCTAAAGTGATATACCGAGGAGTGCCCTCACTTAAAAGTAAAATTGCACCAACATCCATTAATCCTCTGATTAGGCCAACATTTTGCCATAACTGGACAGGCTACGACCCCTGAAAAAATGCCTTGTATGCCAGTATAACACCTGTGGGAGAAAGGCTAGTAAGGAATTTAGGTCCACAGCGACTAATCGGGTCTATCCAATCAAACCATTCTGTACATGCGCAACCATTAATGTCGTGTATTTACTGACATGTCCATGTGGTAAACAATATGTTGGGCTGACCATTAGGTCATTCAGGACCAGGGTAACCAAACATATTAACTTAATCAAGTTTGGGAGTGTTAAACACACGGTCCCTCTGCATTATCGGCAACACCATGCCCGTGATCCAACAGGGACCCAATTCCTGATTATTGACCATTATGTTGCTCCATGGAGGGGTGGGGCTAACACTAGAGGAGTTTCCAGACTCTTAACTTTCTGGATTTACGAGTTACAGACTCACCACCCACAGGGGTTAGATGTGGAGTGGGATATTAATGCTTTTATTATTAGATCCTGACTCCAAGGACGATTTTTCATATATATTTTGTAGTATTTTATCCTTTTATACCTTTTTATCATCATATATTTTTTATCACTCATTTATTAAAGTAATTTGTATCCGTTAACCATCTAGCTGCCATTTATATGGCAAGTTTGTGCTTAACGGTTGAATTTATGTCGGATTTGAACTATTAACCAATATCCTAGATTGTTAGGGATGACCCCAGTTTGATTAGACCTATAGTATGACTATAGCATCAGTGATTATGTGGACTTGAGGAATTTATATTTAATTTGAATTATTTATTTAATATATGTCCTGTCCCTTTTAATGATGTGGCCTGGCTGAACTTTCTTAGCTTACTGCTGATTTGATCGCTATTAATATTCTCCAGTTTAGGTCACCAGGCCTCGCTTTGACAGCGAGATTTGGTTGCTATTATGACTCTAATGCGTGTCAAGCCTCGCTTTCATGGTGATCTCTGGGCTCCGCTTTGGGAGCGAGGCTTGGAGTTCATTCTAATGTTCCTCTGCCTATAGCGAGGCTTGGAGCAGTGATTTCACCATGTCTCGCTTTGATAGTGAGGCTTGGGGACCCTCTCCTGTTTAGAGCGGAAGTGATGTCATCCAGCCTTGTCTTCATAGAGAGGCTTGGATGGCGCTTCTTGTTCTATATAGAAGTTCTGAGCATGTTTATATTGCCTATTCATCTAATATTTGTTGGCAATATTATTCTATTGGTGATATCCGGGCCCTGCTTTGAGAGCGAGGCTTGGGGTTCATTTCAATGTTCTTCTGTCCATAGCGAGGCTTGGTGCAGTGATTTCACCATGCCTCGCTTTGATAGTTCCTTTCCGATGTTCCTGTTTAGAGCGGAAGTGATGTCATCCAGCCTCGTCTTCATAGAGAGGCTTGGATGGCGCTTCTCGTTCTATATGGCTGATATAGAAGTTCTGGCCATGTTTATAATGCCTATTCATCTAATATTTGTTGGCAATATTATTCTATTGTATTGGTAAGACTTTTTGGAATCGAAATGGGACATTTTAAAATAGCGGCCGCCACTTCCTGTTTACCAACAGGAAGTGATGTCACTTCCGGAGTCATGGTCACTCCAGCTGGGGTCATTCCATCTATAAATAGCGGTGTTTTTGTGGGGGTCCACAGCCCAGATGATGACTGTTTAGTTGAAACGCGTCGGGAGGACCCATTCACATACATCGCTCTTGCACTTTGTGATATGCCTATGACATTCTTCCAAATGTGATTGTTCATTTTTAATCTTCTTAATAAATACTACCTTGTAGGGTATCACACCATGTGAGTTTTTTTCCCATTACGCATGTTATGTGGTTACCGTATCTCTGGCTCCAACTAGACTACATGTATTTACACTTCCTGATGTTTATTGGAATTTGCGGTGCCGACTGAGATGTGGATTCAGGACCAGCTGGATACATCTTGCTGACGGATTATACAAGCCTATTTTGACTTGGGTGGTATACACCTCACCAAGTCAACACCATCTGGTAAGCCGCCTCCTCATATCCGTGGTGGTGTCTCTATCTTTCACAAAGTGGGTCATATCCATGTGGAATTTTCCTTCTTCATTTCAACCTTGCAGTTTTTTAGACACTTTTGGATTGTTATTTGTGTTTGGTCACAATAGAGGACTGCTTCGTTCTGATTTATTTGTTACAAAAAAATTAAAATTTCACGGATCACACTCAGTCACTTGGTGTCATTGAAATTAATATTTCATGTATATATATGTTTGCAACATTTGACATGTGTTGACAACTGACTTATGCACAAAAATAAGCGCTACACTTTTTTCATATTCACTAGTCCTTGCTTTGTCACAGCTGTGTTGGCAGCTAATTTGTGGGTGTGCTTCTTCCCCACATAAGAGCTGTGATGTCCAGCAACATTCATATAGAAGACATTTCCCGCACTCAAGGCACTAATACACCTCAAGGGTTGTGTGGGATCCCTGATGTACAGGAAGACAGGACTTCATTGAGGAACAATTCCCTCACTCAGGACAGCAATACAGCCTCTCCCCCGTGTGAGATCTCTGATGTCTGTTTAAACTGGAATTGTTTGAAAAACATTTCCCGCACTCAGGACAGGAATACGGCTTCTCCCCCGTATGAGATCTCTGATGTTTGTAAAGACTGGACTTCTCTGAAAAACGTTTCCCACACTCAGAACAGAAATATGGCCTCTCCCCTGTGTGAGACTTCTGATGTCTGTAAAGATTTGACTTCAATGAAAAACATTTCCCGCACT
The DNA here is from genome assembly GCA_029206835.1 of Rana muscosa. Classification (NCBI taxonomy): domain Eukaryota; kingdom Metazoa; phylum Chordata; class Amphibia; order Anura; family Ranidae; genus Rana; species Rana muscosa. The sequence goes on along the minus strand of JARGYO010000094.1, from coordinate 23,862,580 downwards.
CAGGACAGGAATACGGCTTCTCCCCCGTGTGAGATCTCTGATGTGTGAAAAGATGGGACTTCACTGAAAAACATTTTCCACACTCAGGACAGGAATACGGCTTCTCTCCTGTGTGAGATCTCTGATGTATGTAAACACTGGACTTCTCTGAAAAACATTTCTCACACTCAGGACAGGAATACAGCTTCTGCCCAGTGTGAGATCTCTGATGTTTGTCAAGATGAGACTTCTCTGAAAAACATTTCCCGCACTCAGAACAGGAATATGGCTTCTCCCCTGTGTGAGACTTCTGATGTCTGTACAGATTTGACTTCAATGAAAAACATTTCCCGCACTCAGGACAGGAATACGGCTTCTCACCTGTGTGAGATCTTATATGGACATTAAGATCAGATTTAAAGTGGAAACACTTCCCGCACTCAGTACAGGAAAACCTCTTATCTGTAGGAAGGACGACCCCGTCCCTCACAGTCTGAGGTTCCTCAGGATAAGAGGAATACGATGGTCCGGCACCGTCCCGCACAGTCTGAGGTTCCTCAGGATAAGAGGAATACGATGGTCCGGCACCGTCCCGCACAGTCTGAGGTTCCTCAGGATAAGAGGAATACGATGGTCCATCTACACTGTGTGGTGCCGGATGGACATTTGAGGTAGTCGGGTTTTCTCCTGGACTATACTGTGTGATGTCCTCATCTTCTACTTTACAGTCTGGAGAAAAAGTGAGACAATCCTCTGAGGTTTTCCTCATCTCCCGTCCATCTACTAAAATAGAAATAAAAAGATTATTACTAGACATGAGCAGATTGGTTCCCCTAAACCAGGACTCCGCCCACATCAGGCAGCTTTGTCTCTGAGGATCTTACAATTCCCCCCTCAAGGTAACTAGTAAATGGGTCCTCTGTAGGGCGGCAACTAATGATTATTTTCATAATTGATAAGTTGGCCGATTATTGTTTTGAATAAGCGACTAATTGGATAAAAAAAAAGGTTGGTGTATAATTTGGTTAAACTTGAATATCTATATGCAGCTGTAAATATAAATATCCAGATATATAGTTGGATATTTAATCCACTCTGAGAATAACAGACAGATAGATGTACTATTAGAGGATGAATCTGCTACATATCAGAATCAGTGATAAAAATGTTTAAAATATAAAAAAGAGGTAAAAACGCTGTTTTGCAGATGATCAGACAGGAGTGTAATATAATATGATGGATGACAGACTCCCTTGTCATAGACAGGTAGGTGGGTACAAGCTCCCTGCACCTGATGTCACTTATGCTGGCCGTAAACAAACAAATTTTTCTTTCAAAAAAACATTCATCCAATTTTCTAACCATTAGTGGGGTCAAATGGACGTTCATTTTCGACCACAGTGACGCGGAAATTAGAAGGAGCAGAACAGAAAACTTCTCTTCATCGAACAAATTTTTACATCGTGTATGTGGTTTTTGCTTTATTTTAAAAATGAATGTTAAAAGCAAGTGTAGCGGGTACTTACTTACTTAAGGTCCGGAGCTCAGTGCCCAACACTGAGTTCCGCGAGGGAAGGGTCCTAAGGCACTTCGGGGATGGAGGCCTGAATCTGAGTAAGACGCAATGGACCGGGGAGAGCTCCTCACTCGAAGACCCGGTGCAGCAGACTGCCGGTGACGGGTGAGTCTCTTGTCGGAGACCGTCCAGAAGGATCCCCTTCACCTCGTGCGGAGACCATATCCCACTCTCCAGGAGGAGAGTGGAGGAGCGAATTTGTGTCTGGGCCTATTCACACTCACACCTCCTTTTCTGTTCTATCTATCAAGGAAGTCCCTGTATGGTGTGTTCTAATAAAGGAGTGTTGGACTTTAATGGTGTGAGGCTCACTTCCTGGCGGACGAAGTTCACGGTGACTCTTGGAGGGAGGATCCGGGTGCACAGCACAGACCTGAAGGTAAACAAGACATTGCTGATACCACAGGTATTACCACGTGGTGGAAGCTAGGCGTAGCCCACCCGCTCTCTCTCTCTCCCCCATCAGATACCCCTAGACAAGAGACAGTGCGAGTCGCACGGAGAGAGAAGAGGGGAAGGCGCTACACGTGGGGGCTCGGGTCCGGGATTGTGTTGTGCATCACAGTATTGAACAAGTTTGCTGGATGAGTTAACTGAATAGGCCAAAGTGCAGCCCTGCTCGAAGTCGTGGAATTGACCCTAGACAAGGGAAAGGCCCGCGCAGGAAGAGCGGTGAACGGGGGGAGGCCCAGCCGTGTGAGGTACTACACGTGGGGGCTTCTAATTGCACTGCGCCAACAGACACAACCCCCGCCGCTTAGTTCGTGGGCGTGGCTCAACCAAAGAAAGTGAAAAAACTAGCGAACTGGAGCAAAGGGGAGGAGTCCAATACGTGAGAGGGCTACACGTGGGACTTTGGCGCGAAAACTCTGCAGTGTGCGATGGACCAGCAACAAGTCACCATGTTTGGACATACTTCATGGATTCCAGTTCACCCTGCTACTACCACGATGACTGCTGCTGCTCCGATAACGGATACCGGGATCCGGCTGAAGCCAAGGGGTCGATTCGCCCTGTATTCGTGCATGGACGTAGAGGCCCTGGGTGTAATTTGTCCGGGGTGCTCGGGACTGGTGTGCCACCTGAAGCCCTTCGGACAATGTGAAGCCTGTGGGGAGTTCCTGTTCGAGGTGGATCCGGTAGTAGACAGGCCGAGAACCATCTACCCAGGCCGGGCTTCAGGTAACACTACTCGCAGAGGAGGAATTACTGCTGTAAAAGCCATCCCAGCGCACACTGCAGCGACCGAGGAGGAGGTCGTTAAAACTCAACGGGAGAAATCCGAGGATGCGGACTCGGTCACCACTGTCTCACAGTGTCCGCCACCGAAGAAGAGAACCAGCGTGGTGGCCCCGACCAGCGGTGGTGGCGGACCATCTCGCCAGCTTACGCCAGGCCTAGACGGATCCGTTGACGAGTGTTCCGGACGTCCCGCTTCAAGTAAAGGCCGAGGTGAGCCGGGCAAAGAGACTTGGTGCATGGGCGGAGGTGCCGGGAAGGCATGGCCCAGTACGCCCACGGGAGGTGTTAGCTCCGTCTCTACAACGGGCTACATACCCGCGGAGGAGTGTGATACCTCGGATCTGGAGTCGCTCTCTGATATGGGAGATGACACCGCTATTGACGAACTGTATGCAGAGAAGGGCTGGGACAAAGTACCGCTAGCTTCATTCCGAAGGCCTCGAGATTCACCCATGTCCACGGGGGAGAGTATATCCCGGGTGGAGGCACCAGCGCCTGAACAAGGGTCCTGTCCCCAGCCCACATCTACATCTCCGGTGCCACCTGCATCAGGTACTGGGGAGCAGAAGTTGATACTACGGGCACCTATGCCCCAACCAGAAGTGGTCAAGGCCCCTCGCCATCCGGACTCTATAGTTCTACCCGGCGAAGGGGACAAAGCCACAATGCCTCCGCTGTCAAGGCTTCAGAGACTCTTCTGCCAGAAAGTTGCTGCTGACTATGGGTGGGAATATCCGTACCTCCCCAAGGAGTTACTCTACGAAGTGGAGGTGTACCGAGAGCGTTGGTATAATGACTTCGTGTGGACCCACCTTAAGGTCCCACACGCCCGCAGGTATTTGACATGCTCTCCAAAGACATCTCAGCGGTTCAAAGACTGCAAGGTAGAGTGGATGTTGGGAAGACATATCCATGTGGATAAAGTGTTGATCCGACGCAAAGAAGGTGAAGATGTGGAGTACCATTTGGAGACCATGGATCGGCATCTAAAACCTCTTGTTCTGCCGCATCCCCGCTTCTACCTCTGAGGAGAAAAAGACTCCATTTGTTTGCTTTTTGAAAGGACTTTGCACCCCCTGAACTTTGCTGTTTGACTTTCTTGTTGGTGCCATCATCAGTGCTTTTGCCCCGCAAGAGGGGTGCTTGTGTCATTCTGAGGAAGAACTGTTCCAGTTGTTGTTCTTTCCTCTTCGGTGAGGGGTTGCAGACTTTGGGATAGATAGGGCCCGGAGTCAAGCAGCAAGAAAAGAGAAGATGGTTCAACGGGTGCAGTTACCGCGAGGCTGTCACCAGGTGGCAGTCTTGTGCAACGTTACACATTGTACACACTCACACTAGAGGAAAATATATTTCTCTTCGGAGGAGTTCTTTTTCTCTCACACATACACATGTGTCAGGGTTTTATTGGTTCTTTTTTCTTCCCTCTGCAGGAGAGCGTCCCGGCAAGATTATGGAACCTGGGGTGGTTCTTAGTTAGGATGGGAGGGAAAAGTATAATGTTGGAATGTGATTTAATGTTTTAAATGTTGTCTTTCACTCCTCTTTTGTTGCAAGGGCTCAGACACAACTTCTCCGTTAGGATAGTTTCCTAAATTTTTTTTTGGTTTTTCAAATTGTTAGTTGGTTTCTGAATTGGATTATGTCAGCCGTTGAGGGCGTGATTCACTCCAGACACTGGGGTCCAGTGTCAAAAGACAGGGGGGAATGTGTAGCGGGTACTTACTTTCCCGGGTGCATTTTTTGAATCTGGCTGTGACATCAGTGCTATGTTCCCTGTGGTCCACGAGGTGGCGCTGTCAGTGTGACCGGAGGGACGAATATCACTGTGTGCCGAGGCCCTTTTTGTCCTCTCTCGGCAGCGGTATGGTGGGGCGGGGAACCCGCCGTGCTTGCTGGGGGAGGGTATAAAGAGGGCCGGCCATCTTGGTCACGGGTCTTCGTCCCAAGCACCTTCAGCTTGCGGACGTGGGTTCGTGCTCGTCCCCTAGGAGGCCTCGGCCTAGGGGACCAACGGAGATCGTGTTCCACCTCAGGCACCTTCAGTCCTGGGGTGAGGTACTTACAAGAAGGTCCGGAGCTCAGTGCCCAACACTGAGTTCCGCGAGGGAAGGGTCCTAAGGCACTTCGGGGATGGAGGCCCGAATCTGAGTAAGACGCAATGGACCGGGGAGAGCTCCTCACTCGAAGACCCGGTGCAGCAGACTGCCGGTGATGGGTGAGTCTCTTGTCGGAGACCGTCCAGAAGGATCCCCTTCACCTCGTGCGGAGACCATAGCCCACGGAGAGTGGAGGACCGAATTTGTGTCTGGGCCTATTCACACTCACACCTCCTTTTCTGTTCTATCTATCAAGGAAGTCCCTGTATAGTGTGTTCTAATAAAGGAGTGTTGGACTTTAATGGTGTGAGGCTCACTTCCTGGCGGACAAAGTTTACGGTGACTCTTGGAGGGAGGATCCGGGTGCACAGCACAGACCCGAAGGTAAACAAGACATTGCTGATACCACAGGTATTACCACGTGGTGGAAGCTAGGCGTAGCCCATCCGCTCTCTCTCTCTCCCCCATCAGATACCCCTAGACAAGAGACAGTGCGAGTCGCACGGAGAGAGAAGAGGGGAAGGCGCTACACAAGTGAAATATTTGAACTACACTCGCCCATTCATCGAATGTACAAATAATTTTCACACAAATATTTGTGCAAATACTCTCATACAAAAAGCGATACGTTTATGGCCAGCATAGGACATTTAGTAGCAGCAGCATGATTTTTTTTAATTATCTGTTATGATGGGGGTGAAAAAACAGGGTTATTACCTGTTAACGCTCTTTTCCAGGAGTCTTCCAGGACAGCTTACAGAGATAGAGGCTCCTCCCACCCAGTACAGGAAACACATGATCCACATTATAAAAGACCGCCCATAGGCCATGGCCCCTCAGTATTAACAAATAACTAAAATAAATAATATAAATTTACATAATTATTCCTACAAAACAAGGGGGGGGAATGGACGCCGTCTTGGAAGACTCCTGGAAAAGAGCGTTAACAGGTAATAACCCTGTTTTTTCCCAGTCATCTTCCAGGACGGCTTACAGAGATGACCATATAGAACTTCCTGATCAGGGTGGGACCACAGCCTGCAGCACTTTCCTGCCATAGGACTGGTCTTGATTTGCAAGCACATCCAGCCTATAGTGCTTTACAAACGTACGAAAGCTGGATCAGGTTGCCGCTTTGCATATCTGGAGGGGGGAAGCTCTGGTACTTTCAGCCCAAGATGTAGATACTGCTCTTGTGGAATGAACGTTGACTCCTATTGATGGTGGTAGAGATGCTGCCTTGTATGCTTCTAGGATTGCCGACTTCATCCACCTGCTGATAGTATTTTTTGATGCCCTTTTACCTTTGTTGGGACTGGCGAACAGTACGAACAGGCTCATGGAGGATCTCCACTCTTTGGTGCACTCGATATACGCAATCACGCATCTTCTCACGTCTATATTATTAAACTTGGCCTCCTTGTCATTTTTAGGATTACCACAAAAAGACGGGATTACTATTTCTTCCAATCGGTGGAAGCTGGAAGCTACTTTAGGCAGGAAAGCAGGTTCAACAGAAAGGATCATTTTGTCCTGAGATATTATGCAAAATGGTTCTGCCATTGAGAGGGCTTGAATTTCTCCAACCCTCCTAGCGGAGACAAGTGCCACTAAAATTACCATTTTTAAGGTCAAAAGTTTTATTGAGCAGTCTTCCAGTGGCTTGAATGGCTCCCTGCAAAGACTCTGTAGTACCACAGATATGTCCCAAGAGGGGAACCTCCTAGATTTGGGAGGCCTACTTCAACTTATGGCTGTGTGAAACCTTTTGATTAGGGGTTCTTCTACTAGCCTATGATTTAGGAAGCTCGATAGAGCAGATACCTGTACCTTGAGGGTACTGACTGCACGGTTTAGGTCTGCACCTGCTTGGAGAAATTCTAGAACCGCCAGTATCATAGGGCCTGGGATTCTGTTGTTGATTGTACGCCAAACACCAAACTTTTTCTAGATCTTGATGTATATAGTATTGGTGGTGGCTTTTCTTCTGCTAAGGATAGTGTGACAGGGGTCACTTTGGGCATAGGGTGACTGAGGAAATATATCTTGGACTACCTAAAATGGGATATTAATATTAATCCACAATATTTACTGTTTTGATCCTGAACTCGACAGGTTAATTGAAAGGGCTGATGTGTTCAACTTCAATCACCCACCTGCCTGTTGTGATGTAAATGAATCTAGGATGGCTTCTGAAGATCCTTTCATTGTGAATAGTGATAATTAACTCTGTACTTGTGTGTATTGTAAAGCAGACAGACAGTCTGGTGAATATTAAGGTCATGCATAGTCATTTAAACTGAAAAGGGATTAGCTAATGACCTCACCTGTTGTCATCTAACAGATGTTTAAATAATGTGTATTGGGCCTCGTTATGTTGTGGGTGGAGTTGGACCATTGTTCATTTAGATTAATGCAGTATTATTTTGGTGTATAAAGAGAGCCTGCTCTCATTAAAGATTGTCAGTCCAGTTGGAAACTTCATACAGAGTGTTTGTCTCGTATATCTGGAAGGATTAATCCTATGGGAAGCGGTCGTCTGACTGCGGAGGATCGGCAGTGGATGTGTGTCCAGAGAGGGAATATCCTAAACGGCGTTAACCCCTTTCATACTTGGGGTGCCGTTACAGATAGTATCTATTATTCTTCCTGACAGCCCCTCCCACTCTAAAAGCTCCCTTTCAGTAGCCAGGCCATCAGAGAGAGATGGTCCACCTATGAATGATTCACCGTTCCCTGATGAATGAGGTCTGGCATGGAGGGGAGTCTGCATGGATCCGTGGTGCTGAGTTTTAACAGTCTTGGGAACCAAGCCCTCCGAGACCAAAACGGGGCAATTAGAATGACTTTTGCCCTTGAAGCTCTTATTTTCCGTAGTATTTTTTGTACTGCGAACGGAGGAAACGCATACGTTAGGTCTGTCCTCCCAAGGTTGTGATAGGGCATCTAGGCTCATACTGATCTGATCCCTTTGAAGGGATAAGAACCGGCCCACTTTCCTGTTTACTCTGGTCACAAACAGGTCTATCTGGGGCATCCTCCATTTTGCCACGATCAGTTCGAACATGGTTTGATTTAAATACCATTCCATCTGCGACAGAGATTCCCTGCTTAAGGCGTCTGCCAGTAAGTTTAGTTCTCCTTTCTGGTGCACAGAAGATAGGGATAGAAGCTTTACTTCTGCCCATCCAAGAATCTTTTCTGCTATACTCATCAGGCCCGCTGGTCTCGTTAATATAGCTCATGGTAGTTATATTGTCCGAAAAGACTTGTACGTGTTTTCCTATCAGGAAAGGGTCAAAAGCCACTAAAGCCCTCTGTACGGCTTTTAGCTTTTTCGCATTGGAAGAGAGCCGGGCCAATTGATTGTTCCAGACCCCTTGTACCATCTGGTCGCCTGTGTGGCCCCCCATCCTTGGCCACTCGCATCCATGGTGACTGTCACTGGAAGGTGTTGCGACCAAAGATGACCAGCCGAGAGATTTTCTGCATTTAGCCACCACCTGACTGACAGTTTTATTTCTTGAGGGATCTTCGGCTTGGGAGCAATTCCTTCTTCCCACCCCAGATTGAGAGCATAAAGGCCTGCAGAGCTCTTATGTGAAATTGAGCCCATTGAACCCTTGGGATAGCCGCTGTTATCAATCCGAGAATCCTCACCATGTTTTGTATTGAGGTCTCTGCACTTGCGCACCTCTGTAATTATCGTCATGATTTTTTCTTCCATCAGAAAGATTTTTGATAATGCCAATTTAATAATTTGCCAATTCACAAGCCAGCCCAGCTGCTGGAGGTGTACGATGGTCCTGTTCATGTCCTGTTCATGTTCTGTTCCACTTCTTTGGCGGAATATGAAAATATCAGTAGGTCTTCTAAGTAAAGGATTATTTGATTCCCCTCCGCCCTCAGAATTTGCAGCGCTTCCACCAGCACTTTCATAAAAATGCATGGCGTAACGCTAGAACGGCAGAGAGTTGAATTGGAAGTACAGGGTTTTGAACTTGTTTTTCACTGCGATTTGAAGGTATTTTCTGGACTCCATCTGAATCGGTATGTGCAGATATGCGTCCCTTATGCCTTGTACACACGATAAAATTTCCGATGGAATAAAATCCGATGGACTTGTTTCATCGGAAATTCTGATCGTGTGTGTGGAATTCCATCAGAGTAAAAAAATAGAACATGTTTTTAATTTTCCCATGGGAAATTCCGATCGTCTGTGTGGAATTCCATCGGAGAAAAATCCACGCATGCTCAGAATCAAGTCGACGCATGCTCGGAAGCATTGAACTTAATTTTTCTCGGCTCGTCGTAGTGTTTTACGTCACCGCGTTTTGGACGGTCGGAATTTAGTCTGACAGTGTGTATGCAAGACTGATGGAAGTCAGCTTCATCGGAATTCCAACGGAAAATACCATCGGATTTTATTCCATCGGAAAACCGATCGTCTTTACAAGGCGTTAGATCTAATGAAGCCATGAAAACTCCTGTGGTTAACAACTCCCTGGTAGTGTAAATGAACTCAATCTTGAACCGGTTGTTTTTGATGAAAGCATTGACCGGTTTCTGATTTAGAATCAGCTGATATTTTCCTGATGGCTTTTTCCTGAGGAGGACGTGGGAATAAAATACACCCTTCTTTTGATTTGGAGAGCTGTAACTTCTCACGTCCTCCTCGAGCATATTTTGAAGGAGAGAAGACATGGCCACCGCTTTTTTCTTGCTCTCTTGGTAAAATTGTAGGAAGAAATTTTTGAGGACAGACCACTAATTCTATTCTGTATCCGTGATTGATAAGATCCAGAATAAAATTGTTGCTGGAAATGGCCTGTCATTGTGGGAAGAAGGCCCGCAATCAAGCTGAGTCACTGAGAGGGGTCCTTAGGCTGGGGGGGTTTAAAAAGGAAGCCACCTTTTCCTTTCCCCCTTCTATACTGCCATCCTTTTCTCTGATCCTGCCTGTTTGCATAATCTTTGTTCTGCCGACATCTGTCCCCTCTGCTGCCACTTGTCCCTTGAAAGGGAAGAAAATTCATTTTTTTGTTGCTGCTTTTTAGGGATAGGAAACCTCTTTTTCCTGTCGGCTGACCTTTCAAGTACCAACTCCAACTCTTTCCTGAACAACAATTTGCCTGAAAAAGAAAGAGGACAGAGCTTCATTTTTGAGACTGTATACCCTTTCCCAGGATTTTAATCAGATAGCCCTCCTGGCCTCTTTAACTAAGGCTGTAGCCCTGGCCGTAAATCTCACAGACTCTGTGGAAGCATCCGCAATATAAGCCACTGCCTTGTTTAATGTTGGTAGAGCCTCCAAGATCACTTCTTTTGGAGTATCTGACTCTAGAAGTGAGCGGAGCTGCTTTAACAACCTGTCCAAAATACGGGTTACACAGGTAGTGGCAAGGGCAGGTTTAAAGTTAGCTGAACAGGCCTCCCATGCATTTTTCAAGTAACCTTCAGCCTTCCTGTCCATAGGCTCTTTTACATAGTTACATAGTTAGTCAGGTTGAAAAAAGACACAAGTCCATCCAGTTCAACCATAAAAAAAATAAAAAATATCGTACAATACCATATACCCAATGCTATACCCACAGTTGATCCAGAGGAAGGCAAAAAACCCCAGAAGAGCATGAGCCTTTTAATGAGCCTGTATCCTCAAAAGAGAGTTCCGCTCCCTTTAAGACCTTCGATAGGGAGGCATTTAACGTCGGACACTTCTCCCATAGACTCGTATCCTCTTCTTTGAAAGGGAACCTCCTTTTGAGGTTTTTTGGGAGAAAGATCAGTTTTTCTGGTATGTTCCACTCCTGCAACACTGTTTCTTTTAGTGAAACGTGAACCGGAAAGGTTCTGGCCTGCTTGGCTTGGAGGCCTGCATATAACAGGTCATACACAGACAGTTCTTAATCTTCTGGCTCTTCCAATTCCAGGGTATAATATATGGCCTTTAATAACTCATCTGTCTCCTCTGAGGGAAACAGGAATCTTTGGGTTTCATTTGGCTTGTCCTCCTTAAACTCCCCTTCATCGGAGTCCGAAGCCAACTCCAAACTTTCCTCCAGCTCCTCCGTTATCCCCCGATCAGGGGTCACCTGCCTGATAGAAGGGGTTATCGGCATCGCCTCAGTGCTGGTACCGGATGTGCAGGGGATGGGATCTGCCCTGGAATCCTGTGCATGGGGTTTGAATTATTTTTGAGTCTGCATCATCTCCTTTTTCATTAAATCCATGACATTTTTGAATAGCGGGGATGTTTCTTTCTTGACCAGGTTATCAATGCAATCTTGACATATGTCTTTTTTCCAACCCGAGGACATTTTTTTAGTACAGACTGGGAATCTCTTCCTAGAAACATCTGTCTTGCTTTCTTTGGGCTCTCGACTTTTGTCCTGGAAATAACCAAACTGTTTCTTCAACTGAAGTATAAACTGAATGGAAAGAAAGCACCCAGGTGGATAGCAAAAAATACCTGCCTTAGAATTTTTAACACAAACACCCACCACTAGGACCTGTGATGCTATATGTGACTCAACCCTCAACCAGAGGGAGGTTACACCAGTGCACCTACAAAAAGGCCCACACAATCCCCCAGTGCCCCCACCACAGGAGGGTAAGAAAAGAAGATAGGAGCACCCTAGCACCCCCTTTTCTTACCTTAGGGCCAAAGTCAAGTAATGGTGCCTCCAGACCTGCATCTGCAGTCCCTGGCTCTTTCATATCCACCCTACAGGAAGCAACCCAGCGCCATCGTCTGCCAGTGCCCTTTATTTATACTGGCATGGAGGACCCGGGATGGCGCTGTGGATCTGGCGCCATCTCTGTGGATAGCGTGCATGCCTTCCTCTCCTCGGTACAGGCTGGGATTTCCCCTGCGGGTGTACCAAGATGGCCGCTACATGACTTCCGGCAACCGCATTACTTCCTGCCTGTGCATCCGCCCCCGCCAGCGAGACGGATTCGGCCACACGAGGATGCCAGCATGGAGACAGGCTTTCCGCGCTCCTCATGCTCCAACATTGACGGGAATAACCTCCTGCCCTCTGGACCCTGTTCCTTCTTCTCAAATACTATGGTCACCCTCTGACTCTATCCTACACTCTAACTCATATCTTCAACCTCTCCCTCTCTTCTGGCATCTTCCCCAACCATCTGAAACATGCACTAGTCTCTCCCATACCAAAAAAGGCTTCACTGGACCCATTAATCTTAACAACCTAAGACCCATCTCCTTACTCCCTTTTGCCTCCAACCTCCGACTGAGCGACCACCTCATTGAGAATAACCTTCTTGATCCCCTTCAGTCTGGATTCCGTCCACAGCACTCCACAGAAACTGCCCTCCTAAAGCTCACAAACGACTTGCTAACAGCTAAAACCAACAGTCATTACTCCGTACTCTTACTCTTGGACCTCTCTGATGCCTTTGATACAGTTGATTACCTCCTCCCGAAAAAAACTAAATTTGCTTGGTCTCCATGGCTGTGCTCTCCGTTGGTTCAAATACATACTTACCTATCTCACCACACCTTCAGTGTCACTTACAACTCTACTTCCTCCTCTCCAACACCTCTTACCGTTGGGGTCCCCCAAGGTTTTGTCCTTGGACCTCTACTATTTTCGATCTACACATCCTCCCTGGGTCAGCTGATAGCCTCCCATGGCTTCCACTACCATTTATATGCCGATGACACCCAAATCTATCTCTCTACCCCTCAGCTCACCCATCACTGATTTACTAACAGACTTATCAGCCTGGGTGTCACACCACTTCCTCAAACTGAATCTATCTAAAACCGAGCAACATCTCTAGAATACACCCCTTTTTAACCAATGACACCACCAAGCTTCTAATTCACTCCATGTTGATCTCTCGCCTCGACAACTGCAACTCCCTCCTCATTGGATTACCTTTACATACACTATCCCCCCTTCAGTCCATAATGAATGCTGCTGCAAGACTCATCCACCTTACCAACGGTTCAGTGTCCTCCACCCCTCTCTGCCAATCCCTCCACTGGTTTCCACTCACCCAACAAATAAAATTCAAAGTACTAACAATAATTTACAAAGCCGTCCACACCTCTGCCCCCAGCTACATCACTAACCTAGTCCCAAAATACCAACCAAGCCGCTCTCTTCGGTCCTCCCAAGACCTCCTGCTCTCTAGCTCCCTTGTCACCTCCTCCCATGCTCACCTACAGGATTTCTCCAGAGCTTGTCCCATCCTTTGGAACTCCCTACCCCAACCTGTCCGACTGTCCCCTAATTTATCCATCTTTAGACGATCCCTGAAAACCCTTCTCTTTAAAGAAGCTTATGCTGCTTCTAACTAATACACTGTTTTACTTTCTCTATCAGCTCACCCCCCACAGCTATTACCCTTTGTATCAATTGACCCTCCCTTTCTAGATTGTAAGCTCTATTGAGCAGGGCCCTCTGGTTCCTCTTGTACCAAATTGTGTAATGTCTGCCCTCATTTTGTTAAGCGCTAAGAAAACTGTTGGCGCCATATAAATCCTGTATAATAATAATAACAACAACAATACTGGTAAACTTTTACTTTATGTAATAGTAATGCCTTCTATTACCTCCAGTCTATCAGCCTCCACCTTCTCTGGGGTCAGATGCTGATCTTCCCTGCACAGAGCCCTTAAAGTCATTGTAAATGTTGGATTACATTTTTTTTAAACAAACTTGTCATACTTACCTGCTCTGTGTAATGGTTTTGCACACAGCAGCCCTGATTCTTCTCTTCTGGATTCCTCCGCTGGCTCCTCCTGCCTTCAGAGTGCCCTTATAGGAAGCCACAAAGTATATAATAGAGTTCCCTTATACCCTAGATCTTGCCATACCCACGTAAGGGGCAGAAGACCCAAAGAACATTCCCCTAGGTGCCTAGGTCTAGTAACGTCTTTGCTGATAATGAAAATTTTCCTGCCAGCTGAACCCCAGAATCTCCATAAATCCAGTCTAGATACATAAATTTTGTCTGCAGCACAGAGAAGGAAGATTATCCGAGAGAAATACAGGAATACAGGACGGGGAACACAGCTCAGGAAAGTGACCAGGGTATTACAGGCTGGTGTCACCTAGTTCCCGCCCTACTCTGGACCAATCAGTGAGCAGTATGGGTGGAGGAATGGATTTAGTGTTAATGACCCACCTGTGCTGATCTCTGTAGGAGTGTCCTCCTCTATAAATGTCCCCGTTATTCCATCCTCCTCCATAGACTGCTGATCATCCCTCACATACCTCTCTTCTTCTGCTTTCACCTCAACTTTAGAATCTCTCAGGTTTCCACTCTGAATATATAATAAAAATTACATCAGTGGTACCAATGCAGATAATGTACAGATCCTAATGATACTATCAGTGATTGTTCCTCATCTACCTGATGGTGGTGAGGGATGGTGTGACCTTCCTGTGTGGAATCCCGGGAATACAGAGGACGGGGACATCTCTCTGGTGGGTTCCTGGTATTAGGTGACTCCATCATATCCTTGTGTCGTTCTAAAAACTCCTCCATCACTCCATACTCCTCATCCTCCTCTTTATACTCTTCTTTAACAACAATATTATAATCCCCGAAGATTCCACTCTGAATATATAATAAAATATCCATTGTAACAAACATGCTGTGTATAATCAGAACTACCAATAATTGTCAATCATCTACCTGATGATGGTGAGGGATGGTGTGACCTTCCTGTGTGGAATCCCGGGAATACAGAGGACGGAGACATCTCTCTGGTGGGTTCCCATTAGACATGTGCACACTGAAATATTTCGTTTCGGAATTTCGTTTTCGTCCGAAAAATAAATTTATTTAGTTACTCCCGAAATTCGTTTTTATTCATTTCGTTTTTCGTTAGAAATTGCATTCGTCCGAAAATCTGAATTAATTAAGGTCGAATCTGTCATTGAAGGCTTATGGTGTCTGTCGAATGTTCAAAGAAGATTCGACGGAGCAGTGAAACTGTACGACGCTGTAATCATACATTTCCGGTCGAATGTTCCGTCCACAAGCTATAGAAGAATTCTAATGTTATATGACTAGTAATAATTATATTTATTCATTACTATTACTAGTCAACCAACATTAGAATTCTTCTATAGCCTATGGGCGGATGCATTTGACCGGAAATGTACGATTGCAGCGTCGTACAGTTTTGCTGCACCGTCGAATCTTCTAACTTTCGATGCTTTGTCGAATCTTCGTCATTCTAGCTATTTTACTGCTCCTCCTCTTTGGTTACAATCAGCCAATAACATTCATCATCAACTTTATTTTTATTTTACTTCCCCCACCCAATTCCAGCAGTGATCTTTTCTCTCTATGTCGAATCTTTTCTCTCTATAATAACAAATCTTTTCTCTCCTATGTTGAATCTTTTCTCTCCTATGTCGAATGTTTTCTCTCTATAATAACAAATCTTTTCTCTCCTATGTCGAATCTTTTCTCTCCTATGTCGAATCTTTTCTCTCCTATGTCGAATCTTTTCTCTCCTATGTCGAATCTTTTCTCTCCTATGACAAATCTTTTCTCTCCTATGTCGAATCTTTCCTCTCCTATGTCGAATCTTTTCTCTCCTATGTCGAATCTTTCCTCTCCTATGTCAAATCTTTTCTCTCCTATGTCGAATCTTTCCTCTCCTATGTCGAATCTTTCTCTATGTCGAATCTTTTCTCTCTATAATGTCGAATCTTTTCTCTCCTATGTAGAATAATCTTGGACTAATAGAGTTAAGGTTAGGCACATTCGACCACAGGTTCGATAGACACAGATTGTTATTGTCAGCGTCACGTCGAATCTCCTATCTATATCGAACTGTTGTAGCAACGAAAACGAAAATAAAGCATTTGTTTATGTCGGATCTTTTGGTTTTCGGATTCTGTGCTTTCGTTTTCGTTTGTTAAAACGATAACGAAAATAGCTGAAATTCGGATGAAAATGCATTCGGACGAAAACGAATGCACATGTCTAGTTCCCATTACTGGATCCATCTGTAGGAAACACACACACTGACTGAATACATTGTTTCTATGTGTTTATCAGATGATGGGGGATCTAGGTGGAGCCTCCGTACTGCTCTCTCCTTTACAATAAAGTCTCCTCTTACCCGGTGATGTGAGGGGCGGCTGATTCTCCATCATGACGTCCTTGTAGAGATCCTTGTGTCCTTCTAAATACTCCCACTCCTCCATGGAGAAATAGACAGTGACATCCTGACACCTTATAGGAACCTGACACACACAATGATACAGTCACCATCCAGACACATCCCTTGTCTGTTACTGGATAATGTCCCAGAATTCCCGGCACCGCTCACCTCTCCTCCATCATCTCTCTGGTGACTTCTAGAATCTTCTTTGTATTTCTCTATTCTATCAGGGAGGGAGGTGGAGGCAATGTGATGGTCATATGATCTCCAGACTTCACAGGAGGGAAACTCTAGATCTGAACACAAATAGTAAAATCAATTTATATTCCCAGAATCCTCCTCACCTCACCATTCAGGTCTCCATTTTATTAAAGCCCACCTAAGGCTGATGTAGAATTTACTCACACAAGACCCCCACACTTTGTAGGTTAAAATCTTGTTGCAGGTATTCTGACATCAATACATACAATGCAGAACCAACAGTCCCACTTTGCAAGTGAGGATACCAAGTATCCGCCCACATCCTAAGAGCATCAGATAAAAAAGCCAGTTGGAGTGACATTGGGAGGAGGTGCTGTGAGATCAGTGTGATGTCATAGAACATATAGACTGGATAGAAGGACACTTGGATGGGGAGATTTGAGGGACCCTCTAAATGAGGCTCCCATGCAAACCAAATCATTGTTCCTGGGTGTGTCCTACCTCTCCTAAACTGAATAGTGAACTTTACCATACAGAAATCTGTCAGGGATCTGTGAAAGTAAGCTCTCATATGAGCAGATGACGTGCAGAGGAATGGAATGAAAATAACAGAGCTCCTAATGGTGGGGATGGATTTAGCTGCATGCTGGTGCCAAGTTTCCACCCCCCAGGGTCACTACAGGTGTGGAGAAAAGCTGTGTAAGAGGATATGGAGGAGAGATGAGGAGATCCAGGAATCAGGATAAAGGTCAGGACAAGCAACAGACGTGCGCATCCAAGAGATGAAGCCGGGGGGTCTCTACACAGAAAATCAATCCAAGGAAACAACAGGCAGGACGAGGAATAGCAAGAAGGAGCTCAGAGACAAATGAGAATATTGCTCAGCCAATGGGAGATTATCTCAGCATGACTTACATAATGAAGGAGATGAGGGGGAGGGGAGGAAGTCACTTAAGGTGACCATAGATCAGGGGTGTCCAAACTTTTTTCAAAGAGGGCCAGATTTGATGAAGTGAACATGCGTGAGGGCCGACCATTTTGCCTGACATTCTGTGAACCATTAAAATTCTGTCTAAGTGTGTTCGTTCGAGCACAAATACACAATGCCCAACAAGAATTCTCTTGCCTTTGTGGCTGTGTGTGGTGAAGAGATGAGCTCGGGCGTGTTATTTGGATATACCGTATTTATCACCTTCACTTTAAAAAATCTTAAATTTGAAATAAAGAACTGTAAATCAAAATAAGGGTCACTGCCCATCAATACAGCCTCACAAGTGCCCTGAATGCAGCAGCCCCGTTGCCCTGAATGCAGCAGCCCCGTTGCCCTGAATGCAGCACCCCCGTTGCCCTGAATGCAGCAGCCCCGTTGCCCTGAATGCAGCAGCCCCGTTGCCCTGAATGCAGCAGCCCCGTTGCCCTGAATGCAGCAGCCCCGTTGCCCTGAATGCAGCAGCCCCGTTGCCCTGAATGCAGCACCCCCGTTGCCCTGAATGCAGCACCCCCGTTGCCCTGAATGCAGCAGCCCCGTTGCCCTGAATGCAGCAGCCCCGTTGCCCTGAATGCAGCAGCCCCGTTGCCCTGAATGCAACACCCCCGTTGCCCTGAATGCAACACCCCCGTTGCCCTGAATGCAACACCCCCATTGCCCTAAATGCAACACCCCCATTGCCCTAAATGCAACACCCCCATTGTCATGAATGCAACACCCCCATTGTCATGAATGCAACACCCCCCTTGCCCTGAATGCAGCACCCCCCTTGCCATGAATGCACCCCCGTTTTCCTAAATGCAGAACCCCCTTGCTATGAATGCAGCATCCCCTTGCCCTGAATTCAGCACCCCCCTTGACCTGAATGCAGCACCCCCCTTGCCCTGAATGCAGCACCCCCCTTGCTATGAATGCAGCACCCCCCTTGCCATGAATGCAGCACCCCCTTGCCTTGAATGCAGCACCCCCCTTGCCCTGAATGCAGCACCCCCCGCCATAAATACAGCACCCCCCTTGCCCTGAATGCAGCACCCCCTTTGCCTGAATGCAGCACCCCCTTGCCATGAATGCAGCACCCCCTTGCCCTGAATGCAGCACCACTTGCCCTGAATGCAGCACCCCTTTTGCCCTAAATGCAGCACCCCCTTGCCCTGAATGCAGCACCCCCTTGCCATGAATGCAGCACCCTCCTTGCCATGAATGCAGCACCCTCCTTGCCATAAATGCAGACTCACTATTGCAGCCTGATTCATTCATCTGCAGCATTGGAGGAGACAGGGAGGTAGCGGGACCAGCGCCGACAGACATACAGGAGAATTTCCTGTTTTATCGGCGGCCTCTTTAATCGAAAGTCCCTCCTCCTGTGATGGACAGTACAGTCGTCCAATGGCAGCCCAGGAGACGGGACTTCCTTTTACACAGGTCGCCGTGTAAACAGGAAGTACTCCTGTATGCACAGCGCTTGTCCCACCTTCTCCAAGGCAGCCAGCATGTATTTCTTTTGTGGCCCCCGGTGCTCGGGGATTCGTTGGGGCTGCCACAAAAGACATACATGTCAAAATGACCAGGCGGGCCGTCCGAAACCGGAACGCGGGCCGCGATTGGCCCGCGGGCTGGACTTTGGACATGCCTGCCATAGATACATGGAAATTCAGCTGGTTCAGCAGGGATCGGTCACATTTCCATCCATGTGTGGTCACTGCCGGATAAATGTCACTCGATCAGCGGCTGCAGCCAATAGCTTCATCACTGATCAATGTTTTCTGAGAGCGGAGGAGCGCCCCCCATAGTCAGAATACAATAGTGCAGCGGGAAGGATTCCCCCATCCCCCTCCAATGTGTGGATGGGAGAATCGGTTCTGTTTCTTTCAATCAGCTTGCTGGCTGAACAATAAAATGGAACCATGTATGGCCAGCTTTGGAAGCAAGATATATTAATCATCAACTGATCCCCCCTGAAGGAGTTAATCTACATATTACCTCCTCTGCCGCCAGATCCTGCATTGTCTTTTCTCTACGTCCTTCCAAATGGAATGTCCTGTCTGTATCTGACATCACTTCCTGTCTGTATTCCATAGAGACTTACTTTTTGGGTAGAGGTGAGATCACCACCTTGTGGAGCTCAGAGGAACTGCAGCTCAAGAAACATCTCATAGTGTGTACACGGCCTTGTGTTGTGTGTGTATGTATTGTATATCCTTCCTCTTTCTCTCCTCCCTGAGTGTGTATGAAGAGGCGGAGCTCCTGAGTGTGTATGAAGAGGCGGAGCTCTGAGTGTGTATAAAGAGGCGGAGCTCCTGAGTGTGTATGAAGAGGCGGAGCTCTGAGTGTGTATAAAGAGGCGGAGCTCCTGAGTGTGTATGAAGAGGCGGAGCCCTGAGTGTGTATGAAGAGGCAGAGCCCTGGGTGTGTATGAAGAGGTGGAGCTCCTGAGAGTGTATGAAGAGGCGGAGCTCCTGAGTGTGTATGAAGAGGCGGAGCGCTGTGTGTGTATGAAGAGGCGGAGCTCCTGAGTGTGTATGAAGAGGTGGAGCACCTGATTGTGTATGAAGAGGCGGAGTCCTGAGTGTGTAAGAAGAGGCGGAGCTCTGAGTGTATATGAAGAGGCGGAGCTCCTGAGTGTGTATGAAGAGGTGGAGCCCTGAGTGTGTATGAAGAGGTGGAGCCCTGAGTGTGTATGAAAAGGCGGAGCCCTGAGTGTGTATGAAGAGGCGGAGCTCCTGAGTGTGTATGAAGAGGCGAAGCTCCTGAGTGTGTATGAAGAGGCGGAGCTCCTGAGTGTGTATGAAGAGGCGAAGCTCCTGAGTGTGTATGAAGAGGCAGAGCCCTGAGTGTGTATGAAGAGGCGGAGCTCCTGAGTGTGTATGAAGAGGTGGAGCACCTGATTGTGTATGAAGAGGCGGAGTCCTGAGTGTGTAAGAGGCGGAGCTCCTGAGTGTGTATGAAGAGGCGGAGCTCCTGAGTGTGTATGAAGAGGCGGAGCCCTGAGTGTGTATGAAGAGGTGGAGCTCTGAGTGTGTATGAAGAGGCGGAGCTCTGAGTGTGTATGAAGAGGCGGAGCTCTGAGTGTGTATGAAGAGGCGGAGCTCCTGAGTGTGTATGAAGAGGCGGAGCTCTGAGTGTGTATGAAGAGGCGGAGCTCCTTCTGGAACAGCGGTCGGAGGAGGAAGCCGAGTCTAGGAGGGAGACTGACAGAAACCGCAGCAGACTTGCAGGAGTGAGCGAGGAGGATCCAGTTCCTTTGCCATCGGAGGTGAGGAGAGTGTGAAGGATGTTGGTGACTCTGGTAGATGAAAAGCTGGGAGTCATATTGCTCTGGTGAGTGGGGAAGCACTACTAAGGGGGCGCCCTCACCATCACATGTGTAAGAGGTGGAAGAAGGCCGTGGCTACACTACAGCTGCCACAGTTTGGAGCACCGAGAACTTCTTATCATCTTATCAACTTTTCATTGATTTCTGTTTTGTTTTTTTTAGCAAAATAAGTTTGTTGAAGTAGATGCAAAGTGGAAGCAGTGGACTTGCAGAGAACACTATATTGAGTACAAAATATTGTTATGATTACATGAATTTACACAGATATTTTGTTTATTTATTATAGCAGTAAATTTTAGAAGATTAAAGAAGTAGGCACAAAGCGGAAGCTGTAGATCTGCAGAGAATATTATTTGAGCCCCTAGCACTTTATATATGAATGTCTCCACATATTTTGGTGTATTTGTGATAATTTAGGCGCACACACAATAGGACAGCGCTGTGACACATAATGCTCTTCTAGGTGATAAAGGGAATACTTACCTTTGTTACAGCAGCAGTCCGGTAGAAGTTATTTCTGTAGGTATTTGAGTTGTTACACATAGCGCAGGTTTTTTTCTATTTATATTGGTGACATAATTGCCCAAATCTGGGGATCAGGAGCCATTTCCACCCTTTACTCTCGGCTGGGGGTCTTTGTATCCATATAACTGATGTTCTACATGACTAAATCTGACATCAATTTTACTTCAAAATCAAAGGGGCCAAAATGTCTCCCCCCCCTCCCCCGAGCAGTAATATATTTCTATCCCCCTTGGTGGGAGTGGAGGTGACCCCATCTATAAGGATATACAGTACACACTGCAGAGATTTTCCTGGGCCTTAAAGGGGTTGTAAAGGTTCATTTTTTATTTTCTAAATAGGTTCCTTTAAGCTAGTGCATTGTTGGTTCACTTACCTTTTCCTTCGATTTCCCTTCTAAATGTTTTTTTTTTCTTTGTCTGAATTTCTTACTTCCTGTTTCTCCTCAGTAAACTTCACACCATCATCCGAGCGGGGTTAGTCAGCCAGAACAGCTTACTGAACAGCTTATTGAGGAGGAACAGGAAAACATGAAGTGAGAAATTCAGACAAAGAAAACAGAGAAAAAAAAATATTTAGAAGGGAAATCGAAGGAAAAGGTAAGTGAACCAACAATGCACTAGCTTCAAGAAACCTATTTAGAAAATAAAAAACGAACCTTTACACCACATCTACCCAGACAGGAAGTCTCTATGGAATACAGACAGGAAGTGATGTCAGGTACAGGCAGGAAGTCTCTATGGAATACAGACAGGAAGTCTCTATGGAATACAGACAGGAAGTGATATCAGGTACAGGCAGGAAGTTCTATGTAATACGAAGTTGAAAGGAGACATTGCTGGAAGTGGTAGCAGAGGAGGTAATGAAATGTATTTACACCCAGTAATCCCCGTCATGTCCGTCCTCTTCCTCCATAGTCACTATGATGTCTTTTATCTCCAGCAGATGATGATACACACATATATATAGTGTGGAAACCTAGATGAACCCCTTCAGGGGGATCAGTTGATGATTAAAGAGGAAGTAAACCCTGATGGGTAAACCCTCTTTTGAGGCACATTGTATTTGTCTATTTTCTCCCGTTTCTCTAAGAATTGCTGTGATCTACCAGCCCCCTGGACCAGTATCAACCTTCCTTGATGACTTCTCTGCCTGGCTACCCTACTTTTTCTCTTCTGAAATCCCCACAATCATTCTCTGTGACTTCAACATCCCTGTAAATGCAAATACTCCTGCTACTTCCAAACTTCTCAGTCTAACCTCCTCTCTTGACCTGAAGCGATGAATACAAGCTCCTAATCACTCCGATAGCAACACCCTTGACCCAGTGCAATCTCTCCAACAATTAATTTCCTCTCTTTGATCAGCACCTTATTAGTTTCGCTCTCTCCCTGTCTTCCACCTCCTCTCCATCCAACCGCCTAACAGTTACCCGTATAAACTTTTGCCACCTCAAACCTTCTCTTCTCTGCTACTGGCCACCTCTATGACAAAATCTTACCCCTGCCCTGCCCCAACCTAGCAGACAAGCTCGCCCCCCACACTACACACAGAATCAGGCCCCGACCCCTACAACCTTGGCAAATGGATGACACCAAAAGTTTCAGAAAACATAGCTACGCTCTTGAGTGCCTGTGGTATAAGACTAAGTCCTAAGACTTCAACCAATATAAATCTACCCTCCAAAAACGCAATTGCTGCCTCCTCAAGGTCAAGCAGACCTATTTTTAACTGTCATAAACACCTTCTTATCCAGTCCCTGTCAACTCTTCTCTACCTTTAACTCTCTACTCTGTCCTCCACTACCACCACCCACTAACTTACTTACTGCCCAGGAGATCGCCAATCACTCCAAAAATAAGATTGATACAATTTGTGAGGAGATACCTCCCCCATTTAAAACCCCATGTCCACGGGTTCAATCATTACTTCCCTTATTCAACCCCGCTAATATAGATGAGGTTTCTAAAAAAAATTCTATGGGGGTAGTAGTTCTTGAATGTACAGCAACTCTCCTATTACCCCCTCACATCCACATCCTATTATTGTGTGACCAATACATCCAAATAATTCTTACTTTCATTTCCCAAAATTATCCGTCTACAAGGAGACCTGTATAGATCAAATGACGGCACCAATGAGGATGGAGGAGGATTGGAGTCACATGACTGAGAAGATACTAAACCTCACCCTTGAGATCATCTAACTGCTGACTGGAGAGGTGAGGAGGATTCTGGGAGGTCACATGACATCACTATTATCTCTATTAATAAAACGCACAGGGCCGGAGCTACCACTAGGCAAACTAGGCAGACGCCTAGGGCGCCCGGCCACTGATGTTTCTACTCTCTTCTCTCTGCAGCAAACAACTAAGTCTCAGTATTAGCAGGCAGCTGCCGCTCCATTTGCACATAGTGTCAGAGAGACAGCGGCGGCGGAGGACTGTGTCTGTGTCCCGAGTCCCGAATGAATGGAAGCAAGCAAACATTAATTGATGGGCACTGGTAGGCTGCATTGATGGGCGCTGATGAGGCTGCATTTGCTGGGCGCTGGTGAGGCTGCATTTGCTGGGCGCTGGTGAGGCTGCATTTGCTGGGCGCTGGTGAGGCTGCATTTGCTGGGCGCTGGTGAGGCTGCATTTGCTGGGCGCTGGTGAGGCTACTTTTGATGGGCGCTGGTGAGGCTGCATTTGATGGGTGCTGGTGAGGCTGCATTTGATGGGGGATAGTGAGGCTGCGTTTAATGGGCGCTGGTGGGCTGCATTTGATGGGCGCTTCATTAAAAAGGTGGGGTTTACATGGGCAGGGAAAAGGGGGTGGAGCCAGGGGGCGGCTAAATGAGGTTTCACCTAGGGTGTCAAAAATCCTTGCATTAGCCCTAAAAACACAGACCTGATCGGAGAAGTGAGGAGGATTCTGGGAGGTCACATGACATCACTCTTTTCTCTATTCATAAAACACAGACCTGACCGGAGAAGTGAGGAGAATTCTGGGAAGTCACATGACATCACTCCTATTTCTATTAATAAAACACAGACCTGACCGGAGAGGTGAGGAGGATTCTGGGAGGTCACATGACATCACTCTTTTCTCTATTCATAAAACACAGACCTGACCGGAGAAGTGAGGAGAATTCTGGGAAGTCACATGACATCACTCCTATTTCTATTAATAAAACACAGACCTAACCGGAGAGGTGAGGAGGATTCTGGGAGGTCACATGACATCACTCTTATCTCTATTAATAAAACGCACAGGGCCGGAGCTACCACTAGGCAAACTAGGCAGACGCCTAGGGCGCCCGGCCACTGATATTTCTACTCTCTTCTCTCTGCAGCAAACAACTAAGTCTCAGTATTAGCAGGCAGCTGCCGCTCCATTTGCACATAGTGTCAGAGAGACAGCAGCGGCGGAGGACTGTGTCTGTGTCCCGACTCCCGAATGAATGGAAGCAAGCAAACATTAATTGATGGGCACTGGTAGGCTGCATTGATGGGCACTGATGAGGCTACATTTGATGGGCGCTGATGAGGCTGCATTTGCTGGTGAGGCTGCATTTGCTGGGCGCTGGTGAGGCTGCATTTGCTGGGCGCTGGTGAGGCTGCATTTGCTGGGCGCTGGTGAGGCTGCATTTGCTGGGCGCTGGTGAGGCTGCATTTGATGGGTGCTGGTGAGGCTGCATTTGATGGGGGATAGTGAGGCTGCATTTAATGGGCGCTGGTGGGCTGCATTTGATGGGCGCTTCAATAAAAAGGTGGGGTTTACATGGGCAGGGAAAAGAAGGTGGAGCCAGGGGGCGGCTAAATGAGGTTTCGCCTAGGGTGTCAAAAATCTTTGCATTAGCCCTAAAAACACAGACCTGATCGGAGAAGTGAGGAGGATTCTGGAAGGTCACATGACATCACTCTTTTTTCTATTCATAAAACACAGACCTGACCGGAGAAGTGAGGAGAATTCTGGGAAGTCACATGACATCACTCCTATTTCTATTAATAAAACACAGACCTGACCGGAGAGGTGAGGAGGATTTTGGTAGGTCACATGACATCACTCTTATCTCTAATAATAAAACACAGACCTAACCGGAGAGGTGAGGAGGATTCTGGGAGGTCACATGACATCACTCTTATCTCTATTAATAAATCACAGACCTGACCGGATAGGTGAGGAGGATTCTGGGAGGTCACATGACATCACTTATTTCTATTAATAAAACACAGACCTGATCGGAGAGGTGAGGAGGATTCTGGGAGGTCACATGACATTACTCTTTTTTTTATTAATAAAACACAGACCTGACCGGAGACGTGAGGTGGATTCTGGGAGGTCACATGACAAAACTAATAGGCACTGATAAGGCGGCACTGATGGACACTTATGGTCAATGGTGGGCACTGATGGGCGGCACTGAAGGGCTCTGATAGGTGGCACTGCTGGGCACTGATAGATGACACTGATAGGCGGCACTGATGGGTACTGATAGGAGGCCTGGGACCTTGCTACACACAATTTTATGAAAAATTAAGAATATTTTTTTTTTTTTTTACATCACCAGAGCAGAACAGCACCATCATATGACTGGTGTGGTGGTGACTAGGGATGCTGACTGGTGGCAGTATGTAAAAAAAATAATAATAACATATTTTCAAATTGTATCATTTTTTTTTTACATCTTGACCCTTTACTACTTTGGGGAGGTGATCAGGATTTTATTTTTGATGATCACTTTTATAAGCAATCATTTTTATGAATGACACAGGGTGTACTACTGTGATGGCAGTAATTGGTCACAGCTATCACATAGTACAGATGTGATAGGCCCTGTCTGTATCATGTGATCACTGACCAATCACAGAAATCATCACAATAGTACACAATGAATGACTGTGAATGAAAGTCATTCGTTGTGTACAACTTTCATGTGATCACTGTGATTGGTGACAGAGATCACATAGTACTGGGACCAGCCTGGTACAATGATCTTTCATCTGGTGGAGCTGCATTGTGACCACTAGACTTGGAAGACTTCATATGATGTTCCCCCAGGATGGGAGAGCTCCCACTTGGCTGTCATTCTGCTATAGGCCTGACAGGAAGCAGTTAATTACAGTTTAAATCTACCTGGAGGCCTGGGGACATTGTACACATTATATATGTTGTCTCAGTGGTCCCTGTGGAAGTCAATGTGTGGACTAGGGATGAGCGCGGAGCACCCCCCCCCCCCCCCCGTTCGGTTCGCTCCAGAACCTGCGAACAGACCTAAAGTTCACGCGAACTTTATAACCCTATTAAATACAATGGACTCGAACGTTCTAAATCCAAAGTGCTAATTATCAGGGCTAATATGCAAGTTATTGTCCTAAAAAGGGTTTGGGGACCGGGGTCCTGCCCCAAGGGACATGTATCAATGCAAAAAAAAAAAGTTTTAAAAACGGCCGTTTTTTCTGGAGCAGTGATTTTAATAATGCTTAAAGTGAAACAATAAAAGTGAAATATTCCTTTAAATTTTGTACCTGGGTCGTGTGTATAGTATGCCTGTAAAGCAGCGCTTGTTTCCCGTGCTTAGAACTGTTCCTGCACAAAGTGTCATTTCTGAAGGAAAAAAAGTAATTTAAAAGCACTTGCCGCTATAATGAATTGTCGGCTCCCGGCAATACAGAGAAAAGTCATTGATAAAAAAAATTAAAATAATGCGTGGGGGTCCCCCCAAATTCCATTACCAGGCCCTTCAGATCTGGTATGGATATTAAGGGGAACTCCACGCCAAATTTAAAAAAAAATTACGTGGGGTTCCCCCAAAATATCCATACCAGACCCTTTATCCAAGCACGCAACCTGGCAGGCCGCAGGAAAGTAGGGGGGGACAGAGCGCCCCCCCCTCCTGAACCGTACCAGGCCACATGCCCTCAACATGGGGAGGATGCTTTGGGGGTCTGTGACCCCTCAAAGCACCATGTCCCCATGTTGATGGGGACAAGGGCCTCATCCCCACAACCCTTGCACGGTGGTTGTGGGGGTCTGCGGGCGGGGGGCTTATCGGAATCTGGAAGACCCCTTTAACAAAGGGGACCCCCAGATCCCAGCCCCCCTATGTGAATTGGTAAGGGGTACATTGTACCCTATTTCACAAAGAAAGTTGGGAACGTCCTTTATTAAAAAAAACAAAAAAACATTCCAGCAATGTAATCCAGTGTCCCGCGATGATCCGATGTCCAGCGCTGCAGTCTCCACTCCACACGAAACGTCATTGGCTGAGCAGACCTGATGGGGAACTTCCTCCGCAGTGTAATAAATTAATAGACCCCGCTCCTTCTCACATTCCCCATCAGGTCCGCTCAGCCAATGACGTAGGGGGCGGGGGTCACCTTCACTGGGTGTAAGGCTGAGCGGACCTGACGGGGAACGTGAGAAGGGGCGGGTCTATTCATTTATTACACTGCGTGCTCGGATAAAGGGTCTGGTATGGATTTTTGGGGGGAACTCCATGCCATTTTTTTTTTATTTGACGTGGAGTTCCCCTTAATCCATACCAGACCTGAAGGGCCTGGTAATGGAATTTGGGGGGACCCTCACGCATTTTTTTTTTTTTTTTTTTATCAATGCCTTCTCTGTATTGCCGGGAGCCGACAATTCATTATAGCCACGAGTGCTTTTAATGACTTTTTTTCCTTCAGAAATGACACTTTGTGCAGGGACAGTTCTAAGCACGGGAAACAAGCGCTACTTTACAGGCATACTATACATACACACCCCAGGTACGAAATTTAAAGGAATATTTCACTTTAAGCATTATTAAAATCACTGCTCCCGAAAAAACTGCAGTTTTTAAAACTTTTTTTTTGCATTGATACATGTCCCCTGGGGCAGGACCCAGGTCCCCAAACCCTTTTTATGACAATAACTTGCATATAAAATTAGCACTTTAGATTTCTCCCATAGACTTTTACAGGGTGTTACGTGGCTTTTCAAACCCCAAACAGGCAACGTTCGAGTCGAACATGAGTTTTACTCGAACTCGAAGCTCATCCCTAGTGTGGACATTTCTACCTATGATAAATGACAGGTTAAATCCACCGTGAGACTTTCTCTACACCTGGAGTGTGCTGAGTTCTTGGATAAAGTCTACACAGTGTTTACAGATTGACTTTATCACCCCAACAAGCTCGCTCCAGTTCATGGATGTAATCATTATGTTTGGATGATCTCACCAGTCAGGAGCCTTTCCTGTCATCCTACATGATCCCTTCTGAGGATTCTTCTATCCTTCCAAACAAATGTATAAAATCATTGAGTCCTCCTTCTATGTGATCTAGAAGATCTTAAAGAATAATGTCTTCATGGATGAAGTGGATGATCCAGTTTATATATTATTTATTGCTTTACAGCTTTTTTCACTCCAGGATTAATTATTTTATTTATATAAGCATTCAAGGAATTTTTCTTACTTTGAGAGATCTCCACCACCATTCCTATGTGAACATGAAATGCTTGCAATTTATGTTTAACATCTTCATTATGAGTGGATTGATATATATTTATATATATTAATGCTTTTGGATATATTTTTGTATTTTCTTCACCGAAAGGATCAGTTTTGTGGGGTATTTGTTTTATTAGCTATACATTTGTTGTTGCCTTGTGTTCTGTGTCTTTAAGACTTTTCTATATGTAATAAAAATATCTTTGTGAAACAATTGGTTACATAAGAACTGTATCTATTTTTTCTTACTTTTTTTGTGTTATATTTGAACTTCTCTGATAGCT
This sequence comes from Rana muscosa, assembly GCA_029206835.1. Lineage (NCBI taxonomy): Eukaryota > Metazoa > Chordata > Amphibia > Anura > Ranidae > Rana > Rana muscosa. The sequence continues at coordinate 23,833,739 of JARGYO010000094.1, read as the reverse complement.
CTGTAAGGTATTTTACAGGGATGGTTACTATGAGACATTTCTCTGGGCTGCAGTTCCTCTCAACTCCACAAGATGGTGATCTCACTCATATTTAGACAGGAAGCTTCTATGGATGCAGACAGGAAGTGATGTCAGTTACAGACAGGAAGTAATCTGGAACAAAGACAAGATGTTTCATGTGGCAGGGAAGAGAAAACATTGCTTGAAGTGGTAGCAGAGGAGGTAATAAGATCTTTTTTTTATATTTACACACATTGGGCTCACCTCCACCAATTACACACATGGGGTTCACCTCCACCGATCACTTCCAGCAGCACCCGGCGAGGCACTTTGTTCTCTGTGACCCCAAACATGGCACAATGCAGCCACTGAGATTCCCAAGTGATGACAAAGGCTGAGATGAGGTGCATGAATGGGGGGGAGGGGGTCTGAACTGGGGTGCCAGTCAAAGGGGGTTATGGGCAGGGGTGGCAGAGAGATGAGATGAGGAGGATGGATAGGAATAGGTGGGACAGATGAAGGGGCAATAATATGGGCAGCCCTGGAAGGGGGCACATAGATGTTGGGGGGGGGCAGAGGGCTTGGCAGAAACTCCAGAGAGCAGCTGGCAGAGGTAGGAGAGGAGTTTGAGATGTGCAGAGAGTTGATCCTGCCCCCTCACACATCTTAAGGGCCCCACACACACCGAGGACCCCCACACCACATACAGGCACTCAGCAGGCTCCAGGTGCTACAGCTGGCATCAAAGATGGGTCTCTCAGAGGGCGCAGAGTCTGCCCAGTATGGAGAACTTGGAGCTTGTGTCTGGGGGAGGAGAAGCGGGAAGAGGAGTTGGCTGATGTTGGAGGGCGCTGTGCCCGTGTTGGGAGCAGATCAGTGACAGCAAGGGGGCTCTGCAAAGGCTGAATGTGCTGCAAACTCTGTTCTCAGAAATCCTAATTAGCGATCGCCAGGGGAGCCTCCCCTGATCCTGGGACCCTTTACCCCGACAGCAAGGCCCTTTCCTGCTGTCTTGGTGCCCCCCCCCCCCGCGTTGGCAGAATGCCAGGGTTGCAGGTGTGACCTTTATGACTGTAATAGTTCTGCCACTGGTTCTGAGTAAACTAGAGGAGCTGAGGGGTCTCTGAGGGGGTAGTGTGGCCAAAGGATTCTGGGTGCCTCTGAGAGTTTACTTCACTTGAAGGGCTCTGGGACCCCTGAGGTGGAAGTGCAGATGAAGGACTTTGGGGGCCTCCTAGGAAGTAATAGGACTGAACAACTCTGAGAGGTTAGTGGGGCTGAAGGGCTGTGAGGGCTCTGAATGGGGTAGACAGGCTGTTATGCCGCGTACACGACCGTTTTTCATGACAAGAAAAATGCAATTTTTTAAATTGGTCATTAAAAACGATTTAGAACATGCTCTATTTGTTCTCGTCGTTTTCACCTCGTCGTTTTTCTCGTCGTGAAAAACGCCCGTGTGTAGGCTTTAATGACGGGTAAACAACGCGCATGCTCAGAAGCAAGTTATGAGACGGGAGCGCTCGTTCTGGTAAAACTAGCATTCAGAATGGAGATAGCACATTCGTCACGCTGTAACGGACTGAAGAGCACGAGGCTGAAAAGCGCGAATCGTCTCTCACCAAACTTTACTAACACGAGGGTGGCGCCATCCGAATGGAACTTCCCCTTTATAGTGCCGTCGTACGTGTTGTACGTCACTGCGCTTTGCTCGAGCATTTTTTTTCACGATAGTGTGTAGGCAAGGCAGGCTTGAGAAGAATCACGTGTTTTTTTCAATGACATTAAAAACAGCCGTGTGTACACGGCATAAGGCTCTGAGGTAAGAGGGGGGCTTTAGGGCTCATAGGGGCTCTTGGTATCTGATGTCCTCCCACCTCACCTGCACTTACTTTTCTGACCTTCTTAAAGAACTCCTGCCAGCAAATGAGGGACACCTTCACCTCACCATATCACTGATGAAGAAAAATGTTCCAGAAAATAATGTTCCACACAATAGACCAAGACTAAGAGAACAAACCCCTCCCCCTGTTGTCCTTCTCCTACCCACACTGAGTTGCTATTGAAAAGGACAGAACAGACTCCTCCCCCACAGTTCTGTACTCCACCAGCAGCATCCTCCTGCTATCCAATCCGTTCTCTTACTGCAGAGAATGACAGTGACATCACTCCTGTCAGTCAGCAGGCTGTCGGAGATTGAAGCCTTGCAGTCGAAGTTCTGGCAATTATCCTGATTAGCCGGCAACTCCAGCCAAAAGTGAGCAAGTTCCCCTTCCTGGACCTCATGATGACCCGACATTGGCCTCACAGCACTGCCTCAGAGTAAACCAGTTAAATGAAGGGTCGTATTTATCATTCCTTGTCTGCAGATTTAAACCTAATCAAAACCAGTTCAGAAACCAAACAAACCCAACAGAGAAAAGGGAATTTCTGATCCCGCAGGACAAGGAGGGTCCCAGGAGCCCAAAAAAATCAGACGCTAAACAGTCCAGACTTAAGCAGGCCATACACAAATTTTCTTTTCAAAATCAGAAAGTTTTTTTTTTTTTTTTGTGATCCGATGATGCCACCATTGATTTTCGAAATTCGGCCGGGAATATTCTTTTCTCTCCGGGAATTTTTATTTTCTTGCACATGCGCATTTTTTTTTTCTGTTACATTTCTCGCACGATTCTCCCATCATTGATTAGAAAATCGTTTGTTTTTCAAAAAATTTCCAACATGTCCGATTCCTCAAATTTGATTGCCGCATGAAAATCGGCTGTTGCTGCAGCCCACTAACAGTGCGAAATTCGTACGAAACTTCTTTGATACGTTTTTCGAAAGAAAATTCTGGCCGGCTTAAATGTGTTCCCATAGGGGCAGTAGTTCTTAAATGTAGAACAACCCTCCTATTACCCCCTCACATCCACATCCTATTATTGTGTGACCAATACCATCCAAATAATTCTTACTTTCATTTCCCAAAGTTATTTGTCTACAAGGAGATCTGTATAGATCAAATGACGGCACCAATGAAGATGGAGGAGGACCAGAGTCACATGACTGAGAAGATACTAAACCTCACCCTGGAGATCATCTACCTGCTGACCGGAGAGGTGAGGAGGATTCTGGGAGGTCACATGACATCACTCTTATCTCTATTAATAAAACACAGACCTGACCGGAGAGGTGAGGAGGATTCTGGGATTCTAACATGATATTCCTGTTGGTTCCTTAATACAGAGATTTCCTCTCGTGAAGTCAGGTGATCATATGACCATCACAGTGCCTCCATGTGACTCCCTAAAACCTGAGAGACACAACATGCAGAAGATTCTAGAAGTCACCAAGAAGATGATGGAGCTGCTGACAGGAGAGGTGAGCGGTGCTGGGAATTCTGGGACATTATCCAGTAACAGACAAGGGATGTGTCTGGATGGTGACTGTATCATTGTGTGTGTCAGGTTCCTATAAGGTGTCAGGATGTCACTGTCTATTTCTCCATGGAGGAGTGGGAGGATTTAGAAGGACACAAGGATCTCTACAAGGACGTCATGATGGACAATCAGCAGAATTTGAGTTTTGTGAAGAATGTAAGGAAGGAATTTCCCTGGAATGAGAAGATTTTGAACCTCACCCTGGAGATCCTCAGCCTGCTGACTGGAGAGGTGAGTGTAATGAATGGGTTAAATCTGACTCCGCTGTACACTGGAATGTATTCAGAGTCACTTTAAGTCTTCTTATGTTCTTCTAATCCAATATTGCTCAACTTTTTTGCCTTCAAGGAACCTTGGCAAAAATTTTTAGATCTTGGGGAAACCCCTAAAATAATTTTCAGATCAACAGCTCATGGAACATCAGTGTGATCAGTGAGCTGTTGGTATAACAATTCTTTTTAGAAAACGGCATTAAATAATAGAATAAATATTAACCTCTTTAGATCCGGGCCATAGACTATTGACGGCCTCAATGTGGATCTAAAAATCCGGGAGGACGTCAATAGACGTCCTCGGCTATTTCGGCAACTGGGGGGCGCGCGAGCGCCGCCAGCGGCGCGCGCGCCCGGCGCATCACTGAGATGCCGATGCGCGTGTCTGGCGGCCGCGATGTCCGCCAGGTACCCGCGATCGGCCGGTACACAGAGCAGGGACGTGGATCTCTGTGTGTAAACACAGAGATCCACGTCCTGTCAGGAGAGGAGACCGATGCTGTGTCCCTTGTACATAGGGACACAGATCAGTCACCTCCCCCAGTCAGTCCCCTCCCCCACACAGTAGTAATCACACCCAGGGCACACATTTAACCCCTTCCTCGCCCCCTAGTGTTAACCCCTTCCCTGCCAGTGTCATTTTTACAGTAACCAGTGCATTTTTATAGCACTGATCGCTGTATCAATGACAATGGTCCCAAAATGGTGTCAAAAGTGTCTGATGTGTCCGCCATAATGTCGCAGTCACAATAAAAATCGCTGATCGCCGCCATTACTAGTAAAAAAAAAATATTAATAAAAATGCAATAAAACTATGCCCTATTTTGTAGACGCTATAACTTTTGCGCAAACCAATCAATAAACGCTTATTGCGATTTTTTTTTTTTTTACCAAAAATATGTAGAAGAATACGTATCGGCCTAAACTAAGGAAAAAAAATTTTTTTTTTTTTTAAAAATGGGATATTTATTATAGCAAAAAAAAAAAAAATATTGTGTTTTTTTCAAAATCGTCGCTCTTTTTTTGTTTATAGCGCAAAAAATAAAAACCGCAGAGGTGATCAAATACCACCAAAAGAAAGCTCTATTTGTGGGAAAAAAAGGACGTCAATTTTGTTTGGGAGTCACGTCGCACGACTGCGCAATTGTCATTCAAATCATGACCGCGCTGAAAGCTGAAAATTGGCCTGAGCAGGAAGGGGGTTTAAGTGCCCAGTAAGCAAGTGGTTAAAACTCATAGTGCCTTGAAAAACGATTCATACCCCTTAAAAAAAAAATCATTTTATAACCAAAAACATAAATGGATTTTATGTGATAGACCAACCCAAAGTGGCACATAATTGTGAAGTGGAAGGAAAATGATAAATGGGTTGCAAACTTTTTTTACAAATAAATATGTGAAAAGTGTGGGGGGGGGGGGGGGGATTTGTATTCAGCCCCCTTTACTCTGATACCCCGAACTAAAATCAAGTGGAACCAATTGGCTTCAGAGGTCACCTAATTAGTAAATAGAGTCCACCTGTGTGTAATTTTAATCTCAGTATAAATACAGCTGTTCTGTGAAGCCCACAGAGGTTTGTTAGAGAACCTTAGTGAACATAAAGCATCATGAACAAAAAGAAAAAACACCAGACAGGTCAGGGATAAAGTTGTGGAGAATTATAAAGCTGGGGTTAGGTTATAAAGGTTTACTGCTAGGCGAGATTGACCCTGGCCTGAGATGTTTAGTAACATAATGGGGTTAGAAAAAAAAAAAAATTGTACAAAAAGAGCAAATAATCGCTACTGTAAGGGGTTCATTTTTTACTGTGGGACAATGAAAGTAACATTTACAGTAGCGATTTGCTCTTTTTGTACTGCAAAGGGCTAATTTTAGTTTTTTTAACCCCATTATGTTACTGGCCGATTAATCGATTATGAAAATAGTATTCGATTAATTTAATAATCGATTAGTTGTCGATTAATCGATTAGTTGTTTCGGCCCTAATTGGGTGCACGGTATTGTGTACACCACCAGAAGTGTAATAGCAACTACGGGTGCACTGTATTGTGTACACCACCAGAAAAGTATAACAACTGCACTGTATTGTGTACACCACCAGAAGTGTAGTAGAAAAAGTACACCAGGAAGGCCCTGCAGTCAAATATAGGCTACACTGGATGCAGAGTATGTATATATATAAATATTTTTTTTTTTAATACACCACCTGAACTATATTTAAAAAAGTGCACCAGGAATGTCCTGCAGATATAGGCCACACTACACACTGTGACAGCAGGAAGGTAAAGTCACCTGGTTGCATCCAGGGGGGTAGGTATATTTCTCCCAGATTCAGGCTTTATGCCGACTTATACAACTAGGGAGAGAGTTGATGAAGCCCAGCTGAGGCTAGTGGGCTCATGGATGATTCATACCTCTAGGGAGAGTGCTGGGTGTCATGCAGGCAGGGAGTTGATGAGACCAGCTGAAGCTTGTCAGCTCGTTTAAGGCCTTTATAAAAACTCCCAGCTTCATTAGGTGTTTGCTCATGCCTGGACCCAGACCTGTGTGGACTGTCTAGGGAGAGTGAACCCCTGTGCGGTGAGACAAAGCCTGTGTGGCTATTTGTTTGGACATTTACTAAACCAGGGACTTAGGGACTAGGACAGCACCAGGCTGATCCCAGTTGTTAGTTAGGGAAACCTGCATGTTTAGTCAGAGGTCAAGCTGACCAGGATTTATTTTGTTTATGTTTCTTTTTGCTTTGCTGTGTTTTTGTCACTGTAAATAGAGAAATAAACCGCACCTTTTGATCTTGAAAACCACAACCTCCGTCTGCTGGGCCTGTTTCTTTTTCGTACATCACGGGACACAGAGCGACTTAGTCATTACTAATGGGTTATATAGATTACCTTCAGGTGTTGGCACTGGCCAATTCCAAACCGGAAGTACCCTCCCCTATATAAGCCCCTCCCACCCGGGAGCACCTCAGTTTTTTGCCAGTGTCTAAGGTGTTGGCCAAAGAGTAACATGTGTTTTCACTGGGCTTGCGTACAGGTTCTTTTGGGCCTTAGTAAGCTATTCCGGATCCCACCAAAAAAGCTTCATAGCTAAACGGTCGGTACCCGGGCCTTGCAGCAGAAGAGCAAGGTTTTGCCTGTAATGCTTCTCTTAGGAGGGCTGGACCCTGGGATCCAGAGCTCTGGTCATACCCACGACCAAGATGTTGTCTGTGCAGGGTGCTATACAGGTCCAGGGGAGTGGAATCCTTGGGAACCCGGTCCCTGAAGGTTTAATTACAATGCCTGCCGTGATAGGTGAAGTTTGGACTTCTGTGGACCAAACAAAGTCCTGCGGCGGGGATCAGGTAAGTGGGGGCCCCCAGGAACTTGGTTCTATTGGGGGACCCCCAAGCCTAATTTGTCTTTCTGTCTGTTACCTAACGGTATTCCCGCTAAATATCTGTGTTTGCCTGTAACTACTGAAAATGTAAAATTTTAATAGTAGTCAAGAAAAAAAAAAAAAAAGGGACCGCGGTACCTGTGTTAAACCACTAGAGGCCGCTGTAGTCCATTTTTCTTGTCATGTGGATCTTTGGTTTTCTCAAGTCAAAAGATCCAGGCAGCTGGTAAGTTTCTCTGTGGGAATCCACTTCCTCTGCCCTGTTGCTGCGCTCATCCACCGCACAGGCCCTCCGGCAAAAAGGGCCCTGGCTCCTAGTCCCCTGTTTGATTTCGAAAAGGGCGCCAATGGCGCACGGGCGCGCGCGCGGGCGCGTGCACGCGTCTCCTATGAAAAAAAGGGGCGGGGCGGGTGGATGACGCTCGATGCGCGCCGCGGCGCTTCTGCGCATGTGCGGGCGTCCCAGCATAGTTAAAAGACACAGTACAAGTGTCAGCTGGATGCAAACAGAGCTAGCAACAAACAGTGGCACACAGAGGCGGTTGATGCAGGCATCCCCATAGAAAGGCACTTTAGTGGACACCAGCTGGTATATAGCAGCACCTGTGTTAGATTATTACCAGCAAAATTGGTGTATGACGACGGGAATACCTCAGCTTTGTGCTTAAAGGATATGTCGTCCAGACGCTCCGGAAATAGATCTTCCAGGAAGCCAAAGGGGTCTCCATCGGGCTCTGAGGATATTGGGCATGCTTGTACTGCACCAATCTCCCCTGAGAATTCAGAGGTCAGTAGCCGTAGAAACCCCGCAGGAATGCCTGGTGCTGCGGCTGTCCCCAGTCCACCTGCTCCTGTATATATAACAGAGGAGGTTTTATCCTCAACTCTGGGAGGATTGGAAGAGAGATTAACAGCATTGATCGCTGCTTCCCTGTCTCAGGAAAAGCGCGTCCGATCTCCGTCTCCTCCTTCAGAGTGCCTGTTAGTGGAGGAACAGTCCCAGAGATCGACCTACCTGAAGGGGATCAGGATGAGGTTGATTCAGTTATGGAGGAATCAACAGTGGAAGAACCTTTCTCAGCATCTCAGGCTGAAAGATTATGGGTTCAGTCTCTGACTAATATGGTCCGATCAGCATTTAAAATGCCTCTGGCGGAACCACCATCCACTACGGTTTCCTCGCTGGGGTCGCTAAAAGCTCCCCAGGCTGTCTGTTCCTTCCCAATCCACCCTTTATTAGAAGGGCTTATTTACCAGGATTGGGAGCATCCTGATAAAATATTTGCTCCCCCCAAGAGATTTCCGGTGATCTATCCCATGGAGGATAAGTTCATAAAAAAATGGAGGGTCCCTACAGTGGACGCAGCCATCTCTTCTGTTAACAAATCACTGACATGTCCAGTAGATAATGTTCCAATGTCAAAGACCCAATAGATAAAAAATTGGAGTCTTTACTAAAATCTGCTTTCTCTACAGCAAGCATGGTGACACAACCTGCGGTAGCAGCGATTGGAGTCTGCCAAGCAGTGAAAGATCAGTTGAAACAAGTCTTAAGGGACTTACCAGATCAGCAGGCTCTTGCCCTAGCTGACCTGCCTAGAGCCTTGTGTTTTGCGGTAGACGCCATAAAGGATACAATCCAACAGGCCTCCCGCTTTACGCTGTCTATAGTACATATGCGTAGGCTTCTGTGGCTCAAAAACTGGTCTGCTGAAGCTCCCTGTAAAAAACTGCTGGTTAGCTTCCCATTTCATGGAGAACGCTTATTTGGAGAAGATCTGGACAAATATATCCAGAAAATTTCTGCCGGTAAAAGTTCACTCTTACCGGTTAAGAACAAGGGTAGAAGTCCTTCTTTTAAGAGGCCTACTTCTCCAGTCCCTGGCACATCGGCTGTGAAACAGTTCCGACGGCCTCCGCGGTCAAATCCAGGGGACAGAAATCAGGGACAATCACAGGGTATCAAGAAACCCTGGGTCAAGAGAGGTACAAAACCTCCCCCTAAGTCATGAAGGGTTGCCCCCACTCAGTCGGGTGAGGGGAAGACTTCAGTTGTTCACAGAGACCTGGCGGGACACCATCAGAGATGGGTGATCCCCGCAGTAAGTCTGGGATACAGGCTGGAGTTAAAAGACATTCCTCCTGCCCATTTTATAAGGTCAAACGTGCCAAGCGATCCCCAGAAGAGTGGATCCCTCCTTCTGGCACTAGAGCAACTATTGCCCCAAGGGTAATCATGAAGGTTCCCTTGAAAGAAAACGGGTTCGGGTTTTACTCGAACCTTGTCACAGTCCCCAAACCAAATGGGGACATGAGGCCCATATTGAATATAAAAGGGCTAAACAAGTTCCTACATATCAGGACTTTTTTCGGATGGAGTCGATCCGATCGGTGGCCACCGCCCTACAAGGGCAGGAATGGTTAGCCTCGATCGACATAAGGGATGCTTATTTGCATATTCCCATCTGTCCGGCCCACCAGAAATTTCTACGCCTTGCAGTAGAAGGGCGCCATTTTCAGTTCAGAGCCTTACCTTTCGGTCTGGCCACAGCACCACGAGTGTTCACAAAAATTCTGGCCCTACGATTGGCCAAACTAGGAACACAAGGTGTAACGATAATGGCATATCTAGACGACTTGTTGCTGATAGACCACTCAGTGAAAAAAACTAGAAGTGGTCGTTCACAAGATAATCAAGTATCTGGAATCTCACGGTTGCATTATCAACCGAGACAAGTCAGCCCTAAAACCAGTCAAAAGCCTGGAATACTTGGGGGCTAAGACTGGATTCAAATCAGAAAAAGATTTTCTTACCTCCAGAGAAGGTGTCGTCTTTGAAAGATTTGACCCACTTAGTGGGTACAAAAAAGAAAAACCATCCATACGCCTGTGTATAAGGCTGCTGGGAAAAATGGTGGCTTCATTCGAAGCGGTACCCTACGGTCAATTCCATTCAAGGAGCTTGCAGAGGGCCATACTGTCAGCCTGGAACAAAAAAGTTCAGGCTTTAGACATACCAATGTCCCTGTCCCCTTCCGTTCGCAAGAGCCTCCATTGGTGGTTGGTGCCCCAGAATCTGGAAAAAGGGAAACCCTTCAGTCCGGTTTCTTGGAAGGTGGTCACTACAGTTGCCAGCCTCATAGGCTGGGGGGCAGTACTGGAGCAATGGTCTCTCCAGGGCAAGTGGTCAGAAGCAGAGAAGGCCCTGCCCACCAATCTCTTAGAGATACGAGCAGCCCGGTATGCCCTAGTAGCATGGACATCCAAACTCCAAGGGTCACCTGTCAGAATTCAATCAGACAATGCCACAGCAGTGGCATATATTAATCTCCAGGGTGGCACCAGGAGTCGTGCAGCCCAGAGGGAAGCGAAATGCATCCTGGAATGGGCAGAAAGGTATGTCACAGCCATATCCGCGGTTTTCATCCCAGGAGTGGAAAATTGGAGAGCGGACTTTTTTAAGTCGCCAGCAATTATGCCCGGGGGAATGGTCTCTTCACCCCGAGGTTTTCCAGGCAATATGCCAGCGGTGGGGAACACCGGATGTAGATCTGCTAGCATCCAGATTCAACGCAAAGGTGGACAGATTTGTGTCTCGCACAAAGGATCCCCTAGCTTGCGGTTCGGATGCCCTAGTGTTCCCTTGGGATCAGTTCAAGCTGATATATGCATTCCCACCGCGATTAATCCGCAGAATCAGGGTAGAAAAGAAACCAGTGATTCTGGTGGCTCCAGCGTGGCCCCGAAGGGCATGGTACGCGGAGATTGTAAAAATGTCAGTGGGAAGTCCTTGGACCCTCCCACATCGTCCGGACCTGCTTTCGCAAGGACCGATATACTACCCTTCCTTACCACAGGATTAGAGAGCCCTCTCTTTTTTAGAATGTGGGCTTCTATAGCCAGGCCGTCAACCTAGGGCTGGTATCTACCATGATCAATGCCAGGAAGCCGGTATCCAGGCAGATCTATTATAGGATCTAGAAGGCGTACATCACGTGGGGTGAGGCCAGGAAATGGCATCCACGTAAGTACGCAATAGGTAGGATTCTGGACTTCCTACAGTGGGCTGTACATAGGAAGCTTGCCTTGAGTACTATCAAGGGTCAGACGGCCTTGTCAATATTTTTTTTTCAAAGGCCCTTGGCTTTGCATTCATTAATCAAAGCTTTCATACAAGGAGTGATGCGTATTAGCCCTCCGGTTAGTATTCCCATATGTCCATGGGACTTAAACCTGGTTCTGTCGGTTCTACAGAAACAACCATTTGAACCATTGCGGCACATTTTCTTGGTTCTTTTTACCAGGAAATTGATTTTCTTAGTAGCCATTTGTTCGGCTAAAAGAGTATCGGAATTAGCCGCCTTGTCCTGTAAGGAGCCATATCTGGTTATCCATAAGGACAGAGTAGTATTACGTCCTCATCCAGCCTTCTTCCTAAGGTGGTATCGAGGTTCCATTTGAACCAAGATGTGGTTCTTCCTTCCTTTTTCCCCAAACCTAGTTCGGTAGAGGAAAAGTTATTGCATTCTTTGGATGTAGTAAGAGCAGTTAAAGCTTATCTTAAAGCCACTGCTCAGATTCGCAGAACGGATACTTTGTTTGTTCTGCCGGAAGGCCCCAGAAAGGGTCAGGCAGCATCAAAATCTACTTTAGCCAAGTGGATTCGACAGGTCATAATACAAGCCTATGGCTTGAAAAGGAGACCGCCTCCGTTCAAAGTTAAGGCGCACTCCACAAGAGCAGTTGGAACTTCATGGGCAGTGCATCACCAAGCCTCCCTGGCTCAAGTACTGTAAGGCCACAACATGGTCCTTAGTACACACGTTTACTAGATTCTACCAGGTAGACGTCAGAAGTCAGGAGGATGTCGCCTTTGGGCGCAGTGTGTTGCAGGCCGCAAAAGAGCCTCATGCCTGATGGCGCCCAGCTTATGTATCCCTCCCCTCATTTGGCATTGCTTTGGGACGTCCCATTAGTAATGACTAAGTCGCTCTGTGTCCCGTGATGTACGAAAAAGAAAAAGGGATTTTTATAACAGCTTACCTGTAAAATCCTTTTCTTGGAGTACATCACGGGACACAGAGCTCCCACCCCTCTTTTTGGGACACTTATTGCTTGGCTACAAAACTGAGGTGCTCCCGGGTGGGAGGGGCTTATATAGGGGAGGGTACTTCCGGTTTGGAATTGGCCAGTGCCAACACCTGAAGGTAATCTATATAACCCATTAGTAATGACTAAGTCGCTCTGTGTCCCGTGATGTACTCCAAGAAAAGGATTTTACAGGTAAGCTGTTATAAAAATCCCTTTTTTTGTGTGGGGAGCCCATCCAGGGGGTCACACACACCCGCTACCGAGTTAACCCCCTCACAGTTGGTGGAGAACCAGTGGCAGTTTTTTTTTAAGCCAGCATGGAGGAGATACTGAAACAGCTGGCTCTAGCAAATGCCAATCAACAGCAGACAAATGCAGGTTTGCAAAAGAGCTTCGCAGCCCAGCAACAAGCCCAGCAGCAATCTGAGGCCCGCTTCATAGACCTGTTGCAGAAGCAAGAGCAGAGACTACAACAACAGATGGAAGCAGTAATGCAGCAACGTCCGCAGACCAGTGAGGAAAGCCGTCCCACTAATACCGCGTCCTTTGGGGTGAGTCGTTTATTGACAAAAATGACTGGAGAGGATGATCCAGAGGTATTTTTGACCACATTTGAAAGGACTGCTGAAAGAGAAAAGTGGCCTGAGGAGCAATGGGCTGGACTGGTGGCTCCTCTGTTAACTGGTGAATCGCAGAAAGCTTACTATGACCTAGAGCCTGACCAAGCAAAAGACTATGGGATGCTAAAAGCTGAAATATTGGCAAGGCTGGGTGTCACCCTGGCTGTCCGGGCTCAGCGTGTGCATAACTGGACTTTCCAGCTTGGAAAACCCCCCAGGTCTCAAATGTATGATCTCATTCACCTGAGCAGAAAGTGGCTACAGCCAGAGACTTTGTCCGCACCAAAGATTGTGGAATGTGTTGTGATGGATCGTTTCTTGAGAGCTCTTCCTACCGCCATTCAAAAGTGGGTAAGCCATGGAGACCCAGAAACGGCCGGTAAACTTGTGGATCGTGTAGAGAGATACTTGGCTGCAGAGAACCTGACGGCCTCTTCCAGAGACTCTCGGACTTTCCACCCTAAGACCAGACCATCCCCAGGGGCGGATAAGATGATTCCAAGGGGTGAGGGTGGAGAGAGTGAGAGGGTGGGAGCTCTGCCCAGGGTTTGGCGAGAACAGCCTGGGAAGTCGGGGGCTCAAGAGGCAGCCAAAAGGATTGTTTGCTACCGCTGCCGGCAAGCGGGACATATTGCAGCAAATTGCCCGGTTGTGGAGGAACCCATGCAATGTGACTTTCTGACGGACAGACGTCAGTCGCTGTGTGCGACAGTCGCATGCACTGCCATTCGGGGAACTGAGAAACATTTATGCAAAATGTGTGTTAATGGTAGAAATGTTGTGGTATTGTTGGATTCAGGTAGCCTTGTGACCCTGATAAAGGCTGAATTAGTTAAAACAGAGGTCTCTGGGAATAGCAAGGTAGCTGTTATTTGTGTGCATGGGGACACCCGAGAGTATCCAGTGACTACAGTGTGTTTCAAGACCCCCAAAGGTACCCTCTCTCATCCAGTGGGGTTAGTATCTCAATTACCGCATGATGCCATTGTGGGAAGGGATTTTCCGAAGTTCTGGGAACTGTGGGATGATCCTGAGCCCCCCACTGGTGCCCCTATGTACCAGGAAGGTGATAGCCAGAACTCCTCTGAGAGTGGTGAGGACTCTCCAGAATTTCCCTTGTCAGTATTGGCAGGCGAGACTCAAGAAACTGGAGAGGAGCCCACCTCCTCAGACGAAAACCTACCGTCTGTGGAGTTTTCTGATCTTGAGGTTCACAGGGAAAATTTTGCCACAGAACAGTTAAAAGACCCCGCCCTAATAAAGGCACGGGAAAACGTAGTGGAAATAGATGGCGAGTTAGTGAACCCAGATAATACCTGCACTTACCCATACTTCAGCGTAGAGAAGGACCTACTGTATCGGGTGGCAAAAAGGGCAGAAGAAACCGTTGAGCAGCTTGTGGTGCCCAAACCTTACAGGAAGTTGGTGTTGGAGTTGGCCCATGGGCACATTCTTGGAGGTCATCTGGGGACAGAGAAAACCCGAGAGAGGGTATTACAGAGATTCTATTGGCCTGGGGTGATGAAGGACATAGAAAATTATTGTTCCTCCTGCCCTGTGTGTCAGAGGTCGGCCCCGATGCCACATTTCCGTAGCCCGCTGGTCCCTCTACCCATCATTGAGGTCCCGTTTGAGAGGATCGCAATGGATTTGGTAGGTCCTATAATCAAGTCCGCTAGGGGGCACCAGTACATATTAGTTATAATGGACTATGCCACCCGTTATCCAGAAGCGATCCCTCTCCGAAATACCTCGGCCAAAACCATAGCCAAAGAGCTATCTCTTGTTTTTAGCCGGGTGGGTATTTGTAAAGAACTGCTTACGGACCAAGGTACACCCTTTATGTCCCGGGTTATGAAAGAGCTGTGTAAATTGTTCAAAGTGACGCAATTGCGTACGTCTGTGTATCACCCCCAAACCGATGGGCTGGTTGAAAGATTCAACAAAACCCTAAAACAAATGTTGAAGAAAGTGATGGATAGAGATGGAAAGGATTGGGACTGTCTACTTCCTTATTTGATGTTTGCTATTAGGGAGGTGCCCCAATCCTCTACGGGATTCTCCCCCTTTGAGTTACTGTATGGGAGACACCCAAGAGGGCTGTTGGATATTGCCAAGGAAACTTGGGAAAGTGAGAGTTCTCCCCACAGGAGTGTGATTGAGCATGTCGCCCTGATGCAAGATCGAATTGCACAGGTAATGCCCATCGTGAAGGAACATTTGGCCCAAGCGCAGTTGGCACAGCAGAGAGTGTACAACCGTGGAGCCAAGACCCGTACCTTTTCCCCGGGGGATAGGATATTGGTACTTGTCCCTACGGTTGAAAGTAAATTCCTTGCCAAATGGCAAGGCCCCTACGAGATAATGGAAAAAGTGAGCGAAGTGAATTACAAGGTCAGACAACCAGGAAGGCGAAAGCCCGAACAGATCTATCACGTTAATCTGTTGAAAGCCTGGAGGGATAGAGAGTCCCTAGTCGCAGAAACTTGGTCACCAGCTCAAACTGGTTGCGTGATTCCGGAGGTTGGAATAGCAGCCACCTTGTCACAGCCCCAACAACAGGAGGTTAAGGAGTTTGTGCTTCGCAACAAGGAGGTGTTCTCTGAGCTGCCGGGACAAACATCTGGGGTAGAGCATGATATTATTACCCCGCCCGGTGAAAGGGTGAAGTTAAAACCCTATCGGATCCCAGAGGCCCGACGGGAGGCAATACGGGAGGAAGTACAGAAAATGCTGAACTTAGGGGTGATAGAGGAGTCCCAAAGTGATTGGTCTAGTCCCATTGTGTTGGTGCCTAAACCGGATGGGAGCTGGCGATTTTGTAACGATTTTCGTCAGTTGAACAAAGTTACAAAATTTGACACCTACCCCATGCCACGTATAGATGAGTTGATCGACCGGCTGGGAACAGCCCGATACATGACGACTCTTGACCTCACAAAAGGGTATTGGCAAATTCCCCTGGCCAAGTCGGCCAAAGAGAAAACCGCATTTGTAACCCCAGACGGGGCGTTCCAATATAAGAGAATGCCGTTCGGGTTACAGAATGCGCCGGCCACATTCCAGCGGAAAATGGACCAGATACTGAGGCCCCATCAGAAGTATGCTGCGGCTTACCTGGATGACGTAATTGTCCATAGCACAGATTGGGCCTCACATCTGCCAAAAGTGCAAGCAGTCCTAGACTCTATCCGGGAAGCGGGGTTTACGGCTAACCCCAAGAAGTGTACCATTGGGCAGGAGGAGGCCAAATATCTTGGGTACACCATTGGCAGGGGAGTAATAAAACCCCAACTCAACAAAGTCGAGGCCATCCAGAGTTGGCCACGTCCCAACAGCAAGAAGCAGGTACGAGCCTTTCTGGGAATCGCGGGTTATTATCGGCGCTTCATTCCCCACTTTGCTTCTAAGGCTGTGCCCCTAACCAACCTGACGAAAGGGAAAGGGTCGGTCAGGATTAAATGGACCCCCGAGGCTGAGGCAGCATTCCAATTCTTGAAACAAGCCTTATGTAGCCAGCCAGTGTTGTACTCACCCGACTTCTCTAAAGACTTTGTCGTACAAAGTGATGCGTCAGATGTGGGGTTAGGAGCAGTATTGTCCCAGGTCTGGAACGGGGAAGAGCACCCAGTCATTTACCTCAGCAGGAAGTTGAAGTCCCATGAGGTAAATTACGCCACCGTTGAAAAGGAGTGTTTAGCGGTGAAGTGGGCTCTAGATTCCCTTCGGTACTACCTGCTAGGTAGGCACTTTGACATGGTTACGGATCACGCTCCGTTAAAGTGGATGGCTCAAAACAAGGAGACAAATAGAAGAGTAAATAGGTGGTTCCTGGCCCTACAGGAATTCAACTTCACAGTAAAGCATCGCCCTGGCGTTCAAATGGGGAATGTGGATGCTTTGTCTCGAGTACATGAATGCCTGATTGCTGGTGTTCCAACCCCAAGGTTAAAACAAGAGGGGGGGGTATGTGACAGCAGGAAGGTAAAGTCACCTGGTTGCATCCAGGGGGGTAGGTATATTTCTCCCAGATTCAGGCTTTATGCCGACTTATACAACTAGGGAGAGAGTTGATGAAGCCCAGCTGAGGCTAGTGGGCTCATGGATGATTCATACCTCTAGGGAGAGTGCTGGGCGTCGTGCAGGCAGGGAGTTGATGAGACCAGCTGAAGCTTGTCAGCTCGTTTAAGGCCTCTATAAAAACTCCCAGCTTCATTAGGTGTTTGCTCATGCCTGGACCCAGACCTGTGTGGACTGTCTAGGGAGAGTGAACCCCTGTGCGGTGAGACAAAGCCTGTGTGGCTATTTGTTTGGACATTTACTAAACCAGGGACTTAGGGACTAGGACAGCACCAGGCTGATCCCAGTTGTTAGTTAGGGAAACCTGCATGTTTAGTCAGAGGTCAAGCTGACCAGGATTTATTTTGTTTATGTTTCTTTTTGCTTTGCTGTGTTTTTGTCACTGTAAATAGAGAAATAAACCGCACCTTTTGATCTTGAAAACCACAACCTCCGTCTGCTGGGCCTGTTTTTGTGTGGGGAGCCCATCCAGGGGGTCACACACACCCGCTACCGAGTTAACCCCCTCACAACACACACATAATAAATATATATATATATATATATATATATATATATATATATATATATATAATTACACTGCAGCTAACTGAATAACCTGCCTGCCTGCTCAATCTAAATTACACTCTCTCTCGGTTCACGCCAACAACACTACACAGGGCTGACATGCAGGCAGCCTTATATAGTGTGGGGCGTGGACTTAATCCCCCTGAGCCATGATTGGCCAAAGGCACCCTGCCGTTGGCGAATTATGGCTCTCTTAGCAGAGGGTGCTGGGATTGGCCAAAGCATTCAGGTCATGGTGCATGCTTTGGCCAATCATCACACAGCAATGCACTGCATTCTCGCGGGGCATTACGCGGCGCTTGAATTTGCCGCGAACGCCCCATAATGTTAGTTTTTCGACGAACGGGCGAACACCCGATGTTCGAGTCAAACTCATGTTCGACACGAACATAAAGCTCATAAATAGGTTTAAATAAGGTGGTGAGGAGGCAACATATCTCCTTCTCACCCCCTATAAATACACACTCAGATCACTTTTCAGAGGAGCAGCAGTGCCTGCTGCACTTGTGAATGAGCCCTTAGTTGTATTCGGCAGCAACACTCTTAGGGCTTGTTCACACGTAAAGATGGGGGTGGAAAAACTGGATATAACAGAAGTCTATGGCTAAGCGCAGCAAACCCACAGGAAAGCTGCAGGTACACCGCATCGCACGCACCTCCGGTGTGGGTAAACCGCAGTACATCAGTGTGAAACAAAGCCCTGGACTGCTTTACACTGACCTGAAGATCTCTCTTCTTTCCTGCTGCTGGTACAACTCTGGAGACCACTAGCTGGGATAAGAGGTGGAGTGCAGTTGGTATCATTCCGCATGGGACAGGAGCCAACACTACAGAGGAGGCATTGGCTTATGCAGCTCTTGCTCCCTACTACAGCTCCAACTTTACAAGTAATCTCTCTGCATTGCACTCTGATGCTCTGAAAGGGAGGGGATGATGAGGTCACTTACTCTACTTGAGTGCCTGATAAAAGAGAGGAGGAGGAGGCACATCTCCAACGAGGCAGGATGCCCTCCAGGGGGCAGCTTAAGGGCAGCCACCCTATTGCATCACACCGCAGAGTGGATTTTTTGCAGGTAAGTGTCACATAATGGTCTAGTATGTGATGCATACTAGCCCATTATGCTTTTTATTTGGAGGGAGCAAAAGAGGAAGTAAATCCCATCAGGGTTTACTTCCTCTTTAAAAGACCCACATCAAAGAACTAGGCTAACCTCTCCTTGCTCCTCATCTGGGATCTCCAACCCCACTATACCTCCAGTTCTCTCAGAAACCTGCGCTGAGAGGAATGAAGGTATAGCAGTAGGTGTCCCAAGTACTTGCGGCCAATCTGCTAGCGGTACACAAACATCCGATTTTAGCAGGCAAATTTCCCTACCGCAGTTGCTAAACTGTCGAAAGAAATTAGATCCCAGCCATCCACATGCTCAGCGTCTGAATGTTAGCTTGGCCAAGTTGCTAGCACTGCAACTGCTGCCTTTTCAGCTGGTAGACTCTGCGGAATGTGCGGTACCTCAGTGGCAGGTTCCCAAATGCCATTTTGGCTCTCTACCAGCATGTGGAAGGCAATGTCTTGGCCTTGTTGGACAGGGCGGTCAGCAGTAAGGTGCATATTACCGCTGACTCGTGTTTAAGCAGGCATGGACATGGACGTTACCTTTCTTTCACGGCACACTGGGTAACTCTGCTGGCAGCTGGGAAGGATGCAGGACAGGATTCAGTATTGTTGCAGCTTGTTCCGCCACCACGCCTCCAAAATGCTAGTGGTGATTCTGCCACAGCTCTCTCCTCCACCCCCTCCTCTTCTTCCTCTATGGCCTCTTCCTCCTCTATGGCTTCTTCCTCTGTAGATTTGTCCTCTGAACCAGAGGTGCTCCGTAGGCGTTCAGTGGGCTATGCAAGCACTCAGGCAAAAAGATGCCATGCAGTGCTTGAGTTGGTCTGCTTAGTGGACAGGAGCCACACTGGGGCAGAGATTCTGTCAGCTCTGCAGGGGAAGGCTCAGAGGTGGTTGACGCCACGCCAGCTTCAGCCAGGAATGGTTGTATGCGACAATGGCACCAACCTCCTCTCCGCCCTCCGACAGGGACACTTGATCCATGTTCCCTGTTTGGCTCATGTCCTGAATTTGGTGGTGCAGCGGTTCTTGAGCAGGTACCCAGGCTTACAGGATCTCCTGAGGTAGGTCAGGAAAGTCTGTGGTCATGTCCGCCGGTCATATAACGGCAGTACTCGGCTGGCTGACATTCAAAGGGAATGCAACCTGCCCAAGAACCGCCTCATTTGTGACATGCCCACCAGGTGAAACTCAACGTTGGCAATGCTGCAGCAGCTGCACACGCAGCAGAGGGCCATCAATGAGTACCTGTGTGAGTATGGCACCAGGACAGGGTCAGGGGAGCTTGGCTTTTTTTCGCCACGCCAGTGGCTACTGATCAAGAATGCATGCACTGTCCTGTCACTGTTTGAGGAGGCCACCAGGATGGTGACAGTGCATGCATCAATTATACTGTCCCTCTTGTCTTCCTGTTGGAGCACACGCTTCGTGGAATAATGGACATGGCACTTGAGGAAGAGGAGGATTCCTTACCTCTCAAGGCCCCCTTTATCCAGATAGTATTCCTGCGGACCCGCCACACACAGGAAGAAGAGGAGGAGGAGGAGGATTGTGTCAGCATGGAGGTGGAGGATAATACTCAGCAGCAGTCTTCAAGGGATCGTTTTCAGTCCCCAGAAACCCATGGAGTTGTACGTGGCTGGGAGGAGGTGGTTGCGGATCATGTGATACTTAGTGACCCAGAGGACTCAGGGTTGAATGCCTCTGCAAACTTGCGCTGCATGGCCTCCCTGATCTTGCAAAGCCTGCGAAAGGACCCTAGGATTCGTGGTATCAAGGAGAGGGATCATTACTGGCTGGCAACCCTTCTTGATCCACGTTACAAGGGTAAGGTTGCAGAACTTATCCAGCCTTCGCAGAGGGAGCAGAGGATGAAACATCTTCAGGAGGCCTTGAAGAAAGGTTTGTGCAATGGGTTTCCAGAGCCTGAGTGGTTACAATTTCCTGGTGCTGGACAACGTGTTGCTGAGGCTTCTTTCAGTCACAGAAAGAGCGGTGGAGAAGGTGGCCGGCTGACCGATGCCTTCAGACAATTCTTCAGTCATCAGCGCCAAGGTCTGATCGGTTCCAGCAACCATCGCCGCCAGCGTCTGCATTACATGGTGCAGGAATATCTAGGGGCAAGGTCAGACTTGGAGACCTTTCCAACAGAGCATCCACTGGGTTACTGGGTTTTGAGGATGGACCACTGGCCAGAGCTTGCTCAATATGCAATTGAGCTACTGGCCTGTCCTGCATCCAGCGTTCTTTCTGAACGCACATTCAGTGCTGCTGGAGGGGTTGTAACCGATCACAGAGTGCGCCTGTCCACAGACTCTGTTGATAGGCTCACATTCATAAAAATTAATCAGTCTTGGATCACCAGCTACCAAGCACCTGATGCTGATGTAACCGATTGATTTTTCTATGGATGTGGTATCCCTTGAGCCTATGCTGAGTGACTATCCTATTCCTCCTCAATCTTGATGCTAGCTTCTAAGAATATTTTTGTTTCAGGGCACCACCACCACTGCCTAAGACCCATTTTTTTTGCCCCTGTTTAACAGGGACATGTAATTACAATTCTTGATATAATATTTCACAACAGGGCCTATTCCAGCGCCCACAAAGAGTAACTGTAAGGACTTACAGTGTTCTGGTACCACCAACACCTAAGGCCCAATTTTCTGCTGAGTATATAGGGCAGGCCATATAGAAAGTCCCCTACTTTCAAACATCCGACTTACAAACGACTCCCGGAGGGAGGCAACAGGAAGTGAGAGGAAATCCACCCCTTGGAAGGGAAATTCTCTCCTGTAAGAGTTAATATGGAAAAAAGGTGTCTCCACTGATGCTTTATCACCAATCCTTGTTTCCCTAATAACCCCAAATTTTCAAAATCCAATTGTCATTTGGACAGAAAGTGAGGTGAAATCTTCTGAACAGGGGCACAGACAGCAAAACAAATGTTACAGGGGTGATAACCCTTCCCTTTGTTTTCCAAAAAGCTTAAAAATAGATTTTTTGGCTGGAGCTACACTTAAAAAATTTACCTGTTCCAAATTACAAACAGATTCAACTTCAGAACAAACCTACAGTCCCTGTCTTGTTTGTAACCCGGGGACCGCCTGTATACTGCTGTTCAGAGTATATAGAGCTCCAAAACTTTTTTTTTTATTTATTTGGGTGCGGGTTCCCCTAATATCCATACCAGACCCAAAGGGCCTGGTAATGAACTGGGGGGGCGGGGCCCATGCCCTTTTTTCTCAATGATTTTCATCTATATTGCCGGGACCCGACAATACATTGCAGCCGCAAGCAGTTTTAAATTACTTTTTTTTCCTTTAGAATTCTTTTGTAATTTTGCTGCGGGGACTTTTCTAAACACGGGAAAAATGTGCCACTTTACAGGCATTCTATAGACACCCCCCAGGTACGAAATTTAAAGGAATATTTCACTTTTATTGTTTCACTTTAAGCATTATTAAAATGACTTTAGATTTTTCACGTTCGTGTCCCATAGACTTTAATGGTGTTCGCACAAACTTTTTGCTGTTTCGCATGTTCTGCCGCGAACCGAACCAGGGGGTGTTCGGCTCATCTCTGTTTAAACCCATGATTTCTGTGCAATGCACATGATTGCGACGCGGTAGTACGACAATTAGAGGTTTAAATCAGGTGTGAGAAGGCAACACTGGGCGACACTGTGCCCGGTGATCTTTGACTTCTCCCATGTTGTTCAGGTAGATCTCCACTTCTTTAAGGTTGCCTACCCCTGGTTTAGATCAAAGCATATTCATGTGTTAGAATGTCACAGTCCAGACCTAAATCCAATTGAGAATCTGTGATAAGACTTGAAAATTGCTGTTCACAGACGCTCTCCATCCAATCTGACAGAGCTTGAGATATTTTACAAAGAAGAATGGGCAAAAACGTCTCTCTCTAGATGTGCAAAGCTGGTAGAGACATCCCCAAAAAGACTTGCAGCTGTAATTGTAGAGAAAGGAGGTTCTACAAAGTATTGACTCCGGGGGGCGCCATACAAATGCCCCCCACACTTTTAAAATATTTTATTTGTAAAAAAGTTAAACCATTTATCATTTTCCTTCCACTTCACAATTATGTGCCACTTTGTGTTGGTCTATCACATAAAATCTCAATAAAAATACATTTACGTTTTTGGTTGCAACATGACAAAATGTGGAAAATTTCAAAGGGTGTGAATACTTTTTCTGTTCAAAGTTTTTTTATTGAATATAATCAAAGGATACATCGACAGATAATCTCAAATGGACATCAGATGAACGTATGCCCTGTACACACCGTCGGTTTTCCCATCGGAAAAAGTCAGATGTGAGCTTTTGGACGGGAATGTGTATGCTCCATCTGACTTTTTCCAACGGAAAAACTGCCGGAAAAAGATAGAGAGCAGGTTCTCTCTTTTCCAGTCGGGAAAAAATCAGATCGGAATGTCCTATCTTGTGTACAAATCCCGACGCGCTAAATTCCGACGCATGCTCGGAAACAAATCGGCGCATGCTCGGAAGCATAGAACTTAATTTTCTTGGCTCGTCGCAGTCTTTTACGTCACTTGGCAGTCAAAAGTTCACCGACGTTTTGTCTGACTGTGTGTATGCAAAGCAGGCTTGAGCAGAATTCCGTCGGAAAAACCATCCAAGTTTTTTCCGACGGGAATTCCGCTTGTGTGTACAGGGCATCACAGAGCATCTCATGGGAGAGTAATACAGAGATGATAGAAAAAAGTGAAGCATAAACGTTTGCGATGCGGTGTTACAGGATATTGTAGTTTCAGAGAATCATGTATATAGGTTAGAACCACAGGAGCTGCTGACATTTAAGAGGAAAAGCCCCAGTACTATAGCATGATTGGGCATAAAAATTCCTTTGCGATTAAGGGACATAAAGTCCACAAGATAGGTCCGGTTAGTAAGTAACATTACTGGTGTAGAGATTATGGCTAAGGCAAGTAGTCAGGGATAAGGAAGGAAAGATCAAGGATAGAGAAAAGAGGGGAGAAAAGGAAACAAGAGAAAGATAAAGAAAGGCGGTCGGGGGGAACACACAGGCCCCCGGATGGTTGCAGCGCAAGCCTGGAACGTTTAGGGCTCTTGCAAATGATTATCAAAGTCTGGGGGCAGAAAATGTTCCACCCAGGGGCACCAGGTTTTGAGGCGTTGGGGAGTACGATCCAAGATAGTAGCCTCAATTTTGCTATGAATCATAGCTTGGATGACTCTATTTTTCACTTCAGCTATATATAATTTAGGGGTCTTCCAGGCTCTAGCTATCGTCTACTTATCCAGTGTAGTAAGTTGAAGGAGGAGACAAAGTTGGGCCTTTGTACAGTCCACTGTAACATGATTTAATAGTGCTAGGGTTGGGTCAGGGTCTAGGGCAATCCGAAGCAATGTGGAGGCCATGTGGAATATTGTTACCCAAAATTGTTGCACAATCGGGCACGACCACCAGATATGGACATGTGTGCCTCTCTCTCCGCAGCCTCCGAAACATACAGGAGGATAACTCTGCAGAAATTTAAGAGATCCTAGCTGGGACTAGGTACCAAAGCATGAGGACCCTATAGTTTGCCTCCAGCGCAACTATGTTATGGGATGAAGATTTTGTATTGGCCCATATACTTGTCCAGTCTTCAACATCCAATTCAATTGTTAGGTCCTTGGACCACTGATTTGGTGAAAGTAAGGGGGATTGCGATCGGGAGGACTCTGTAAAGATACAAGAGTTTAGGGAGTAACGACATCTTAACCGCCGCAATCCGCCCAAGCCACGAGACACATAGTGGTTGCCAGGTGTCTAGCAGCGAGGACAGGTGTGTCAGCATAGGGAGATAGTTTACCTAATAAAGGTGGGTAGGGTTGCTAGCTAGTCAGTTTTATCCCAAGGTATGGTATCGAGGATGTGGGCCAGGCAAAAGGGAAGTGGTCTCGTAAGTGATTGTGTTAATGTTGTAGGAGAGACACGTTGAGGGCCTTAGACTGGATTGATTAACTTCTATACCCGTTATAATTGCAAATTTATCTAGTATCCGAATGAGGTTTGGGAGTGTTGTGCAAGGAGAAGTTACAAATAAGAGTGTGTCGTCAGTGAATAGGCAAATTTTATGAGTCGTAGATGCCATTTCCAATCCTTTGACATCCGGGCTTGCTCTAAGCAAGGCAGCTAGGGGCTCGAACGCAAGGGCAAAAATTAGGGGAGAGAGGGGGCACCCCTGTCTGGTCCCCCTTTGTATCTGGAAGCTATCCGAGCGAAACCCTGAGTATTTAACATAAGCTTGTGGTGAATTATATAGGGAGCTAATCCATTGCCGAAAATGCGGCCCGAAGCCCCAGCGTCGTAGTATGAATTGCAAATAGGGCCAGGAAATCGCATCAAACACTTTCCTTATATCTAGAGAGAAAAGGTGCATTGGTATTTTACGAGACCGAGCTAGGTGTTGAAGTAAGATTACACGTCGGATATTGTCACTAGCTTGTCGTCGCGGTATAAAGCCCACTTCGTCTCTATGGATTAGCCCCCCCCCTATAATCGGATTAAGGCGTAGCGCCATAATTTTGGCCAGAAGCTTAATGTCCAGGTTAAGCAAGGAGATGGGCTTGAAATTGTACCAAAGTGAGTTATCTGTATTGGGTTTAGGTATCATGGCTATTACAGCTGTCAACGTGTCTCGGCCAAATTAATGATTTTGGAGTAAGGCATTAAAAGACTTGGAGAGGAGAGGGGCTAGAGTAGCAGCAAATTTTTTTAAAGTAAGTGCTGGAGAGGCTGTCAGGACCAGGTCATTTTGTGGGGTTTAAGCGATTTAGTAGCAAGGAGGACCTCCTCGGTCGTGACAGGACACTCCAGAGACTCACGGTTGGCTTCTGACAATTTGGGCATAGGGATATCGTGGAATAATGCCTCAGCCCAAGTTAGAGGAAAAGAGGATTTTGCCTTATACAGTTCCGCTCGTCTTTTGCGGAATTCGGAAAGCACCTTAATAGGGTTACTGGTGTAAATGTTTTTAGTCAGCCGAAGCCTGATAGGGTTATGAACCCGCTCAGGACGGCGAAGGCGTAGTACCAAGAAAGTATCCGGCTTGTTGGCCTTGGTGTAGATAGTGTGAGCGGATCTGCGTATGGCCTTTTCGGCCGATTTCGGCCAAGAGCAGATCCAGTTCGGCTTCGGCCTTCTCTAAGGTTATTCTGTGAGGTTCGGTAGGGAAGGATTGGAATTGAAGGAAGCAGCGGTGGAAATCTGCTTCCAATTGTTTTCGTTTTTTATCACGTTTAAGGTGAGTGGACACCGAAATGCATGTGCCCCGGATTACCGGTTTGTGTGCTTCCCACAACAAGACTGGTGAGATGCCAGGGGTGGAGTTGTGTAGTAAATAGTCCTTAAGGGCAAGTTGAATGTCAAAACCGTATGACTGGTTCGTGAGATTTGCTTCATTTGTGCACCAAGTGCGGTCTCTGGTTTGTGGGATCAGAGAAGAGACTGTGGTAATTACTGCACAGTGGTCCGACCAAGTGATAGGGTGTATACTAGAGCTGAGCAATATCGGAGAGGATGCGACCGAGACAAATATATGGTCAATCCTGGAGAAGGATTTGTGTGGGGGGGGGGGGGGGGGGAATAAAACGTATAATTTTTCTTTGAGGGGTTACATTCCCTCCAGGTATCGAGCAAGGAGGCCTGTTGGAGTAGGTTGCGAAAGCGTATGGAGGGAGAGTATTGTTCAGGTGGCGTAAGGGGATTTATCTAGATGTGGGTGCAACACTAAATTTGAATCGCCACACAAAAACAGTGTGCCTTTGCAGTGGGTTCATATCACCTGTAATAGATGTGAGAAAAAAGGATTTGGATTGTTGTTTGGGGCATAATATGAAACAATAGTGGTTTCTACATCTTGCAATAAACCCACCAGTTTAATATATCGGCCTTCGGGGTCTTTAATCTCAGTTAGTAAGGTAAAGGAAAGAGTATGATGAAGGGCTATTAAGACGCCTCGCTGTTTCGTAGTGGCAGAGGCGGTAAACACCTGGGGGTTCCGTGAGCTAAAGAATTTTGGGGTCATTCGGACTGAAAAGTGGGTTTCCTGAAGGGCTACTATGCTGTGCTGGCTTTCAGAGACGCAAAGGATTGAAAGGCCTTAACCCTCTTGTTGGGGGAATTAAGACCCTTAATGTTTAGGTATATTCAAAGGGGCCATCCGGGGGCATGTGGAGAATTAAGGGGTGCCTTTAGGGCCATGCGGTCCGACCGACCAGAGGAGAGAGAAAAAGAGGGGTAGGAGGAGCAAAGAGAAAGAAAGGAAAGAGAAGAGTGAATGGGCAGGGGAGTACTGTAGTACTGCAAAAAAATGGTCATGGAATAGCGAAAAGGTTGAACTCTATTGCCCGACCGAATAGTGCACCGAATCGACAGCAAGCCAGCCAGCTGAAGAGTGAGTGCACCGTAATGGGGGGAGCAAACGGGAAATGAAAAACCTAAGCATTGAGATATACTCATAGGAGTTTAACAATCTGTGTAATACACCAACGGAAATAGCAGTATAACATGTAAAAAACATAACTACGGCTGTCAAGTTATTTTATCCCAGAATAGGGGAGGGTACTGGGAAAAGGGGAAGGGAAGGCATGGGAGGAACAGTGAGGTGAGGGAGGGGGGGAGAAGGAAGTGGGAGGAAAGGGGGGGAGGGAAGGGTAGGTACGGGAATGGAAGGGACCTGTCATTCAGATGATTAATTAGCATGTGCGAAACACGACCGCATGGTAGAACAGTATAGATTTAAGAACGAGCACAACATGGGTATGGTGCATTTCAAACCCGTAAACCATTAAGAACTATGAGTTTATCAAACTTAACATATAAACAGTAGTAGGTGAAAAAAGGTCTGAACCTGTGCAACCCCCTAAGGGTGCAGGGGGACTGTGCAGGTCACCCCCCAGAACATAGGGGGTACCCACTGCAGAACAGTCCTCTGGGTCCTGGTTGAAGAAACATCATCAGATGGTGAGTGCCATTTCTGCACAATCAACCAGGAATCCGCTGTCGGTACAGAGGAAAAGTTGTGCACACTCAGCGAGGTACATATAACTTCGGATCGATGGAGCTTTCCCCGTGGCGAACAGGAAGGTGTCCCCTTCCGGATAGAAGACGGGCCTGGTTGGGGTCGCTTTGGAGTGGTGGCATAGGGATGAGCCGTAGAGCGGGCTGGTGTGCGAGGTAGCATAGTCTTAAGCCCTGTACACACAACCGGTTTTCCCGACAGGAATACTGCCATGAGAGCTTTTGGCCGGGAATCCCGGCTGTGTGTATGCTTCATCGCAGTTTTCCCGACAGGAAAACTGACAGAAAAAAAAAAGAGAACCAGCTCTCTTTTTTCCCGTCGGGATTCCCAGCGGACTTTTTCCCATTGTGAAAACCGGTCGTGTGTATGCTTTTCCGAGGGGGGGAAAAAAACGTGCATGCTCGTAAACAATTTGACGCATGCGCGGAAGCATAGAACGTCATTTTGTCGGCTCGTCGTAGTCTTTGACGTCACCGCGTTCTTAACATTCAAAAGTTCAGCGGTCCTTTGTGTGACTGTGTGTATGCAAGGCAAGCTTGGTAGGAAACCAAAGTTTTTTTTTCCTGCCGGGAAAACCGGTCGTGTGTACAGGGCTTCAGATTGTTGAGCCGGGTTGGCTAGATGAAGGGGTTCAAGGAGGCGTTGCAGGGATTCAGGCGATGTGCAGGAGTGTTGCTGCCCCATGTATGAGAACTGTAGGGCGAAGGGGAATCACCATGTGTATTTCAGCTGGTGTTGCATCGAAATTTGGAGTTGAGGCTTCATCGCACGGCACTTGGCTATTGTAAGGGGTGCCAGGTCAGAGAAAAGCTGATAGGCATGGCCCTGGAACAAGAGAGCGTCTTTGTTGCGAGCGGCAGCAAGCAGTTGTTCCTTTTGTATGGAAGAAGTGCAGTGTTTGGTAATTATGTCCTGTGGTGGGCCGGCAGTTTGGCGACGGGTGAGTGCCCTGTGAATTCTATCAAATTCCAAATGCTCAATAGGTATAGAGGGCGAGAGTTCCTGAAGCAGGGCAGTAGAGAATGATTGGAGGTCATCAATTATTTTAGGGATGCTGCGGAGTCGCAGATTGGACCTGCGGGAGCAATTCTCTGCATCGTCTAAACGTGAGAGAAGTGTGGCGTTCTCATCACGGAGCGCTGCCTGCTCTTGGGCCTGTTCCTGTAGGGTGAGTTCTATGTCGTCTAACCTGGTCTCCAGGTCTGCAGTGCGTTGGCCTAGCTCCCTCATCTCCCATGACAGTCTATTGGTGATTTGATCTGAGGTAGCTTTAAGGGCCCTCTGCAGCATTGATTACATATACTTAAAGTCTGACTGGGACATACCTGAGTGCGGCAGGGTAGGGGAGCTGCCGATGTGGAAATCGGCTCCGTCGTCATCTTCGCTGTCTGCTAGTCCTGATCTGGCCGGGGATGCAGCGTGCTGTTTCGCCAGGGCCTTCGCCGCCATTTTGGAAGAGGTGCGGGCCAGAGCTTCCTTGATGGGTTTCGGCTTGTTCTTGCCGCGGTGGCCCATCAGAACCATCCCAGGTAAGGCTGAGATGTACAGAGAGGTGATCGCTGTCGTAGCGGGATTGCAGGGCGGTTCAGGTGCGCGTTTGAGTCCCGATAATGCAGCGGGGAGTACAGAGCTCTAGTGGAACACGTCGAGCTTTGCGCATGGCGTGAATACTTTTTCAAGGCACGGTACTTCCTTAATGTCAAACTTAGGCTGACTTTTTTCTGCATAAAAGCTAAATTCTGGGCGAACTTGGGATATCCACACACAAATTTAATCTTCAACTGAAATTAGACAAGAGAGTCTCCTCCAGGTCAGGGCACAAGGAGGTCACCATGTCAATTCACAGAGGAGTCACTTCACCAGGGCAGGGCACTGGGGTTTCACCAGGGTAGGGCACACAGGAGTCATCAGGTCAAGGAACAGGGGGGGTCACAAGGTCTGGGCACAGGGGGGTCTGTAGTACTGTTTATTTTCTTCCACGTGCAGAGCTGCACAGGGAAGCTGCTGGTACATGTCTGTTATGGTGTACTGATCCCAGCCAGCTCTCCTCTCTCATCCATCCCAGGTGATGTCACACACAAGTGCCTGGGATGGACAAAAGCGGGTGAGGATCTGTGGAGTACAGTTGGGGTCAGTGGGAGTACAGGTATGCTGTACACAGTTCATCTATTGTGCTCACCTCACTACAGCATTCCATGCCTGCTGGAATCAATAGCCACTGATGAGAGAGGGAGACCAGATGATTCTCACACACTGCACACCCTCCTCTAGTCCCGCTCCGCCCTCTGCAGTGATGTCACAGTAGCCGGAACTACAGGGGGGGCATCCGGTATCAATGCGCCTTGTCGGTACTCGCTGTCAGTGTCCACTCGACAGATATAGACCTTTTGTAAATTTCCCTTGGGCTTGGACTGTAAAGGCACTAAATGCGTAACACTTAAAGTATAAAAACAATATACATTTGTATTGAATAGACATGAATAAAAGCATTAGCATAGAATGTACATGGCCTGTTAGCTAAAATGACACTAACCAAAGGAGTGATGATGAGTGGTGACAATACTCTAACCGACGCGTTTCAGAGTATAAACATCTCTTTCCTCAGGGGTATAGTAGATTGATCATCTATCTATAATATAAATACAAAAATCAATACCAAAAAAACAACAATACAGTGTGTGTGTGTGTATATGTGTGTGTGTGTGTGTGTGTGTGTGTGTGTGTGTATATGTATGTATATATATATATATATATATATATATACACACACACACACCATTTGAGTATGTGTAAGTTTGGGCACCATTACTGGTTCATCATTGTTTTTTGGTATTGATTTTTGTATTTATATTATATATAAATGATCAATCTCCTATACCCCTGAGGAAAGAGATGTTTATACTCTGAAATGCGTCGGGTAGAGTATTGTCACTGCTCATTATCGCTCCTTTTGTTGGTGTAATTTTAGCTAACATGCCATTTACATTCTATGCTAATGCTTTTATTCATGTCTATGTAATACAAATGTATATTGTTTTTCTATTTTAAGTGTTACGCATTTAGTGCCTTTAAAGTCCAAACCCAAGGAGAATTTACAAAGATCTGCATTTAGGGATGTGTCACAATCAATAATCACATCCACACATCCACACATCCGCCCTGACTACCTGACAGCCCCCCCCCCCCCAACCCCCACAAAAAACAAAACAAAATGAGCCAAGTTGCTCTAATATTTTTTTAATTTTTTTTTGTTTTGTTTTTATAGCCCATTCATTTCAATGGGCTGCCTAACACGTGGGAACGCATGATTTTTTAAAAGTACATTGGACCGAACTACATAATATAGTGGCAACCATCTGCAGAGGGCTGTGCGTTTCCTTGCGGTACAGGAAAATGGCCGTTCTTGCATTCATTCCTGCACCACAAGTGGTGTGAACAAGTCCTAAAGGCAGATTTAGGTAGAGGAAGGAGACAGACCTGGAATTGTGAATGCAATTGGACTAGCAGTGACATTCAATTAGGAATCTCTCTAGAAAAAAAAAACTATTAAAATTCAGCAGCAACATATCCTGTAGATGTTGACTTTTGATAAAAGGACACTTACCTGTCCAGGGATCCAGTACTGTCCTCACCAGGGCTAGTTCTTCTCTAGTCTTCGGGTTCCCGGTGTCGGCATCCTAACTGTGGACAGCTGGCTAGGGATGGGCGAGCGGTTCGGCCCGAGCATAAGTTCGGGTTGAACATTTGCCTGTTTGGCTATGCGCTGAACACCCAAATTTGCAGGGTGTTCACCCCGACGAAAACCCTGCCATGCACTGAGCACTGCACAGTGCATTCTGTGCCCTGATTGGGCAAATCTTTGCCCAATCAGGGCGCAGTGTAAGCTAGTTGTTAATGAACGGGGCCGGAGCATCCTTAACAACTGAAGAGCTGTCCCTGCTGACAGCTGAATTAAAAAAAAAGTGTCGTA
Organism: Rana muscosa; assembly: GCA_029206835.1. NCBI lineage: Eukaryota > Metazoa > Chordata > Amphibia > Anura > Ranidae > Rana > Rana muscosa. The sequence goes on along the minus strand of JARGYO010000094.1, from coordinate 23,802,158 downwards.
AAAAAAAATAAAGAAAAAAAAATGGCGGCATATGCAAGTGATTGGCCTTAAAAGGAGTATGGGGGTCTAGGTACTGCCCTGGGGGACATGTATCAATACAAAATAATAATACAAATAAACAATTGTTTTTTTCAAGAGCAGTGGTTTTACTTCCTTTATTTCCCTGCAAAGATAAAGCATGATGGGCTACTATGCACTGTGTCACTTACCTGAAACCAAAGCCTGCAATGTCACCGCTGTCCCCACTAGCAGGAAGCGTCCATCTTCACCCTCTTCCTTCCGGGGCCGTGAACTCCGGCTCTGTGACTGGCCGGAGTCGCATGACATCACTCCCGCGCAGGACCCGCCAGTCACGGTATGACCCTTTTAGAAACGGCACAATCTGCCCTCTAAAGTGCACATGCGCCGTAGTCATCGGCGAATGCGCTGTAGTCATCGGTTTAGGTTTAGGAGATATTTCCAGCACCTACAGGTAAGCCTTAATATAGGCTTACCTGCAGGTAAAAGTGGTTATACAACCACTTTAAAGTGCAACAATGAAAATGAATTAGTCCTTTAAATATGGTGCCTGGGGGGCCCCTTAATGTGCCTGTAAAGTGAAACATTTTCAGCATATACAGAACATTCTACAGCAACACTGACATTTCTAAAGAAAAAAAATCCCATTTAAAACGACTCGCGGTTCCAATTGCTGGAACCCGGCTAATAAAAAATGAAGAAAAATATGGTGGCGTGGGGAACCCTACACAAAAATTAAAAAAGAAAAACGGCATGGGGTCCCCCCAAAATCTATACCAGACCCCTAGCCGAGCATGCAGCCTGGCAGGTCAGGATATGGGGGGACCCCCTCCTGAACCATACCAGGCCACATGCCCTAAATATGGGAGGGTGGGTGCTTTGGGGCAGGGGACTTATCGGAATCTGGAAGCTCACTTTGACAAGGGGGCCCCAGATCCCACACCCCCTATGTGAATGGGTATCACACCATTCACTAAAAAAAGTGTCAAAAAGTAAAAACCACAAGAGCCCGTTTTTGACAAATCCTTTTAAAAAAAATTTTTTTAATAAAGTGTCCCGCAATGTAATCCACTGTCAATCACGCCACCTGATGGCAGCCCGACCATCACCGGGTGGCCCCGCCCTCACCTATATAAGAGCTGTCAAAGGGAGGAGAGAGCATACGGCAGGTAACTTCCAATGGAGGGTGGAGCGTTTTAATTTTTTCCTATTTTTCTGCTCCATCGGGGGCCCTGCAATGACAAGCACTTATAAGGCAGCACCGGTGAGGTGGCACTGATGGGCATTGATAGGCACTGAAAGGCTGCGCTGATGGGCACTAATAGGTGACACTGATGGGCACTGAAAGGCTGCACTGATAGGTGCACTGATGGCACTGGCAGGCGTTGCTGATGGGCACTGATTGGCATATCCCTGGTGGTTCAGGGTGTCACACCTGGTGGGCGTCCTTTGTGGGCATTACTGGTGGTCCTGGGCAGGCATCCGCGGGGGGGGGGGCTGCGCTGATTATCAGTCAGCGCAAACCCCCCTGTCAGGAGAGCTGCCGATCAGCTCTCCTCTACTCACGTCTGTCAGACTCGAAAAGCCGTCTCTTCCTGTTTACACTGATTAGCCGTGATTGGACACAGCTGATCACGTGGTAAAGAGCCTTGGTCAGAGGCTCTTTACCGAGATCGGTGTTGCACTGTCAGACTGACACACCGCAACACCGATCACCGTACTGCGTGCCTTTTCCTGCTGGACGTCATATGACACCCAGTCAGGATAACTGAACCAAAAAAAGAGCAGTGATTTTAACTTTTTCCCGCCCAGCCTATAGCTAAATTACTGCAGGCGGGAAGTGGTTAAAATCACTTCTTCTTTAAAATCGATTGTTTAAGAACTTTTTTTTGCATTGATACATGTCTCCCGGGCAGTATCCAGGTCCCCATACTCTTTTTATGACAAATAACTTGCATACAAGCCTTTAAAATGAGGACTTTTGATTTTTCATGTCCCGTAGACTTTAATAGAGTTTGCATGTTCGTTTGAACTTTTTGCCTGTTCGAAATGTTCTGGTGCGAACCAAACTGGGGGTGTTCGGCCCATCCCTACAGCTGGCTGTGCTGCTTTCTGCTCCACAGCCTCCTGCCCAATGTGCATGCGCAAGCCGCGCTGGTTTATCTAACTGGCACTGCAGTCTTCTTGGACCTGCAATGTGTCCCAGAAGGCTGCAGGTAGAAAGGAAGGGGAAGAACTTTCGCTCAGCTCGCCTAGGCAGTCTGAGTGGAAGTGGGAGCGGGTACCTGTCAAAACCAGGTACCTACTCCCCCTCCAAAGAAAATAACATGCCAAATGTGGCAGAGAAGGGGGGAGGACTTAAATCGGAACTTCCCCTTTTAGCAGAAGTTCTGCTTTAACTAGATCAGTCAGTAAACAGTTAAATAGAGTTGATCAGTGAGATATAGATTTGGTAATGACAGTGTATGGAATGGAGAGAAGAGTTGTATAGAATAGAGGAAGTGAACTGAAGGGAACCAGACTGGGAGTGGGAAACCCAGCTACATATAGAGGGGGGGGGGGGAGTGGGAAGCCCAGCTACATATACTGGGAGAGGAATGAGACGCCCAGACACATATAGTGGGAAGCCCAGCTACATATAGTGGGAAGCCCAGCTACATATGGTGGGAAGCCCAGCTACATATAGTGGGAGAGGAGTGGGAAGACCAGCTACATATAGTGGGAGAGGAGTGGGAAGCCCAGACACATATAGTGGGAGAGGAGTGGGAAGACCAGCTACATATAGTGGGAGAGGAGTGGGAAGACCAGCTACATATAGTGGGAGAGGAGTGGGGAGCCCAGCTACATATAGTGGGAGAGGAGTGGGAAGCCCAGCTACATATAGTGGGAGAGGAGTGGAAAGACCAGCTACATATAGTGGGAGAGGAGTGGGAAGCCCAGACACATATAGTGGGAGAGGAGTGGGAAGACCAGCTACATATATAGTGGGAGAGGAGTGGGAAGCCCAGCTACATATAGTGGGAAGCCCAGCTACATATAGTGGGAGAGGAGTGGGAAGACCAGCTACATATAGTGGGAGAGGAGTGGGAAGCCCAGCTACATATAGTGGGAGAGAGGAGTGTGAAGCCCAGCTACATATTATTGGGAGAGGAGTGGGAAGCCCAGCTACATATATAGTGGGAGAGGAGTGGGAAGCCCAGCTACATATATAGTGGGAGAGGAGTGGGAAGCCCAGCTACATATATAGTGGGAGAGGAGTGGGAAGCCCAGCTACATATATAGTGGGAGAGGAGTGGGAAGCCCAGCTACATATATAGTGGGAGAGGAGTGGGAAGCCCAGCTACATATATAGTGGGAGAGGAGTGGGAAGCCCAGCTACATATAGTGGGAGAGGAGTGGGAAGCCCAGCTACATATAGTGGGAGAGGAGTGGGAAGCCCAGCTACATATAGAGGGAGAGGAGTGGGAAACCTAGCTGTATATAGTGGGAGAGGAGTGGGAAGCCCAGCTACATATAGTGGGAGAGGAGTGGGAAGCCCAGCTACATATAGTGGGAGAGGAGTGGGAAGCCCAGCTACATATAGTGGGAGAGGAGTGGGAAGCCCAGCTACATATAGTGGGAGAGGAGTGGGAAGCCCAGCTACATATAGTGGGAGAGGAGTGGGAAGCCCAGCTACATATAGTGGGAGAGGAGTGGGAAGCCCAGACACATATAGTGGGAGAGGAGTGGGAAGCCCAGCTACATATAGTGGGAGAGGAGTGGGAAGCCCAGCTACATATAGTGGGAAGCCCAGCTACATATGGTGGGAAGCCCAGCTACATATTATTGGGAGAGGAGTGGGAAGCCCAGACATATATATAGTGGGAGAGGAGTGGGAAGCCCAGACATATATATAGTGGGAGAGGAGTGGGAAGACCAGCTACATATAGTGGGAGAGGAGTGGGAAGCCCAGACACATATAGTGGGAGAGGAGTGGGAAGACCAGCTACATATAGTGGGAGAGGAGTGGGAAGACCAGCTACATATAGTGGGAGAGGAGTGGGGAGCCCAGCTACATATAGTGGGAGAGGAGTGGGAAGCCCAGCTACATATAGTGGGAGAGGAGTGGAAAGACCAGCTACATATAGTGGGAGAGGAGTGGGAAGCCCAGACACATATAGTGGGAGAGGAGTGGGAAGACCAGCTACATATATAGTGGGAGAGGAGTGGGAAGACCAGCTACATATATAGTGGGAGAGGAGTGGGAAGCCCAGCTACATATAGTGGGAGAGGAGTGGAAAGCCCAGACACATATAGTGGGAGAGGAGTGGGAAGACCAGCTACATATAGTGGGAGAGGAGTGGGAAGACCAGCTACATATATAGTGGGAGAGGAGTGGGAAGCCCAGCTACATATAGTGGGAGAGGAGTGGGAAGCCCAGCTACATATAGTGGGAGAGGAGTGGAAAGCCCAGCTACATATATAGTGGGAGAGGAGTGGGAAGACCAGCTACATTTAGTACACTGAGCTGTGCTGGGAGAAGATAAAGGCAGAACTGAATACAGCCGGTCGGGAGAGCGATGAGGAGACAACAGGGAAGATATATAGTCTGGGCAGACAAGTGACAGGATAGACGGGACAGAACGAGGAGTACAGGAGTGAAGGACTGCAGGGAGCCACCAGAACACAATCAGAGATATCAGGGAGAAGGATCAGAGATTGATTGTAGGAAAGGGGGATGGGGGCATATCTGAGAAGCAGAGTGAGTATGGAAAGAATCTGGAGGGAGGAAGTGAAGAGAAACAAAGTTACAATCAGAAGGGAATATGAACAAGTCACACAGAGAGGGAGTGCAGCTAACATTCCGAGCACTGATGAGCCGCTCTGTCATAGAGTGACAGGAAGCCAACAGAATGTATCTTAGCGGCTTCAGATGGACATGTTGGCTTCCTGGGCCCCCCTCTGGAACACACAGGGCCCGGGCCCCATACAGCCACGCAGGTGGTACCCCCTTATCAGTGGCCCTGCACACAAGTACTATGAATACATAAAGTGTACATACTCTGATATTTGGTTATACCACAAGATGGCGGCATTGGGTATAGAAAATAACAATGTCAGCTTTAGTCCAATCAGTGAGACCCATGATTACCAGCATGCCACGCCCACTGGCCACTAAATCCATGGGTAACATTTCCTGGTGGGTTAGTAAGCCTTACTAGTAAAACATTAGTGACTCTATTATATGACTTCTAGAAGGAGCTATAAATCTGACCACATTGTAATCATATCATTGGATGGAGATGTCTGTCCTTTGCTGAATCGGGAACATTGTGGCCAATCCCTGGAGAATAAATATAGAGATGACCATAGAGGTGAGGGATTATGGGAGATTGATATTTATCTTTGTATAACACAGAACTGTACAGTAATAATGAAGAAATCAACAAGGAGGAGATCTCATAATATGACCACAAGATCCTCGAGAATCCAGAATCCCATCCCCATCTCCCCACCTCCATCCCCGATCCCTACAAGACACAACATGCAGAAGATTCTAGAAGTCACCAAGAAGATGATGGAGCTGCTGACAGGAGAGGTGAGCGGTGCCGGGAATTCTGGGACATTATCCAGTAACAGACAAGGGATGTGTCTGGATGGTGACTGTATCATTGTGTGTGTCAGGTTCCTATAAGGTGTCAGGATGTCACTGTCTATTTCTCCATGGAGGAGTGGGAGGATTTAGAAGGACACAAGGATCTCTACAAGGACGTCATGATGGACAATCAGCCGCCCCTCACATCACCGGGTAAGAGGAGACTTTATTGTAAAGGAGAGAGCAGTACGGAGGCTCCACCTAGATCCCCCATCATCTGATAAACACATAGAAACAATGTATTCAGTCTCAGGAGATGGGAGGAAGCGGTGTGGGACCTCTGCAACGTGTCTCATGTGAACATTTAGGTCACCACTGATTACTGAATACCAATATTATGGGTCCTGACCCCTGCACTATATACTCTATGATGTACATTACATCATTCTGATACTATATAGTCCTATCTGTTGTATCTTCTACAATATGTTGTACATTACATAGTCCTGACTTCTGTTCTCTCCCCTCTACCCACTGCTATATATAAACATGATATGTATTCTCTTTTTGACACCATTTCCTACCAGCTGGACATTTTATTTCTGATGATTTGATTGGAGCACAGACTTTTACATGTTGATAATAATGTGATAACATCTTCAAACTTTGGAACCTTAAACAGAAAGTAATAATGAGTAAGGATGAGCTCTGGCGTGTTCGCATAGTACACGTGCAGAGCCCGCCAGGAAGTCGGCGCTGCGCTAATCACAGCCAGGGAGACATTGTCCCGATGATCGGCTGCAGAGATCGGGAAATGTCTCCCTGGCTCTGATTAGCACAGCGCGGTGCCGACTTCCTGGCGGGCTCTGCACGTGTACTATGCGAACATGCCAGAGCTCATTCTTAATAATGAGGAAGGAGTCAACCCAATGATGGAGGTCTTCAGGATCAGTCCAGTCTTCATCTTGGTTGTTCTCCCCCCCATCCTCACTCTCTGACCTCTGGTGGGGCTCAGCCCCGCTGTTATTCATGACTAAATCATGGACTAAATAAGGAAGTGCAGGACTTCTTGTGTTGGGAAGATGGCAATGAGTGATAAAGGGGGGGTGGGGACATTCGTCCTATAATCCCCTCATCACTGTCACTCCTATAAAACACAGTTCTCGTTGTTTCCTCACTCTCTGACCTCTGGTGGGGCTCAGGACATGCAGTACTTCTTGTGTTGGGAAGATGGCAATGAGTGATAGAGGGGGTGGGGACACTCGTCCTATAATCCCCTCATCACTGTCACTCCTATAAACGACAATTCTCGTTGTTTCCTCACTCTCTGACTAAGGTCCAAGAATAAAGAAATGATCTGGTAGGAGATCAGAGGACCCATTTACTAGTTACCTTGAGGGGGGAATTGTAAGATCCTCAGAGACAAAGCTGCCTGATGTGGGCGGAGTCCTGGTTTAGGGGAACCAATCTGCTCATGTCTAGTAATAATCTTTGTATTTCTATTTTAGTAGATGGACGGGAGATGAGGAAAACCTCAGAGGATTGTCTCACTTTGTCTCCAGACTGTAAAGTAGAAGATGAGGACATCACACAGTATAGTCCAGGAGAAAACCCGACTACCTCAAATGTCCATCCGGCACCACACAGTGTAGATGGACCATCGTATTCCTCTTATCCTGAGGAACCTCAGACTGTGCGGGACGGTGCCGGACCATCGTATTCCTCTTATCCTGAGGAACCTCAGACTGTGCGGGACGGTGCCGGACCATCGTATTCCTCTTATCCTGAGGAACCTCAGACTTTGAGGGACGGTGCCGGACCATCGTATTCCTCTTATCCTGAGGAACCTCAGACTGTGCGGGACGGTGCCGGACCATCGTATTCCTCTTATCCTGAGGAACCTCAGACTGTGAGGGACGGTGCCGGACCATCGTATTCCTCTTATCCTGAGGAACCTGAGACTGTGCGGGACGGTGCCGGACCATCGTATTCCTCTTATCCTGAGGAACCTCAGACTGTGCGGGACGGTGCCGGACCATCGTATTCCTCTTATCCTGAGGAACCTCAGACTGTGAGGGACGGTGCCAGACCATCGTATTCCTCTTATCCTGAGGAACCTCAGACTGTGCGGGACGGTGCCAGACCATCGTATTCCTCTTATCCTGAGGAACCTCAGACTGTGAGGGACGGTGCCGGACCATCGTATTCCTCTTATCCTGAGGAACCTCAGACTGTGAGGTACGGTGCCGGACCATCGTATTCCTCTTATCCTGAGGAACCTCAGACTGTGCGGGACGGTGCCGGACCATCGTATTCCTCTTATCCTGAGGAACCTCAGACTGTGCGGGACGGTGCCGGACCATCGTATTCCTCTTATCCTGAGGAACCTCAGACTGTGAGGGACGGTGCCGGACCATCGTATTCCTCTTATCCTGAGGATCCTCAGACTGTGCGGGACGGTGCCGGACCATCGTATTCCTCTTATCCTGAGGAACCTCAGACTGTGCGGGACGGTGCCGGACCATCGTATTCCTCTTATCCTGAGGAACCTCAGACTGTGCGGGACGGTGCCGGACCATCGTATTCCTCTTATCCTGAGGAACCTCAGACTGTGCGGGACGGTGCCGGACCATCGTATTCCTCTTATCCTGAGGAACCTCAGACTGTGAGGGATGGGGCCGGACCATCGTATTCCTCTTATCCTGAGGAACCTCAGACTGTGCGGGACGGTGCCGGACCATCGTATTCCTCTTATCCTGAGGAACCTCAGACTGTGCGGGACGGTGCCGGACCATCGTATTCCTCTTATCCTGAGGAACCTCAGACTTTGAGGGACGGTGCCGGACCATCGTATTCCTCTTATCCTGAGGAACCTCAGACTGTGCGGGACGGTGCCGGACCATCGTATTCCTCTTATCCTGAGGAACCTCAGACTGTGAGGGACGGTGCCGGACCATCGTATTCCTCTTATCCTGAGGAACCTGAGACTGTGCGGGATGGGGCCGGACCATTGTATTCCTCTTATCCTGAGGAACCTCAGACTGTGAGGAACGGTGCCGTCCTTCCAACAGGGAAGAGGTTTTCCTGTACTGAGTGCGGCAAGGGTTTCCATTCTAAATACAAACTTAATAGGCATGAAAGATCTCACACAGCAGAGAAGCCATATTCCTGTCCTAAGTGCGGGAAGTGTTTCCGTTTTAAATCCCAACGTAATGTGCATAGAAGGTCTCACAAGGGGGAGAAGCTGTATTCCTGTCCTGAGTGTGGGAAGTGTTTTCTTTTTAAATCAAGACTTAATGAGCATAAAATATGTCATATGGGAGAAAAACCGTATTCCTGTTCTGAGTGTGGAAAATCTTATTCACGGATCTCGCATCTTTACACACATCAAAAAGTGCACACGGGTGAGAAGCCGTATTCCTGTCCTGAGTGTGGGAAATGTTTTGTACTAAAATCAAAACTTTTAATACATCAGAGGTCTCACACGGGGGAAAAGCCGTATTCTTGTTCTGAGTGCGGGAAATGTTTTTCACAGGCCTCGCATTTATGCTCACATCGGAGATCTCACACGGGAGAGAAGCCGTATTCCTGTTCTGAGTGCGGTAAATGTTTTTCAATTCAGTCCAATCTTGAAAAACATAAGAGGTTGCACACTGGGGAGAAGCTGTATTCCTGTCCTGAGTGTGGGAAATGTTTTTCACAGAAGTTCAATCTTTACAAACATCAGAGATCTCACACGGGGGAGAAGCCACTTTCCTGTACTACTTGTGGGAAATGTTTTTCAATGAAGTCCGCTCTTTCTATGCATCAGAATTCTCACACAGGGGAGAAGCCGTATTCCTGTCCTGAGTGCGGGAAATGTTTTTCAGTGCAGTCCAATCTTTACAGACATCAGAGATCTCACACGGGGGAGAAGCCGTATTCCTGTCCTGTTTGCAGGAAATGTTTTTCAATGAAGCCCAATCTTTCCAGACATCAGAGATCTCACATGGGGGAAAAGCCGTATTCCTGTCCTGAGTGTGGGAAATGTTTTACACGGCAGTCCACTCTTTCCAGACATCAGAGATCTCACACAGGCGAGAAGACACTTTCCTGTCCTGAGTGAGGGAATTGTTCCTTACTGAAGTCCTGTCTTCCTGTACATTAGGGATCCCACACAACCCTCGAGGTGTATTAGTGCCTTGAGTGTGAGAAATGTCTTCTATATGAATGTTGCTGGACATCACAGCTCCCATGTGGGGAAGAAGCACACCCTGATATACACCTCAGATATACTCCATGGCTGATCTTCATCATGTAAGAAACAGTTCATAAGGAGATCAGAGATCACCAAAGACATGGATGAAGTGTTGTACCGTGTTGGCCATTGATGGCAGTATAAAAATAAAAATGGAGTCATTACCTTTCGTTGGCTGAGTACATTTTGTGGTGTAAGATTTCACAAACACTTATGCCGCGTACACACGATCATTTTTCACGAGAAAAACGATCGTCTGTGGGCATTTTGTCATTTTTCCAAAAGGGAAAAACGGCATTAATCACGACGAGAAAAATTAGAACATGCTCTAATTTTTCTCGTCGTGATTCCTGTCATTTTTTTCCGTGGCAGTTTTCCCATAGCGAAACACTGCCGCGGAGCCTACACACGGTCGTTTTTCTCGCCAAGAGAAAAAATGATGGGAAAAACGGCCGTGTGTGGGGGAACAAGCTGTTCCCTCGTTTTTCCTGTCGTGATTCACGGCGGTCTTTTCACCGCCGTGAATCACGATCGTGTGTACGCTGCATTAGAGGTCTATTTAAAAAAAAAAAATAGCTGAATGAATGTGACAAGTTTTGGTCATATTTTTTCATATGATCATTGGCTCCATCTAGTGGCCATAATGGTGTTTTGCACTAAATTTACTGATGGAGACGTTACATTACACTGAACACAGCAGACTGATCCCATCTAGCTCAAATGAACCCTTTCACTGCCAGAGCTGTTTTTGTATTTATTTATTTTTTTGCACACATGTTAAAATGTACATGTTTGTCCTGAAGATTAGTTTAGAACCCCCAAACATATATTTTCTGAAAGCAGAGTCCCTGGAGAATAAAAGGAAGGTCATGTCAAATGATATTAGCCCAGTGGTTTATCAAGTGTAAATTTTAGTAAGATATACATTAAGTGTAATTTTAGAGCACAATTACAATGTTTTTACCCAGTTTTTGGTCAAATATAAAAGATGAGGTTGTGCTGAGTAAATGGATACTTAACATGTCCAGCCTTATAATTGTGTGTGCTGATGAAATGATGACAAAGCCCACGTTCACACTGGGCTACGGGAGTGAAGCCGTGCGAGTTCAGCTGAACTCGCACGATTTCACTCTCGCTGGCAGTTCCGATTTCAGCCGCGATTACAAAGACATCTGTCAATGTAAATCGCGGCCGAAATCGCAAAAAGTAGTACAGAAACTACTTTTTTAAATCGGTGCAGCGCCGCAGATGCGGCGTCGCACCAATTAGGACGGTGCCATTGCCGGCAATTTGTGGCAAATATCTCAGTTTTGACATGCGATTTGGCATGCCAAATCGCATGTCAAAACGCACCAGTGTGAACCAGGGCAAACTTTGGTACCTAATATTAGCCCATAGGTGATGCTTTAAAAGCCTTCCCAGGTCCTGTGTGTAGAGGTAACCCAGAATAATGGATGTAGAATGATTGCTCTCACTCTGGCATGGTGTTATGTAATATGTGCAGTGCAATCAATGTGTTTTTATTATATAGACATCAGCAAAATGTTGTTTATAGGGCTGCAATTAACGATTATTTTCATAATTGATTAGTTGGCCGATTTTATTGTTTTAATAAATCGATTAATAACCTTAACAGTGTGGTGTATAATTTAGTTAATAAGTAAAAGTAAAAAATAAAAAAAAAGACAATTTCTTCTTAAATGTCTCTATGCAGTGGTAAATATAAATAACCAACTATATGGTTAGGGAGCAAAATCTCAAATTCACTCTGAGAATAACAGACAGAAGAGAGATACTGTATATACTATTGGAGGTTGAATCTGGTAAATATCAGACTGTTTTGCAGATTTTCAGACAGAACTGTAATAACGGAAAATTGAATTCAAATACTTACCGTAATTTTCCTTTCCTGACGAGCTCCATGTTGGCACAGCTGGGTGAGGCCCCGCCCACCCCCTACGTAATCAGGACTTGACTATAAATTTTTTGCTCTCCCCAGCCTCAGCGTTTCGTAACTATTACTACTTAACTGAGCGGGTTCTGTGCTGACATGGAGCTCGTCAGGAAAGGAAAATTACGGTAAGTATTTGAATTCAATTTTCCGTTTTCCTGACTGCTCCATGTCTGCACAGCTGGCAATTAACTAGCCACACACGGGAGGGTTATGCTTGAGAAAATGTTTTAATCCATATAAGAGGCGGAAGCTAGAATCCTCCTGCCAAAATCTATTGTAGTCAGAGCCGCTGGCTCCACACGGTAGTGTGTCGTGAAGGTATGTATAGACGTCCATGTGGCTGCCTTGCAGATCGTCTCCAAGGACACTTGTCCGACCGCTGCCCAGGAGGTAGAGACTCCTCTCGTGGAATGCGCTGTGACCCCCTCAGGCACAGGCAACCCTCTTGCTCTGTAGGCTAGAGCTATTGTTTTAACCAACCATGTGGCAATGACTCTACTAGAAGTCCTCAGGCCTTTGCGGGCACCATTCGGAATGATGAAGAGATTGTCCAACTTCCTAAGTTCGGCTGTTGCGTCCACATAGGCTCTCATTGAAGCTCCTACATCAAGCAGATTTGGATCCTGAGAGTTTTCTGCGAGAAACAATGAGAGAGTAATTTCCTGTGTCATATAGAAAGTAATGCTACTTTCGGGACAAATCCCAGCATTGGTCTGAGTACTGCTCTATCCGGGAACAAGGAGAGGAAGGGCTCCTTAAACCCCAGCGCGGCCATCTCGGATACCCTTCTGGCTGAGGTTACTGCCACAAGAAAGGCAGTCTTCAATGTGAGATACCGGAGAGGCAAAGGTGTCTGATGACAGGAAGTCCAAGATTAAGGGTAAGTCCCATTTCGGAAGTCTTGGCAACTTTGGCGGTCTCAGGCGGATGGTTGCTCTGAAGAATTTAATCACCAATCTTTCAGCGGCCCACTGGAAACCAGTAAAAGCCGAGATAGCAGACACGTGAGTCTTCAAAGTGCTTGTGGAGAGACCTAGTTCGAAGCCCGCTTGGAGGAATTCTAGGATGTGGCAGGCTTTTGGTGTGTCAGGCAGGAAATCATGTCTGTGTGCAAATTCCACAAACTTGTTCCAGGTCCTGCTGTAGGCATTGTTGGTACTGCCTTTCCTCGCCTTCGACAGGGTATTCATGACTCTAGTTGAGCAACACAGACTAGTTAGCCTACGGCTCTCAAGACCCAGGCCGTCAATTTCAGGCTCTCTAGGGCCGGGTGACAGATTGGCCCCTGTTTCAGTAGGTCTGAGGTTACTGGTAGAGGTTGTGGCTTCCTGATGCTCAATGAGCGGAGTAGAGTATACCATGGTCTCTTTGGCCAGTCTGGAATTACTGCCAGGACAGATACCTTCTCTTGTCGTAGTCTTCACAGGAAGAGGAGGATCACCGGGATCGGAGGGAAAGCATATGCTGTTCTGAAGTTCCATTCTGCTGTTAGAGCATCCACTCCTGCTGCCTGTGGGTGGCTGAACTGGGTGAAGAACTGTGGTAGTCTGGTGTTGATGGCAGAGGCAAATAGATCTACTTCTGGAAGGAAGGCCCATGCCACCAAGCTCCGGAAGATCTCTGGAGACAGGGCCCATTCCATTTCTTGTTGTTCAAATCCGCTCTGGACAGGTAGTCTGCTTGAGCGTTCAGATGTCCAGGCACATACACTGCCGTTAGCAATTGTAAATTGGCCTGAGCCCAGTCCATGATCGGGGTCACCTCCCTCAGGAGGGTACTGCTGCGAGTGCCCCCTTGTGTGTTCTGTGGCATAGGAACAATGGTGTCTACATAACGTGGGCCTTGAGAGGAAAGGAAGTCCTCCTCTTCTTCCTGTTGCTCTGCCTCAAGTGCCCTGTCCATAATGCCATGCAGAGTCTGCTCCAGCTGGAACACAACAGGGATTGTGTCACTGATGCATGCATTGTCACGGCTCACCTTGTGCAAAAAGAAAGAGATGGGAGTGGTGTGCTTATTCAATAACGTGCCATAAAGTAATATGTCCAAAAAATAAAGTACCCAGACATAAAAATAAATATAAAGAAATAGGGCGTGGCTTGGACATGGCCGAGTGAGGAAGCAGTTCTCCAGAGCTCCTCACATACCGCAGCTTCATTAGCTTGATCCGGAGGATCTTTTGCACCTGCCCTGGCCCCAAAGGCATGTCCCAGTACCGGAGAACCTCCTCCAGAAACAGGGCTCCAGCAGGTTACAGCACCGGTAACATTGGCACATATTTCGGCGGCGGAGCACAGCCGCGTGGCGGGACGTCCAAGATGGCAGCCGGGAGAGGCAAGGGGATAGATACCGCTGAGAAGAACGCACCTGCACCTCTTCCACAGTCACAGCCCGGAGGATCTCCCATCCAGACGCCGCAGCTGGTAAGAGATGCGACCCCCCCTGAGTCCCCTGGTTCCTCTGCCTCGCTAGGCCCAGGCTCGGAAGTCTCTGAACTAATAGGGGACAGGGACTTGAGGCAGCATATTCTGTCTCTCCCCACCAGAGAGGACCTAGACCGTTTTGCCACAAGGGTGGAGAAGGCCTTTAAACAGGACATAGAACAACTGAAAGCTGACACAAATCAGCTCGGCAATAGGCTTGAAATCCTGGAGCAAACAGTGGAGAACACCTTACCTACTATAGCACAGCTGAGGGACAAGTGTGCAGCCCAGGATAACCACCTAGAGACTCTAATCTCACAACTTGACGATTATGAGAATCGCAGTCGCAGGTCCAATATTCGCATAAGGGGGTTGCCAGAGGCAACCGGAGCTAGAGATATTGTCCCCACATTGCAAGGCATATTTAAGGAATTGCTGGGTCTCCCCCCTAATGGAACTGTAGAGATTGACAGAGCACACAGGGCCCTCAGACCCCCATCGATGGATGTGGACAACCCGCGCGACATAATATGCAAGCTCCATAGATTCACTATCAAAGATCAAATCATGCAGCTTATGCGCAAACGCCCCTATTTTGAATTTGATAGAGTTCGCTTGTTCTTTTACCAGGACTTGTCACGCCGCACTCTGATGCAGCGCAGGGCACTGCACCCCCTTCTGGAATCGCTACGTTCTGCCGGCATTACTTATAGATGGGGATTCCCCTTTAGCCTCCACGCAGACAGGGACGGCAAGTCGGCCACCCTACGCAATAAAGATGACCTCCCGCGTTTCCTGTCACAGCTAAAGTTGGAGCCCGTTGACTTCCCTGACTGGAGAATATCCACAGGCACCACCACGGTACCACCGCCCCAGCCTTGGCAGCAGGTCCGGAATTCCCGGTCCCGCAAACGCAACTCCTCTTCTGCTGCGAGACAAGGGTCCCCCGCTGGGGACTGAAGGACCACGAGACTTTTCAGTTTTGCAGGGATGGGCCATGGACAGAACTTAAGATTTGCCCACTGCCTGGTTTTGGTTCTCTTTCGCTACATAAGCCAGAAGACGGCGCACTGTTGGCACCTCTGCAGGAGCCCTCCCACCTTATTTTTTCCCTGTATCTTTTGACGGAGGGTTTTTTTTTTTTATGCTTCTGTTTTTCTCCGCATGGGAACTTAGACTGCCAGGCCTTAGCTAGACTCCATTCGTTCCTGACTTATGTTTGGCACTCTGGAGTATCCAGGGCCTTACTCAGACACTGTATCCACGGACATTTACCGCTTCTTCCTATGTGGGGGGCTGGAACCTCCTGGCTTCCCATGTCCGATCACGACTCCCACGTAGGACTGCCCGTATTGGGTGCTAGCCCGGTTATGGGCACTTTGCCTCGCTTATGTTGCCCTCCATTATCGGAGGAGCGGCATGGGCTGGGCAAACAGTACAGGGTATCACCACTGGCCCTTCATTAAGGCTGCCGTGGACCCACATTGTATACTTTATCTTTATGTTTATGTTTTGCTAATGTTTTTTTACCTTCTCTCTCCCCCTTCTCTGTTTTTCTTTCTCTACTTTCCTCTCTTATCCTCTTTCTCTTTTGCGCTTGGAAGGCGGATCCGCTCTCACTGGTCCGGGCACACTGAGGATTGACGTCTGGACGACCGTCCGTATCACACCATGGCTACGATTAAGGTAGTATCATACAATGTACATGGTTTGTGTTCCCCCAACAAACGAAATAGACTGTGGCTGGAACTAAAAAGACTAGGGGCGCAGGTGGTCTTCCTGCAGGAGACCCATTTTACTGACTCCTCACTCCCTAAATTGCCTACCCATCTATTCCCACAATGGTACCTTAGTAATTCCCCAAAGCCTAAATCCAGGGGTACGGCCATTGCCATTCACAGACATTGCCAGTTTCAACCTACTGACCATATGGTGGACCCTCAAGGACGCTACGTGTTTTTGAAAGGCACAATTATGGGCCAAAAATACACGTTTGCAACCCTATACGCCCCCAATGCGCAGCAGCTCACGTTTAGATCAGGTCCTTGCCCAATTGGCTGACTTCAGGGAGGGCAGACTTATTTTGGGGGGGATTTCAATGTTAGCCCGGACCCTCTTTTGGATACCTCGGCGAACAAATCTACCCATTCCCATGCTTTCCTGCGGCATTTTAGGAAGACCTTACAGGGATATACACTGGTGGACTGCCGGAGGGCACTTCACGCCTCCGAAAAAGACTATAGCTACTTCTCTAGCGTCCACAAAGTGTACACTAGAATTGACCTACTGCTTGTAGACCAGGATGCCCTTGACCTTCTGCTAGGGGCAACCATTGACCAAATCACTATATCCGACCATGCCCCGGTGACACTTACTCTCTCATTGACACGGGCCCTCGCCAAGACCCGGATCTGGAGACTGAATGAAAATTTACTCGACGACCTGGGGGTAGTGGCAGGGGTACAGGAGACTCTAACGCACTATTTTGCGGAAAACACAAATGGAGAGGTCAGTGATGGCATTTTATGGGAAGGCCATAAAGCAGTGGTTCGTGGCACCTTGATTGCCCTGGGAGCCAAGCTTAACAAAGAGAGGCAGGCGGATTTCCAGAGAGTACTGCAGGCATTACGGCGAGCTGAGCTTAGCCACAAACGGACAGCAGATGCTGAGGAGCTCCAGCGTCTGAACGAGCTCAGGCAGCTCTTTTCGAAACTACTAGACCGTAAAATTAACCGTAAATTACGCTATTTGGCTCATACATACTATGAGCACGGCAATAAGTGCGGTCGGCTGCTGGCACGCGCTCTTCGAAAAAAGAGGCTCCTGGCCCATGTACATAAGCTACACTCCCCTTCGGGCGAACAGACACAGCTCACCTCAAAGATTGCGTCCACTTTTCGTGATTATTATGAGTCTTTATACAATCTGGATTCCGCCTCCTCTCCAGCTGACGTAACACTTAAACAGACTAGGATTGCTTCCTACCTCTCCTCGATTGGGCTACCTACCCTGACCTCGGAACAGGCAACCGGACTAGAACACCCCATTACCCCGACTGAATTATTGGCTACTATCAAGTCACTGCCTTCTGGCAAAAGCCCTGGGCCTGACGGCTTCACTAAGGCATATTATTTAAAACATTTTGACAAGTTACAGGCCCCTTTCTGAGCTCTCCTTAACTCATTTGCGACCACTGGACGCCTTCCTCAGGAGACCTCGCTGGCACATATTACTGTGCTCCCCAAAGATGGAAAGGACCTCACCCAACCCCAGAGCTAACCCCCAATATCCCTCCTAAACACAGACCTCAAGATTTTTTCTAAAGTCTTGGCTAACCGCATGAAACATCTACTCCCTGACTTGATACATGCAGACCAGACCGGATTCATAGTGGGGAGGGAAGCCAGAGACAATTCAAATAGGGCCATGCAGCTAGTTCACTGGGCGCGGACACGGGATCGGATGCCTCCTTACCTGATATTGTCCACTGACGCGGAGAAGGCATTCGATCGCGTGGACTGGGACTTTCTTAGCGCTGTTCTTAGGAATACAGGCTTAGGCCCGCATATGTTACACTGGATTTCTGCACTTTATGTGTCCCCTATGGCTAAGGTTAAGGTGAACGGTGGCCTCTCCGCAGCGTTTCCCATTTGGAACGGCACGAGACAGGGATGTCCGCTTTCGCCCCTTCTGTTCGCGCTGGTCTTGGAACCGCTGCTGCAGAGGGTCAGAGCAAATCAAAATATCAAGGGGGTACACGCGGGCTCCCTTGAGCATAAACTCTCTGCCTACGCAGATGACATACTCTTTCATGTGGTTGACCCCCTTGTCTCGCTGCCGAACTTGATGGGAGAAATGACTGAGTATGGGGAGGTTTCCAACTTTCAAATAAATTATACAAAGTCGGAGATACTACCGATCACTGTCCCACAGGCCTTAATATCCTCCCTGCGGGATTCCTTCCCCTTCACATGGTCCACCTCCTCTATGACATATTTAGGGATCCAGCTTACGAGTCGCTTAGACTCCTTATATACGCACAATTACGTCCCCCTACTTAAAAAAATCACCCAGGACCTTCAGACATGGGATAAGGCACTTTTTACATGGGTCGGTCAGACAAATATTTTAAAAATGACTGTATTGCCCCGTATCCTATTTCTCCTGCAAATGATACCGATACACCTCCCGAAACGCTTCTTTGCGGACCTACGCAGTCTTTTCATTAAATTTGTATGGGGGGGTAAGAGGCCTTGACTCGCTATGGCAATGCTGCAAAGATCAAAGCTCAGGGGGGGCTTGGGTATACGAACATTCTCCAATATTACCAAGCGATTGCGCTGCAACGTATTTTGAACTGGAAGTTCCACGCGTCCCTCAAATTATGGGTACCCCTCGAAAAAACTATAGCGGGGCGGGACTTGTCCTATGCACCATGGGTGTCAGGAAAGGTTCCATCCGCTGGTGGCATTTATTATTTATCTTGCAGTACTGTGGTCCACCAGCAGGTGTCTCCTGGCAGTTTGTAACTGTCAGGAGAATCTTTCCCTGCTGGTGTTGTATTATCTTTTGGACGCAGTACTGGTTTCCACCAGCGGATGGGTCCTGGCAGTGTGGAGCAGACTGCCCTCCCTCCGATCAGGTGTGACCTGAAGCTAATCAGGCATTCCTATAAATACCCGGCAGGTGTATACACACACTGCCCTGGTATTGTCCTCGTGCCCTGACCTGTAGCCTGTCTGCTTGAACCTTGATCCATGTATCCTGATCCCTGTAACCTGAACCTGTAACCTGATCCTGAACCTGTTGTGTCCGTCCTAATCCCTGATCCCTGCTCTGCAGCCTGGTTGCCCCCTGCTTGATCCTGTCTCCCTGTCCTGATCCATCCTTACCCCATCTGTTGATCCCCCTGTGTATGACCTCGGCCTGGCCCTGTTTATGATTCTGGTTTCCCCATTACTTGTACATATTTGTCTGTTACTGTTATTAATTGTGGGTTCTGTTTGGTATTGGTTGTTGTGCACTGTGTGGTATTGGAGGTGGTTATATATATATTATTTCA
This sequence comes from Rana muscosa, assembly GCA_029206835.1. Lineage (NCBI taxonomy): Eukaryota > Metazoa > Chordata > Amphibia > Anura > Ranidae > Rana > Rana muscosa. The sequence goes on along the minus strand of JARGYO010000094.1, from coordinate 23,782,892 downwards.
CTTATCTTTAATAAATCTTTATATTTCACTTATACGTGTTTGGTGTTCCTCTGTTGCTAGCTGCACAGTTCTGGTCACACTTGGTACGTGACAATGGGTCCCTGTGGATGGTAGGGGGCTCTCGGATTGGGTTTCCCCGCTAACTCTTCACTCCCTGACGTTATGGTACAAATTGAATGACCGACTGGCCCTGGCACCTCGGACGTCCCCACTGGCACCGGTAGGTGGATTTCCGTGGTTCCCCCCCGGAGAACTGAAAGCTTCCCTGGGAACCTGGGTGAACGATGGTATCGTTAGTCTGTCACGGTTTGTAGAGGGGGGTATGCTGATGTCATTAGACACCTTGCGAGATAAGTACGGCAGCTTCCCCTTTGACTTTTGGAGACACCGCCAGCTAGAGACTTTCGTGGCTAAATGTCACAAGACAGCACGGATCAGGACCACCCTCACGGTATTTGAAAATATGTGGGCATCTGTAGATCCGCAGTCCCATTTGATTTCAGCACTGTACGAGATGCTGGAAGGTGCGACGCCCAACCCCACACCCCATTATATTGGGGAGTGGGAAAGGGACCTCCAGTCTGACTTTACTGAGGAACAACTTAGCCAACTTTACCACTTAACTCACTCGAGCTCTATAGATTCTAAGACCCAAGAAAACAACTACAAATTATTGACTCGCTGGTACAGGGTACCCTCCACCCTAGCTAGGATTTTCCCTACAGCCTCTGATAGGTGCTGGAGGGGATGTGGACAGAGGGGCACATTCCTCCACATTTGGTGGGAGTGCCCCGTGCTCCGGCCGTTTTGGGATGTAGTTGGCAAACACATATCTGAGGGCCTGGGTATTGATATCCCGCCTCTGCCTCAGCATTTCCTGCTCCATGTCCCCCCCATGCCCCTGTCTCGTTACAAACAAAGTGCTCTCCCCCACCTCCTCAACGCAGCAAAACGCCTTATACCAATCCACTGGAAAAGCTCGCATATACCGAGCGAGCGGGATTGGTTGGGGAAGGTGGGGGAGATCATGGAGGCAGAAAGTTGGCTAGCTGACTGCAGAGACACTCGCAAAAGATTTGACCTTACTTGGGCGGCTTGGAAGGCCCACGTACACGACACAACCACGATTTCATCAAGCTTGGATATCGCATTACTTACCCTAGCAGATCCCTCCTTCGGGAGACTCGTCCAGGCGCACCGCCAGTCGACTACTTCGGGCTCCACCTGAAGGTGGACTCCTCTTCTCAGCAGACCTGGTGAGGGCTGATCCGCATGCCTTCCTGATCTCCACTCTTCTTTGTTTCCCACCTAACTTTCCATCTTTCTTTTCTCTTTTCCTTTTTCCCCTTTCCTCTTTTGTTTGGGGAGAAATTGTTTGTGATCTGTTTGTCGAAGTGTTACACCTGTGGAACACCTGGGTGCCCTTTTCTGAGCTACCTGGGCGGTCTTCAGGTTTTTGACTGTGCCAGGTACATAGGATCTGTTTATGATGCTTCTTCAGAAGGGAAGCCATATCTGCAACTCCTATGGTGCTGGAGCAGGTGGTCACCCCTCCCCCCATTAGTATGGGGGGAGGCCTGCCCCATAGGGATCGAATATCCGGGGCGGGCAGGGTGCCCTTTTGTTTGTGCACCGCTTAAAAGATGTTCTCACCTGTCACTATGGTGATACGGGTTCGGACTGTGTTACACTACCCCTAGGTGTTCCCTTTTTTTTTTTTTCTTTCCCCACCTTCCCCTTTGTCTTTTGTCCCCCCCCCCTACCCTGTCCCCCCCACTTGTTATTTTGGATGTATAGTTTGTCTTCCTGTTAATGTAATTTGAAAATGGTAAAATAAAGATTATATAAAAAAAAATATATAAAGAAATACAAACAAAAGTCCAACTAAAGCCCAGTGGTAGGAATCAGTTCATATAGAGATAAATATCTCATACGGATAACTTGTGTGACAGCAGGAAGGTAAAGTCACCTGGTTGCATCCAGGGGGGTAGATATATTTCGCCCAGATTCAGGCTTTACGCCGACTTATACAACTAGGTGGAGAGTTGTATAAGCCCAGCTGAGGCTAGTGGGCTCATGGATGACTCATACCTCTAGGGAGAGTGTGGGGCGTCGTGCAGACAGGGAGTTGATGAGACCAGCTGAAGCTTGTCAGCTCATTTAGGCCTCTATAAGAACTCCCAGATTCATTAGGTGTTAGCTCATGCCTGGAACCAGACCTGTGTGGACTGTCTAGGGAGAGTGAACCCCTGTGCGGTGAGACAAAGCCTGTGTGGCTATTTGCTTGGACATTTAAAACCAGGGACTTAGGGACTAGGACAGCACTAGGCTGATCCCAGTTGTTAGTTAGGAAACCTGTATGTTTAGTCAGAGGTCAAGTTGACCAGGATTTATTTTGTTTATGTTTCTTTTGCTTTGCTGTGTTTTGTCACTGTAAATAGAAAATAAACCGCACCTTTTTGATTTTGAAAACCACAACCTCCGTTTGCTGGGCCTGTTTTTGTGTGGGGAGCCCATCCCGGGGGTCACACACACCCGCTGCCGAGCTAACCCCCTCACAGCTGGTGGAGAATGCAGGTACGAGCCTTTCTGGGAATCGCTGGGTATTATCGGCGATTCATTCCCCACTTTGCTTCTAAGGCTGTGCCCCTAACCAACCTGACGAAGGGGAAAGGGTCGGTCATGATTAAATGGACCCCCGAGGCTGAGGCAGCATTCCAATTCTTGAAACAAGCCTTATGTAGCCAGCCAGTGTTGTACTCACCCGACTTCTCTAAAGACTTTGTCGTACAAAGTGATGCGTCAGATGTGGGGTTAGGAGCAGTATTGTCCCAGGTCTGGAACAGGGAAGAGCACCCAGTCATTTACCTCAGCAGGAAGTTGAAGTCCCATGAGGTAAATTACGCCACCGTTGAAAAGGAGTGTTTAGCGGTGAAGTGGGCTCTAGATTCCCTTCGGTACTACCTGCTAGGTAGGCACTTTGACATGGTTACGGATCACGCTCCGTTAAAGTGGATGGCTCAAAACAAGGAAACAAATAGAAGAGTGAATAGGTGGTTCCTGGCCCTCCAGGAATTCAACTTCACAGTAAAGCATCGCCCTGGCGTTCAAATGGGGAATGTGGATGCTTTGTCTCGAGTACATGAATGCCTGATTGCTGGTGTTCCAACCCCGAGGTTAAAACAAGAGGGGGGGGTATGTGACAGCAGGAAGGTAAAGTCACCTGGTTGCATCCAGGGGGGTAGATATATTTCGCCCAGATTCAGGCTTTACGCCGACTTATACAACTAGGTGGAGAGTTGTATAAGCCCAGCTGAGGCTAGTGGGCTCATGGATGACTCATACCTCTAGGGAGAGTGTGGGGCGTCGTGCAGACAGGGAGTTGATGAAACCAGCTGAAGCTTGTCAGCTCATTTAGGCCTCTATAAGAACTCCCAGATTCATTAGGTGTTAGCTCATGCCTGGAACCAGACCTGTGTGGACTGTCTAGGGAGAGTGAACCCCTGTGCGGTGAGACAAAGCCTGTGTGGCTATTTGCTTGGACATTTAAAACCAGGGACTTAGGGACTAGGACAGCACTAGGCTGATCCCAGTTGTTAGTTAGGAAACCTGTATGTTTAGTCAGAGGTCAAGTTGACCAGGATTTATTTTGTTTATGTTTCTTTTGCTTTTCTGTGTTTTGTCACTGTAAATAGAAAATAAACCGCACCTTTTTGATTTTGAAAACCACAACCTCCGTTTGCTGGGCCTGTTTTTGTGTGGGGAGCCCATCCCGGGGGTCACACACACCCGCTGCCGAGCTAACCCCCTCACACTTGATAGGAGAAAAAATAAACAAAGCATCAATCCAACATCGACTGTTAAATTTATGAATTGGCCGCTCACCTCCAACAATGACCTTGTGATCGCTTGGAGATGCTGTGAAAACAGTGCCATTTATACAAGAAGTTTTATCCTTTGGAGCGAGCTTTTCCTCTATATATGGAATTATCCAGGATGTGTTGATGCCAAGATTGGATGCAGTTTTTCATCTTCGCTTGGGACCTGAATG